>PVIA01000581.1:174835-365490 GCA_004024845.1 Tonatia bakeri | reverse complement strand
AAGTTCCCATTAGATTGTCAGCTGATTTCTCAAAAGAGATCTTACAGGCAAGAAGGGGCTGGAAAGAAGTATTCCAAGTCATGAAAGGCAAGGACCTACATCCCAGATTGCTCTATCCAGCAAAGCTTTCATTTAGAATGGAAGGGCAAATAAAGTGCTTCTCAGACAAGGCCAAGTTAAAGGAGTTCATCATCACCAAGCCCTTATTATATGAAATGTTAAAGGGACGTACCTAAGAAAAAGAAGATTAAAAATATGAACAGTAAAAAAAAGTCATCAAATGGAGGGTTAGCAACAGGGAAGTAGGAGGAGGAGGGAGGGGGAAAAGATATAGAGAATAAGTAGCATAGACAGTAGGTAGAAAATAGACAGGGGGAGGGTAAGAATAGTATGGGAAATGTAGAAGCTAAAGAACTTATGACACATGGTCATGAACTAAAAGGGGGAATGTGGGTGGGAGGGGATGGGCAGGGTGGAGGGGAGTGAAGGAGGAAATTTATAAAATAAAGAATAAAAAAAATTGTCTTAAAATGCATGGCCTAGAACATATTTTTCACTTCAATCTTATATTCTTACAGATGTCAGATATTTACTAATTAGTAGGACAAATTAACAATAATTGCCATAAGAAATGAAAATGATTTTTTTTTTAATTAAAGTAGGATATACAGGGTCTGGCAAAAATAACATTATTGAGTGTGGTTGTCAGGGCACGTGAATGTCTTGCATGAGATGGACAACAATTTGGACATTTCACCTAAAGTATCATATGGTGTGCTCGAGTGTGATATTGCTATGTTACAGAATTACATGCTTATGATTTTGTAACAAAATATTTTTATGAAATCAAAAAGGGGTGTTGTTTCTGCTGGACCCTGTATAAAACTTCATTTATTTAAATTCTACTGACTTGGAATTGTTTATTACCTACAAATTTTAAGTTTAGCCTTGCACTTTTTATAAAGTGTTTGCTGAAGTAAATCAGTGGCTGAAAAAATACCACAGGAGGGAAAAGTTAACATGCTGAACCATCTTACTACATAGAAACAACATATGGACATCATTCTTGGTAATCATTGAAGTCAGTCCCAAAAAACTGAATGTTTGTAAAAATGCAGTTGATATTGTCTAGCCCAATCCCAATTACTACAAGTTTCAAAAGAATTGTAGTTTTTATGTGGTTCTGTAATTCTAACATTTCACTAACTAGAAATGAGCTTCACAGGTTATGGTAATTCAAAGAGGTAAAGTTTTACTGGGTCACATATCTGAAGACGCCTTGCGAGTGGCATCCCATCAATGACAGTAAAACCTAAAGCACTATTCAATTTCTGTAATAAAATGACCTGGCTTTCTGAATTTTTATTATTGATTCCATTTTCATATCATTTTATCTTTCTCATAAGTAAAGACTGAAGGAACAGTCTTTAGTTCGATGCCTTTGGTAAGCTTGTCCAGAGAATCAGATTCACACAGGCTTTTTAAAATTTTTCAATTTTGCTTGTTCTTTTAAATACAAAATTACTGCCTTTATAGCTAGAGAAAGATACTAATATTACTGCTGCTGGAACTGTAATTCTAGCCCCTGCACCAACTCTAAAAATTCCTTTCAGGCCCCAAGAATTGAATGCCCAAGGGATTGTCAGAATGTCCCTAGAAAGGATTCTGTGAGCCCAATACAGTTGCACATCCAGGACTTCATAGGTGTTGGGGCAGCAATGGGCTGCCCTCCCCCAGTTAGCAGGTCCAATCCTCACTCAATCCAGCTCCCCTAGGACTCGAGGGTATTAAACAGAAAAACTGGGATTTGAGGGGACTACTTCAGAACCTCTTGGATAGATGGATTTGCTCCTTCAACCTACCTTCTTCGTGCACCTGCCACATCCCTGGCAGACTCACTCTGGAGATAGCAGAGACAAAATCATAGCACCTGCCTCCTAGGAGCTAAGATTCTAGTCTGGGTAGGAAAACAAAGCAGGCAATTACGATAGGGTTACAGAAAGGAATGGGTCCACGCGCCCAAACCACAAGTTGGCTGCGTGAACTGGCATCTGGCCATCACCGAGACAGCCAGTGTATTCCTGAAGTACGACTTCGGGCTTGATGCCAGGATGTGCTGGTACCGCCTCTGGTATTAGAGAGGTGTTGAATAATATTTTGGAAAATGCTCTCCAACTACTGAGGCTGGAAGGAATGTAATGAAAAAAAAAATCCACAAAGCTGTAAGTTTGGAACAAATGAAAGGCAAGGGCAACAGGTTATTACCTGATTCCGTTAAGGCATTCTACAAACACTCAGCTGCCAAGTGCCTGTAATCTGACTCTCTACCAGGCTTGAGAATCTGATTTGGATTCCTGGTTGGAACAGCTCTATTCAGAGTTTACAATAATGTGTACATGTACCAAGCATTTCACTTTTCCTGAGGGCTCATCTGGGCCTGTCTGACCCCTTTTTGTTTGAAGATTTCTGAAAATCTGGTATTTTCTTAGTGCCCTTAGCCTCCTATAGACTCAATTTAATCACACTGGAATTGTGCTCTTTCTACTGGAACAACACTTTGTGTCTCGAGGGGAAGGCTATTAGAGATAAGCCTGAAACTGCTACGACCTTACAGGGTGATCTGGGTCAAATCGTAAATTAATGACTTCTCAAAATAAAGCTTCTTAGGTTATCAAAATCCAAAGACTGAAACACTTATCATAACATGCATTATTTTATTAAAGAGTTTTCCAAGAGCCTTGCATTCATCCGTCTTTTGGAGTGAACTTTATTGTTTAAAGAAAACAACACTTGAACTTATACTAAAATATCAAGATTAAAGAATACAGTCTGATGATCACATCCTAGTTACATCTTACAACAACCCACCCCCACAAAAAAACATTGTGTTGTGTGTTATTGTCAGTGGTATCCTGATCTTTTTGCACACCAGATATTGTTTGAGATTTAGCAAATTTGTTTGGAGCAATAGAAAAGCCCCTATATTAGCTTTATAAAGTCAAATCCACATCAGGAAGTGCAGGGGCCAATAATTCAGAATCACATGGTAGAAGAATCCATTTCAACTTATCTGAAAGTCCACAGACTAAAATCAAAGTTGTTATAAAAAGTTAGGAAGAATCCTTTTCAGTAATAATAGGAGATAATGTTTATGTAGTTCATTTAAGGAGAAAAAAGGCTTTTAAAACTAAAGTTGGTAAATACAACTAGATTTGATATGCTATATGCTTACTAGTGTTTTAGAATTTATTGGAACAGTTGCATTTTTGTAATTAATAAGACAACTTTATTATAATTTTTTTGGTTGGCTGCCTTTTAAAAAGTACTAAGAGATAATCACCACATAGTTATCAAATTATAGTTTTCAGGATGTGTGCAAACAGGCCCCTCGTTTGATTGTAAAGTACAATACATAAAAACATTAATCTGTAACTCTTCTAAGAAAGTGCATATTTATTCTTATTTGTCCATCACAGTCCAGTTGCATTGGAGACTACTGCTCACTGCCTGGCCAGTTTCATAAACATTGCCGTGGAATCACAACTCTTTTTCTTGCCAGCTTTCAGCCTAGTCATCCTTGACATTCTCAAATGGCAAATGCTCAGCATCTCAAAAACTCCCAGGTGTATGGGAACCGTTCCTCACAAAGGAAACCTGAAGAGCACACAGAATTGAGAATCAAGTTTACCAGTTTTAATTCTGCAATAAAAATATTGTCCTGCCCTTGCCAGTGTGGTTCTGCTGGTTGGAGTGCCAGCCTGCAGACCAAAAGGTTGAGGGTTTGGTTTCTGGTCAGGGCATGTTCAAGAAGGCAACCATTGAATGTTTTTCCCTCATATGGATGTTTCTTTCTCTGTCTCTGTCTCTGTCTCTCTCAAAGCAATGAAAAATATGTCCTTGGTTGAGGGGGGAAAAAAACTGTCCAGCATGAAAAAACCCCCACTGGATTAGAAGAGAAATGATATTTGTTCCTGTTTAGATAAAATACTAAGAATACATCAGAGCATTCCCAATAAGGAAGGAGTCTTCTCTTCATCATTTGGTCAACTTAAAATTATTAATGAAATATGTACATTTTTCTAATACATTTAATATATCAGAAGTCACTGAAGAGCAACCTGCATTATGTATATGATTATATACACTTATCCAAAGTAGAATTTTCCCTGAAGTGATCAAGTATGTGGTCCCAAGTGTAGTATTTTCCATAAAAGGTGTTTTAAAAATTCAGCTACTGTATTCAGTCATAAGGAACCAATTTTGAAGAAATAATTATTCTCTATTTAATGCCCACTGGTAGACAAACAGAAGGAAATACAGATAGCACTCTGAAACACTGCAGTCAGGCTGCTATTGTTGTTGTGCTACTGTACGTATAAACCCAGCAGACAGATCTCAAAGTATTTTTAAATCATTTTGTTACAGCCTATCACATCTTAATGTGCAATACATTCCAACAGAGAAGTCAATGCAGCCAGTGAAAAAGGAAAGTCAGCACAGTGAGTCAGAAGACAGCGGCAAACCAGAAGGAATCTCTGTGTGACCTGGAGTTATTCCCTTGATCTCTCCAGATCTCCGTCTTAATTTTTCATTTGTAAGAAAAGAATGACAGGCAAAACTACAGAGACGGTAAAAAGATCAGTGGCGGAAGGGATGAAAAGGTGGAACACAGAGAATTTTTAGGGCAGTGAAAATACAATGTAAGATACTAGAATGATGAATACATATCACTATGTATGTGTCCAAATCTGTAGGATGTGGGACACTGAGAGTGAACCCCAGCGTAAACCGTGACCCTTGTGCGATTATGGCGTACCAACGCAGGTCCATCAGTTCTGACACACCACTCTGCTGGCTGAGGTTGATAATGGAGAGCCTGGGCATGTCTGGAGGTGGGGTGAGCAGGAAGTATATGGGAAATCTCTGCATTCCTCTCAATTTCGCTGTGAACCTAAAACTACAGTAAAAAAGTTGTCTTTAAAAAGAAAGATAATCTAAATAATCTAAACTCCGGACTTAACTGGAAGATATATAACCATCCTAATCACTGCTGGAAATCTGTTTAAACAGTCTGGAACTTTAAAATGCTTTAAAAATGTGTAGTGGTTATTTGTGGAACACTATGGGTGCCATTATTTTATTTAATAGGCCTTGTTAATTACTTACAATTTGCATTGACTTAAACTGACTTTTAATAAGCAAGGATATCAATGAATGAACTATGAAAATATTTTATTGTTAAATTCATTTGCCTTAAATAAAACTGTTAGATAATCTTTTAAGTTTAGCCAAAATTAGACAAAATTAGTGTTAAAAAGCAAACTTTTTTTAAAGAAAGTAAACATTTTTCCCTCCATATCTTCAACTCATCTAAAATAATCCTGGCATTACCTTTGGGTGACCTCGCTGAGATTTATGATCTTTCAGTGCAGTACTGCGAAATGCTGCCCTTGTCAGCTATGTGAGCAAGAGAAGCAATCCGTTGTGACTCACCCTATAAAGAATCCCCATAAAATTACAGAGCAGTCAACCATACTGCTGCTGCTATCTGGCAGGCTTTTCATTAAAGATATGAAATTTGAACCTGAAAACTCATGAGTTGAATGTGTTTTTCACACTTTAAAATTGACAGGCTGAAGAACTTTTATATTAGGTCATGATGTCCAGAGATGCATTCAGATCATTACAACAGACCTGATTGTTATTTCAATATAGATTTTTAGAAGCAATTTCGAAATAGCAGCCCGTAATGTTACAGACTAATGCTAATGTCTTAAAAGACACCAAGAGAATGGAAGTACATAAAAAGCCCACACAGTCATGCTCATCACAACGGAACCTCAGTTAACAAGAGTATTTAGACAATGTGTGTGCACAGCATGCACTTCTACATGCACCGTTATGGTATTCTACATTTGATTTCCTGGCAATCTAAAATTCCTTTTGTTGCCAGTCCCTTTCTTGTTATTGGAACCTATGTATAACATTAGTATTCTTTCTTGTCTAGGATGTTAAAACGTGATGATGGGCATGATATAGCATAAAGGATGCCGGGTTTGTCACTGGAAGACAGTTTTGTGTCACTGCTGTCCACTACTGGATGCGTTTAGTCATACGTAAAAATTAAAAACCAAAAACCTGGACCAGCTCTGTGGTTTTTAATGCAAGGTATCTGCTGGTCAGAGTCACCTGTCTGCCTTCTTCAAACCACACGTGCGCAGCCTCGCACAGAGAGTTTCTGCCTCAGGAGATCTAGTGGGGATTCGGACTGGAATGTTGTTTCGAAAAAGTTTCCAGGTGCTTTCAGACAAGCACTCCTAGAGGTAAGAAATTCCAGAAATAGTTATTTTCAGTACAAGGACAAAGTAAGATAATCCAAAATTTACAAGTAAGATGATCTCACATGTGGCTACTGAGCACCTGAAATGTGGCTAGTCCAAACTGAGGTGGTGTAAGTATAAAATACAAACCAGATTTCAAAGGAAAAAATTTAAAGTATTTCAATATTTTCATACAGAATACAGCTATTACTTTGGATACACTGGGTTAAATATGTTAAAAGTTAATTTGACCTGGGGTTTTAAAACTTTTTAACATGGCTACCAGAATTTTTAAATTATATATGTGACTTGTCTTTATTTTTTCTGTTGGATAGCACCAGAATGGAGTTTCAGTAAAGTATCTTCTACAGAAAAGACACATTTTTAACATTTTAATTTTTTGTTGGAGAATAAAAAAAAAGCATGTGACTAATACGGTAAATGCAAAAGAAAAAAGAAACAATGTGAATGATTTTCTGCTATTCTTGGCTTCGGATAGATTTGTGCAAAAGTGACTCTTTTTCACTTCACTCTTAGTACGTTCATGAGGGAGTCACTGAAAGTGAGTTTCCGATGGCTGAAACTCTATCCACCTCAAACATGGGCTGCATGCCCACAGAGACTCCAAAGCACAGGTCTCCTGGCACCCTTCCTGCCAGGAAACAAGGACTCATTCTTCTGGCAGGAATGAGTCATGTTCTGCTGCAGTGTCTCTGTGTAGATCTAACTAAATAAGTATTTCTTGAATTGCTAGATGCCCCTCTCTGCCTGAGCACAGAGGTCAGGAGCTTTCTGTGCTCACACCGTGGAAGGGAAGGCCAAGGACTGGTTGGCAGATGGGGTGGGAAGGAACCTGTGGTAATGGCCTCCAGGGCATCCACACATTCTGAGGGAGGCCGTGATGAAGGCTGGGGAGATTGCCAGAGATAAGGAAAGCAGATTAGGTGCCGGAGGTACTGGCAGGTGCCAGGTGGTGGAAGCACACCTGCAGTGTAGATAGTGAAATCTGGCTAAGTGACCACTTTCCTTTTGGCTCCAAGTCACTACACAAACATGTCAGTGAAGGTGTATGTTCACAAAATCAGAAAGTGTTAGAGTTATTGGCAATGTGCTGTGTTTTTTAATCCTAGTCTTGGGAGTGAGCGAGATCAAAACCTAGACGGGTCAGGGAACACGGAAGTTCACAGAAGTTCAACTCCTGCCCAGTGGGAAAAAATACTGAAAAAGAGCTAAGACATGGGTTGACCTACTGCAACCTCATTCAAAATGTATAATAGTGCAAAAAGAAATGTTTCTTGCAGAAGGGAAGTGAGAACACAATATCAGCTAAGAATATTTGGAAAAAGAAGAGCAGTGATGGGCAATGGGGGAAAGACCAGTCCTCCAGATATTAAAATAAATTCTGAAATCACAACAACTAAGTTTGCCACCAGTGTAGATTAATGACAGGTTAATGAAACAAAGTTCAGAAACAGACATGAATATTTGTATTGATAAGAATTTAGTATTTAGTAAAATGTAGTACTTCAAAAGTTTGGATTACTTAATAAATGATATTGGAGCAGTTGGCTAAACCATTGAACAAAAGACAGAAGTCTAACTATTCCACCTACCAAAATACATTCTGGAAGTTAACTAAGATTTAAATGTAAGAAAGAATTCATACAAGCACTGAAAGAAAACAATCTTAAATTAAAGGACTTTCTAAACATGGCTCTGAAGGTAGAAAGCAAAAAATCAGTCATAGGTTTGATTGCAGAAAAAGTTTTAAATTCTGTACATCTAAAGACACCATAAAGTTCAATTCCAAATGGCAGGCTAGGCATAGCTGCCTTTTGCTCCCTGAGTACCCACTTAAAAGCCAGGTAGGAGGAGGAAAAACTGAAGGAGAGAAGACAAAGCCAGAGGGCAGAAAGGCGTCTCTCTGGAAGACAGGAAGCTGGTTGGAAGATGAGTGAGCCAGGCTGAAAGAGAGGCCATGGACATGGGTGCCAGTCCTGCGAAGACTACAGAGGAAAGGGAAGTTTCTGGAAAAGCTCTGAACTAAAGAGTTTCCAGGTGCAGACTGGCAAGAGAGAGAAGGGGAGCAGAAAGGGGAGAGGTGCAAATATTCTCATTTTATAAAGTGGCGAGTCGAGAGATGCTGTTGAATGGTAATGAAATAAAGGATCAGGTGCCTTATTTCGAGTCCTAAACCTAAAAAAGAGAAGAACTTTTGAACAATTTCAACTATTAGTTGAATGAGAGGTGAACAGAAAAGGGCAGGGCAAATTTGCTCCTTTCATATCATGGAGTAAATAGGAATTTTCTATTGTTAAATCAATAGGAAAAATTGCGTATTTTCTAGCTATAGCATAGACTGTCGTTTTTAACTTTTAGTTTCTTAGATCTTCTGTAACCATGAATCATATTTTAATTTTAAAAATACTATAAATAAAAGACAAAAAACTGGGGGAACTATTTATAATGTATCCAGCAACCCAAGTGTTAATATTCTAAAATACTAGCCCCAACCCTCCCCAAATTTCTTATAATTCAGTAGATAAAAAATAGGCACATCTATGAAAAATAAAGAAAAACAATAGTAAATTTACAAAAAAAATTCAACAGGTTAATAAATAAATTTTAAAAATGACTTCACTAGTAATTAAAAAAATTAAAAACAATGAGATTTCTTTATCTATAAAATTAATAAAATCTGAAATTATAATATCCAATATTGGTGACATTTTCAGTTACTGGTAGAAGAGTAAATTTTTATAACCTTTCTAAGAAGCAAATTACTTATTAGAATTTTACATACCCTTTGACCCAACAATAAATATCCTATAAGCCTGTCCTAAGGAAATAACGAGGCTATAGATGATGGGATAGAAGCAACTGAGTCATTCCTCTTACGTTACCTTAAAAATAAAACAGGAACCAGAAAGGGGCAAATGCAGTATGTAAGAATGTGCACAAGGAATTAGCTACATCTCGTCACAGAACCGTTTACAACAGCGGAGGTGGGAAACAACCTAAATAGAGGTTTAGCTTAATAATTTTACTACTAAATGATGTGGAAAGTATTTAATGACATGGAAAATAGTTTTCAGAGAAAAATTCAGGCTGCTAAACTATAGGGGTAAAATGAGCCTTCCCTTTAAAAAAGTGTATATGAAAAATATATGCACAGACGTGGAAAAATGTTGGGAGTGATATATACCAAAATTCAGCAAGTTATATTTAGGTGCTAATTTTTATTTTATTCATTTTTGTACTTTTAATAAAATTTATTATTTTTGAATTAGGAAAAATTATTTATGATGGGCACTCCCATGGCAGGATCACTGACATTTTGAAGTAGAACACACGTGAATAGCCCCAGTGACGAAGATAACAGGTCCCCTTTGGAGAAAGTTCTAGAGTCCATTACATAGTCCTAGGTACTGAAAATAGTTATAACTGGGACAGTGATGAGAAAGAAGTAAGGAAAAGGCAAACGATCCCATTCCAGACTCGAGTCAACATATGAGGTAATACAGATAAAGACACGCCCACACAGACTCCACTCACCACAGGGTAAGCCCCAGCAGATGTGAGCAGGAGAAGCAAGTGGAGAAGCTGATGCTGGTCACAGTGACAGAAAGCAAAGCACCCTCCTTCCAGAGAAGGCCCAGGGAGCAACCAAGGCAGTCTCCAAAGACAGTAGCAATCACAGACAGTGTCACATCTTGCCTGCAAGCTGAGTTCTGTAACTCCAAAGTCACTCCTGTGGGAAGAAGGCTTTGGACTGGCTGCTAAGGACAATCTTTCCTTACCCCATCCCCCTACACCTCCCAGAGACCTCCAGGGAACACTGCCCATTGTCCAGATGTGAGGACAATTCCCCCTCATTCTCTGGTGTCCCTTCTGATTCCCATTTCTAAGAACATAAGAAGTGGGAGAACGCACTTGGAGACCCACACAGTGACCTTAGGTTTGAAACCTGGCTATATGACTTCACAGTTTTGTGACTTGAAAGAGAGTGAACCTTTCTGAACCTCAGCTTCTTCATTTGTACATTTAGGATAATAATGGTACCTCCCTCAAGGGACTGCTGTGACATACAAACAAGCTCCTGGTCTGTATTCCACAAACTGATAGCTTTTATTAGGAAATATCAGACAGTATCCAATCAAGGGCCAGATTATGAGATGAAACAAATGCTGTAAAAGGCCAGGAAAAGGAAAAAATCATTGTGAGCCACAACAGAATGATTAGGCAAAGTTTCCTGGAACAAGCGGAGGATGTGAACTAGACTTTGACAGCCAAATAAGGCTTGAAGAGACAGGAAGAAAAGTGAAGAGCGTCATCCAAGAAAAAGCAACTGCATGCAAGATCAAAGGCAGGAAGAAAGACCCCAGAGCCACTGCGGACCACATGAGGAATCAGGTCACAGGTTCTCCTCCCTTCTCTGTCCACCGAACCTGGGGAGAAGTCCGGTGGTTCCTGACTTCTGTAACGTCTGGTGCGGGGCTGGACCCACAAGGACCTGTGCTTCCCTTTCAGAGAACTCTCGTTTGCCCTGGAAGTCTGAGTAGCTCTCTTTAATGCCACGCCACATTCCCGACACTGGGAACCAACAAGAAAAAGCACTTTAAATAACATCTGCTTCCCAAGTTTTCAGAAATATAGAAGTGTTATCCTTTGACAAAAAAAATACAGTAACAAGATTGCTATGAAATATCAATAATCATGATCAGATAGAAAAAAAAGCAATGAATATTATGAACAAAAAATTAGACTTCCTAATAAACAATTCATGAAGATAGAATTTTCTTTGTGTGTGTTTTTTTAAGAAAGACTTTCCTCTCTTCCTCTCTTTTATAAGATCAGGCATCCATTTACAATAAAACTATCACTTTTCTCAAAACTTCAAAAGCCGCTCAGAGACAAAGAAGTCTGAAAGCTCTCTACCTTCCTATTAACAAAGGCCCCCAAGTGGCATCCTGCCAGGAGTCCATGAAAAGGTGTCTGTTGGGTTCTGGACCACCCGGCTGCATCACTGTAAGCCAATGGACATGGAAGGTTGTAACACACAATCAGTAATTACTAGAAAAAGGGTGCTTTTTCTAAGATGTCCTCTTCGGTATCACGCGTTGGTCATCGGCCTGAATGTGAGTTGGCAATTTCATTAAGTTAATACAATGTTAAACGAAACCCTATAGACTAAAAATGACTTTCTAGTTTGGCTCAGTATAGAAATAGAATATAACCCAATTCTCTCTTCTCAAAATAGACTGTATTCTAGTCATACAAATAGCTGTGAACTCATTCAAAATACTTAGAGTTTTCTCTTTATTTTTATCTGGATTCCATAAGGCAGCAAGGTGCATTGGGAACAAACAGCAAGTACTTAGCAATTAATCATATTTGGGTTTATATTAACATTTTTCTCTCCCATTCCTACCTGTGTGACTCTGACCAGATCTGTAATAAGTTAATTCATTAATTTAATAATCTTAGGTGGTCTACCTAAAAGCATATGGGAAAAATAACATTTTTTAAATTTAAAAAAATTTTAAATATCAGACAGAAAAGGGAAATAAGGCAGGAAATTGGGGAAAAGAAGATAAACAGAAAATCCATTTTAAAAGGTATTATACAGTTACCAAAAGTAAAAAATTGGGCTCTGAACTTTAAACAAAATAAAACAAAATCAAAACTAATTTACAAAACCATTAGGCAAGATACTTAATCTGAACAAATTTATTTGAGGTGGATAATATCATCGATCTTGAAAGTTTATTGTAAGAATTAAGTCTTCTATGAAATCCCACCACACAGCTATCCCATAAATGTTCACTTTGTTCCTTTCCCGTAAGCTTTTCTGTGATACATTTCTCTATTTTAAGCTGTGGCTCAAAAGTGATATTTGAGAAATGCTACTCTAATCCTTTTCTCATTCAGAATATTAATTTTATCTCACTGAAATTAAAACCCAGATTCAATATACTCTATAATATAGAATCTCAGGATTATGGAATATTTGTACAAAAAGTGTAAATAACTACACCCTGCAAAATAATTTGCTGCAACATCCTTTATGGGAACACACTCACCTCCCACTCTTTACCATACTCTAAAGACCGGAGAGCCATAAATAAAAAAAAATAATAATAAAACTGCTATCAGCAAGCTGTGGAGAATATACACCATCCAAGTAACTAGAGTAACAGTCTTGCACATAGAATCCTAAAATAATATGTAGGAGGTTGTCAGCTCTCTGACATTAGTGTGTTAATTAGGATCTCCCAGGATAAAATAATATGTCAAGCAAGATAATAGTTTTTTCTTTTTTTAAAAGATTTTATTGATTTATTTTTAGAGAGGGGAAGGGAGAGAGAAAGAGAGGGAGAGAACATCAATGTGTGGTTGCCTCTCACACGCCCCCTATCGGGGACCTGGCCTGCAACCCAGGCATGTGCCCTGACTGGGAATTGAACCAGTGACCCTTTGGTTCACAGGCTGGTGCACTCAATCCACACCAGCCAGGGCTCATTTTCTTTTCTTTTTTTCTTTTTTCGCAAGTAGAAACCTACAGATTCTGGAAAGCAATCTCCAAGAACAAACTAGTTTTACTACATGGCAGCATATATGACATATAAGGATAACTGAAAATATCTTTAAAACAAATTAACCTGAGTGGCTTTCTTTCTGTCTTAAATAATCAAGGGGAAATCTGGATTGCTGTAATGGAAAGACCTGACATTTTGTTCTCTTGGCATAAAACTGTCATGTTACAAAAGGTGAGTGACTTTCGATAGAATGCAATTAGATTAATTACAAAGGGCTGCTACATAAGTTACATATATAAATGGTTTGCTAAGTGGCTTTTTCATGTACAAATAGAATTTTAATCTTTTCTTCAGCTTTATAAAAATCTCTTATTGTCTTTATCTGAATGGTCAGGGAAAGAGTTCTTCAGGTTTTCAGTGTTTGCAGCAACTGAGACTTTCCTGTTATATATACGGATTGCCAATTCTCTAAGGATTAGACATCAGTAAAATGCTACAACTGTTCCAGATTAATTTTAACTGTTGTTGACTCTGAAGGAACTAAATGGTAGATCATTTAGTGCCTTAAGATCACTTGGAATAATCCATTATTATTATAGAACCATGATTCTCATCTAACCCAATCCTGCCAGTAAATGGCTGACTGCAGACCCTGATTTGGTCCACACTACCCTCAACCCTATTAGCACCTCTCTCTCCTTACTCAAAACAGAAGATAATCAAACTTAAGACTTATAAATTCTCAAGGATATTTTTTTTATTAAAAAAGTTAATTTGGGTAGAAAACAGATAAAGCAAGTTTTAATCTCCTTTGCTGGGTAATGACAGTGTGTATATGGTGGGTGAGGATGTATGTGACTATCGTGGGCAAACCTGGGCCCCCTTAAGAGAGAATGAAGACAGCCAGGCATCTGGGCTGTGCCACGGCCGTAGGCAGTCTTCCATGATGAAGGCGAGGGTGGTATTACCTTCTGATGAAGATGACAGTGACCATGATAATGATTATGACAGGAGTATCACACCACCATCATCTATTTGAGCAAGTGGTGCCATGTTCCAGGCATTGTTCTAAGGCTTTTGTACTATCAGGGTCCCTAATATGTAGTCACAGAGGCTCAATAACTTTGCCCACAGTTATAAAGCAAGTATGCGTAGTTGGTCCAAAGGTTGTGGGTTATCGTTAAGCTGATAAAGCAAGTGGCAGAACTGAACTTGGGCAGTCTGGCTCTAGCCTCAATCACTGCAACTGGCCACCTCCATCCTCAGGTGGTTCCTCACTTGTCCCTGAAATGCTGACTCTTTCTCCCCTGAATGACTCTATTCTGTAAAACGGAACTGTGCACTCGGTGTCTCTAGCACACAATGCTGAATAAAGATGAACTATATATAACATATACAAATCCTGACGAGGAACTACTTCCTATACATGTGCTCTTTTTTCCATGTTTTCCTCAGTGTTCCCCAGAGAATACAAATTCCTTTTTTTGTTTTTCTCTCTTCCTAGAAGGTTCTACCCTCAGAGACTCTGGGAAGTGCAGTTCACTTGTACCAACCTGTACAGTTCCAGTTATTCAGATTCCAACTCAGATATTACCCATCCAAGAGGCCTTTTATGACCATCCAATTAAAATAGGTCTTACTTCTTACCTACACCATTCATACTGACTTATGATAAAGTATTCATCACTATCTGAATCACCATTGCAATCTTTTTATCTGTCTCTCGCCACCTCCCCCAGTTCTCCCTGAGGGAGTCTATAATACAGTCTATGACATATAGCAAATTAGCAAACACTGTGTACTAAAAATAACAGGATTAAAGTTCAACAAATTTCTTCAAGACTTTACAGACTCGTGAGTCCTTAAGATGGGGATGTAACAAGCAGTTTTTGCCAAACTGATCTGGCCATGGGAATTTGTTATACTTTTAATGGAGCCCCTCACACTAGAACACTCTGAGAAGGGCCACACAGACGTATCTCCTCTACGGGTGATTCTGTGGGCACTTTTTTCAGAAGCGGTCTCCTCCCAACCCTTTCTTCTCTAAAGAAACAAGTTCAGTGAGATCTCTGGAGCAAGTGAACACACCACAGTGTCGGGAAGAGAATTCAGGGCCACAAGGCTGAGAACTCAGTTAACTTATTCGCATGCCTCCCACTTGATAAACTCCCCACCTTCCCTTGACAAACGAAGTAAGACTCCTCATCTTTTCCACATTTTTATGAGTCTAAAAACTTAAACTCGACCCTCCCCCCAGCCCGGGCAAAAAAAGAGGAGAGCTTTTCCTTTAGATGTTTTTCTGAACAGGAGAACAAATAACAGCCAAATGTAAGACAGTGTTTCACTCTCAACTAAAAGTAGTGGCTTGTATACACTGATTCTCTTCATTATATCATTTTCCACAGTTGTGATGTTATGGAAATTGGGGTTTATATTCCTGGAGACCAGGTCTTACTTTCCTCCTTTCCTTCCTCAGAGTCCTCAGCTTTTGCTAGGCCAACTACATCTGCTTCCTTCTTCCTCCAGCCACTCCCCTCATGCGATAGGGATGAGAGAGGCCAGGAATCTAACATGTACATAACTCATTCAACTCCACTTAATCCTCTTGGCAGCCCTGTGAAGGTGGCAAAATCTCCATTTTACATGTGAGAGGAGGGTGAGGCTCTGGAAGATTGAGTAACGCGCTGTAATTCACTAGGAGCTAAGAGGGTAGATCAGGGCTCAAATTCAGAACTTTCTGGCTCCCAAACCTATCCACCTCCCACTATTGTACACTCCACTTCCCACCTCCTCTCCAACCAGAGCCAGGGCATCCCTGGGTTTTGGGACGACCCCGAGTGAGGAAGGAGGTGTGGGTAGGGAACAGGAGCAGAGGACAGCACACCTCTCCCTCGCCTACTTGTGCTTCTGGTATAATTCCCAGACAAGAAGGAACTATAGTGAGAGTTCATGTTCTATTTTTTAATATTTAAGAACTTGGACTTGGAATCTAAGCTCAAAACAAAATAAGAACATCTCTGATGACTAGTTGTGTAATCATTTTTCATCTCCTTACAGGAAAGATTTGAGAAACGGAAGAAAAGGCTTCTTCACATTTCTGAATTAGGAAATGAATTGTTTTTACCATAAATGTCTGGTCCAGGGTTTATCAAAGCCATCCCTATCCTTTCTTTTTTCCTTATGTACATGAAATCTCTTTACTGTTCTTTGAGAACATGTTATAATAGCCTCCAGATGCAATATAAAAATATAAAAAGTGTAGGTTACAGAAATCCTGCATAGCAGTACTATTTTGTTTGAGACAGGAATATAATTTCAGTGATAAGAGTCTAAAATTCTGGGGTTATTTTCCAGAGTTTGCACACACACACAAAAAAAGTCATTCATGATATTAGATCCCTACTACCTATATGTTGGACAATTCTAAATGGTAAAGTTCCCTCTGTTTCCCTGCAAAAACAAAAGCAAAAAAAAAGATGATCTAAAAATATTCACCATCTCTGAAACATGAATACCTCTTCAATGTACCTCTACATGTCTGGACAAAGAACCCAGCTTTAAGATGCACTGATCTGGTGTTTAAACAACAGGAATAAATGCAGAGAACAGCAGGAAGCAAAGCAAAGTCCACAACATGGACACGGCCCTTATTAGACTGCTGCACCATAATCGCCAAACTAATTTGTTTTCATGACACCCAAACAATGATCTCCATATTACCAACAAAAGTGCCGATCTCTGCTCCAAATTCCAAGTTCTTTTCTAGAAGGTCTTGGGAAACACATACAATGCTTCCATTTTAAACAACTTAAATACAGTCCAACTTTAGATTCTTTTTATTATTAAAATGTGAACTAAGAAACTGTAATTTTGTTTTATGTAACTTAATATAATGAACTGTCCAAGAGTTCATTTTTTTCCCTATTACTTAGGGAATTATGAAATAACTATAAATATCTCATTCATGTCTGAAAGCAAGTACAGGAAGCAGTTGGGGTTATTAGTAATTTCCATATTAACTTGTAGGCAGCTATTCTTGGCACATTTTAGGTTTAGGGTTTAAATTAAAATGTCAATATAAGCCACATGGTGATGTGTATTCTTTTTCCTCATTATTAAATTCCACATGACATTTTTGAAAGCTTCACTGGATTCCATGCCAGATCTAGTGCTATTGTCTAAGAGATTACACATCTGAGTAAACCAAGCCTAAGTTCCTTTTCCTATCATACAACTCATCAACTTATTTCAATAGCTGTTTGAGAGGGACAACAATCATAGTAAGCACAGAATAAAACAGAAATTCTAACAGTAATTACAGATTGTGCAAAGAGATTAATCAGGGTAAGGGCAACTCTGCAATATCTGAGTTACACTCAGATATTGAAGGCATAGGAAAGCAGAGGGGTGTTTTCATGACAATTTTGTTTGTTTGCAGGGTGACCCCAAGATCCTAGAGAACCACCTCAAGCACTTAAAGGCCTTCTGGGATGGAAAACACTAGACTTGGAGAACTGCTCCAAATAGGAAACTCACGCCAAAGTTAGCCTTGGGCTAGAGCCAGGCACTCAGACCCCTCCAACCGGTGGAAGAGTGTTCGTACACTTTAAGAAATAAGTAACTTTAGTCACAACTACTTAGAGAAGGGGCAAATCTAAAAGGTAGATTTTGTATTTTGGCCTTAACATTAAAGGAAGGAAATGGCTTTATAAATACTTCATGTGTATGTGAAATGAAACCTTATGGATAAATTGAGCTTTTATTATTAAACCAGCACTGAAAATTAACATATGCCACTGATTCACTGGTTCTAGGTGAAATTTAGCTAAGAAAATCTAAGCCAGAAGTTCTCAGGCTTCAAGGCTCAGTCTGGGTGCTCCTACAGATGAAAGCCAGACCACATTTATCTCCTGTAAGATAAAATCCTAATCAAAGACTCACATGAAACTACCGCCAAAAAAGTGCTCAGATTGACATACTGATATTAGTTTCATTTTATTATCAGCAGACATCATCTCTCCCTTGTTTCCAAACATAATACGTTTTTAAATTTACACCTGAAGCCACTGAATATCACTGTGATTGTGAAAGTGTTGGCAGAAAAAGTTCCTAACAGCTTCCCAAACTTTTTTGGTAAGTTGAGATACGGTATATACTACCATTGGAACAGTAAGACAGACTTTCCAAGTTGATAAGTAAATTGCCTTCTTTAAATTTAAATTGTCACTTTAAACAACCCAAGGCATGTATAAAACATGACTCTATAAATACTGCATATTAACATGTTACATTAAATATGACAATAAGAACTCTGATTAGTTTCCATCATCAGCCTCCTTAATGCTGTGAACACTCTGTACCCTAAGTGAATACTGCAAAATAAGTAATAAAGTCATGAAGTAACAAGTTGAACATTAAAGAAATATTTAGATGGTTCCTAGACTATCAAAAAGAAATCCATTTACAAATAGGAAATTTGAACACTAAGTCTAATTGTTTTCATTCTATAATTTCCTAAGCATATGAAGAACATTTATATTAACCAAAAACTCAGAGTAAATAAGGCAATAAATTTTAAGTATTATTAACAACTGAATATGTTTAGCCTTTTTAAAAACTGAAGAGTCTACAGTTTTTTGGTACAACCACCTATTTTAAAAGCCACTCAGATATCTCCTTAGTAAATGACAGAATTACATCCAACTCATTAAATTCACATTCTTTTAGAAATCAATTTAAAATACTTTTCTTTAAACAATTTTTTTTTAAGTTTTGGATTTTTGGTTAAAGTAAATGCACTACTCATGAACAAAAATGCCTACCATTTGAGGTTAATAATTCCTTTTTTCTATTTTGTTGCCTTCTGTGTTATCATTTATTTACATAGAAATTTCTATAAGTATCATATTACACATGCTACATAAAGTCAATGTATATCACAGTTAATGATTCTATTTTTTAAATTAAAAATAATTATTTTCATGATTCTTTACTGTCAAATCAGAAAACCAGGCATCTTTAAAAATTATAGAAAAACAAAATTTGCTTACACAAAAACACGCTTCATCTTCTTTGATTACCATACCGCAAAAACAAAGTTGAGGTGAGCAGACCAGACAGAGGTAGCAACAAGGAGACACAAGGGACCAGACAGCAAATTCCTGTGTGTGATGTGAGGGCCCTGCTCAAAAATTGTCCTCTCTGGCATTTGACATCTCCTATATGACATTTCCATGACAGTACTTCCTTTAAGCTAAAGCAGGAGATTATTTCTCTACAGGGTGTATGTTACTCTAAAATAATTTATTAAGTTATAGAAACCCATTTAAGATAACTTAAGTAAACTGGTATTTATTACAAGAATTTTGCCAAATGTCACGAAACCTAACTTGCAGGAACAACAGGTAGGTCTTATAAAAATTAGAAGGCCCCCAGGCTGAAGTAATGAGTCTTTTCGTCTGTCTGTCCCTCTGCATAAAGATCTTTCATTTCTGCTTTTGGAAAGAAAGTCTACCTCATTCCTTTCTCTGATGACTGGTTTCCTTGGCAGGACTTCGAGATTCTCTTCCCCCATAACAGTGTGGTATGTAACTTTGATACTTAGGGAGCTGTCTGACCCTGGTGCTCTGTCTACAGACCCACTGTACACCTGCCCTAGTGGCCAATGCCACATAAACCAAAAATCCCAGGACCACAAATACGACTGACCTAGCTTAGACACCCCTGTTCCAATTAGCTGCATCCATGGGACAGGGTTATTCCTCCCAAACCACAGACAGGGAAAGAGAGCAGAGACCAGGATGTGGCTTAAGATGTTACGAAGTCCCCTGAATTATAATGTTATACATAGGATAACATTAACCACTGGTACCAACAGGAAAACTAAGAGAGTAAAGCTAAGACAGTTGCATTTTATTCTTTCCCTACCATTAACTATGCTGCCTTTCAAGGCAATGATGACAATTGAAGAATTCAACTATACGTTTAAAAGTGACATTACATGTCCCCCTCTTGTGGTGTGGCAGCCAGGACATCTTTCATTGTATGGCGATTCTCATACCTCTCAGGACAGCCTGTCATATAAGTAGTGGTGGGGGGGCACATATAGAAACCAGAAATTGTTCTGTGAGGGACAACTAATATAAAAACAGAAATGAGGCAGCTTCAAATTGAAAATAAAGTAAAAAATAATAGCACTTATTTGCTTATAAAGGTGACTTATCTCAGCGAGCATATGACTGAAGTACAGAAAATCACACTGGACCAGAGTGGGAGGGAGGATGCTTAATTCTGAAACAAGGAGACTCCCATGAAGTCAAAAAAGAGGACTTTTTAGGGCAACTAAATAAGCTTCTTCCTACGGCAAATGGTAAATATACAGCATATGTCACCTTAATAATTATCTCCTTCTTTCCTCTTAAATTTGTAGTTTCTACTTGCTGCCCTCCCCCACAATTCACACCTATACACACTCCTCCCTCAGACTGGCCAAGTCCTACTTTAGAAGATGAGCCCAAAGTAAATTCTCCTCCCTGGTCTGCTCTTTTCCACTTTCCAGGTACAGTTCGTTCTGTTTTAGTACTTAAAATATAATACCAGCTTCCTCACCTGCATCTTCTATCACAAACTAGGTGGTTACTTCCCTGGGGACAGAGACTGCACCTTAGTCATCAGGCCCTGCGCCTTATCCTCAAGGCCCAACACAACGCAAGACTCCAGAAAAGTCTAATAGCTTTTTTTAAAAAATGAATCACAGACACTAGAAATAAACAAATTCAAGAAAGGCTTAAAGAAACTTATGAATGGTAGTTTCAGAATGGGTTTTGAGAAGAAAGGAAGGAAAATCCAAGCTGCATCCCTAACCTACGAGGATGAAAGAATGGAAGTCATGCTCTCGTGCCTAGAAATAGCTGTCTCACGGGTACAAGACAGAATGAATACAAGACTGGCCAGACCACTGTTCTCTCACCGAACTGCCTGACTCTAAACCTTCCAACACAAACCTTCCAAAGGAAAACCATATATCCAGTACTGTGTAGGGTATTAAACTATTCTCTCTCAGCTCCAAACCCACCCTTCTATTGTATATTCTACTCTATGGCCTGGAACTCTGCAGACATTTCTCCTGTGCCAACTGCCTGCCATTAGGCTTTACCAACAGGCGTTTCTAGAGGGAGACAGGCTGGCAGAAGAGATCATTGTTCTTCGCTTGCTGCCAAAGTCAAGGCACTTCACCATGGCAGTTGGAGTGGTTCTAGTTTCTAGCATTCACCTAATCCGGTTCCATCCCCCAAACAGCCTCATTACATTCTAGAGATACAACTGGCAACTGGCTAGGGTCTTTCCAGGCCATCCCGAGTGATCTGATCCCCAACTTGCAGGGCCCTTCCTGTGAACTTCTAAATTCTAATAATCACAACCTCTCCATTTTCCTACTTCCATCACCCCAAGGGTGGTAGCTCTTCTCGCAGTCACTACCTCTGTTTCCTCAATATTCACACTGTTGTTTTTTCAGTTCTCCAATACATTTTGCTCACTGTGAGACCTACCTCTTAATGCAGCTATGTGAATCCAAACTTTTGCTACCTCCTCCAATGACCCATAACCCTTTCCATGGTCCCTTGACTGTCAACAGTAAAGGAGCCTGAGAATGACTTCGTGATATCACATCTTCACCAGCCAGGCAAATTCCACATCTCCGCTACAATTCTGAGAGTGAATAAGCATCTGATGCAGGGAGTAAGAACTGTTCCAACTGGCAGAAAAACAGACAAGAAACCAGACTCTATCAACAATCAAACAAAATAGGCAGAATTTTAATAATCCACCATAATTCAATGTGATATAAATTTAATGAATACCTATGTTAGAAAGCACTGCTTGGTGAAAATGGGTACAAAAGAGTAACTTAAAACCTGGACCTAATGATGTGAACTCAGCAAACAAGTCTGAAAATAGTTTGAAAAAGAGTTAATAAAGTAATGCAAAAATGGAGAAATTATATGTTTGAGTGAGGCTACAAAACCTACACCAAATACAAAGATTGTGCTGATCTTTTTAGAGAAGTTACGTGAAACCAAAATTTGAGCTAATGTGACTTTTGAGTCTTGCTTTTACAACTTCATCGTTAAAAAACTTATATGCTATTACCTTGTGGCCAAGACTACTAGTTCTCCAAATATCCTCTTTCCTTCTCTCGCATTAATTAACTACCCCCAACCACCAATTGTCAGCTTTGCACACAGCCACTCAGAATAAAGATACATTCCGAGCTTCCCTCAGAGTAACTACCTTTTGGCCAATGGACTGTGACTGAAAGTGACATGTACAGATGGAGGAAGCAAATGCCCCTGTTTCCTTCCTACTGCTGGAGTGTGGACAAGATGGTGAAATCTCAGACCACACAGATGAGAGCAACTGTCTAGGAATGACAGAATGACAATGGAGAAGGGGCATGGATCCCTGATGATGTCATAGTCGTAAGAAGAAAAAAAAACTAACTTTTTAGATGTCTGTTATAGAAGTGAAATTTATATTTTAATGATATAAACTCCAAATGTCTAGTTACCACCCCTTAAGATTCACACAGAGCCACTGAGCCCACTGATAATGGAACTGCTGGTATGCCCTCCCTGTGTTTCCCCAGGGAGAGCTGGGGTGCTGGTGGAAATCATCTGTGTCCCAGCAGGTACCACGCAAAGACTTCCAGAGGCACTGTGCACACCGAAGGCGGCGTGGACCCAGTCAAGACAGATGATGTTAATTTTGTACACAGAAGTTCCTTTGAGCAAAGGAAGAATATCCATGATTACTGTAGGGAGTTTCCAAAAGAAAAGGTGGCACTTTCCATGTAAACTTTATTAGACTCATATTTTAAGAAGCTTCACTTAATCTTGCCTATGCAGAAAAATGTATCCATATAACATACAAGATTTGGCTTTGGTGTTTTATGTGCCTGCAAAATGTTTATTTGGCTTGGCAGACCTGTTTGGAAATGAGTTTCCAGTACCTGAAATGCAATTTAAACACTGAATATCTGTCTATTTCTATATGATTATCAACCTAATAGCTATTAAAGCCATTTGTCTCACAACCAAAGTCAAGGAACCACTTTGTGGCGATTCTCTGCGATAGGAGAAAAATTCTGAGGTGTCCTGAATTAAATTACAGCAGACCGGAGAGTGAGAAAAAAGAGACAAGAGTTATGTACAAATTATCAATAGACCGCTCACGTTCCTGGAAGTATGCTGGCACTTTGAATCAACCTCAGGCAGCTATCTAAAACAAAGCGGCAGGCCAGCCACAGGATGCCACCATCCTGCCTACGCGCAAACTTGCAGAACTGTTGCCTGCAACCAATCCAAGCTGGAAATATTTCTTCCTTATGGACTGTGCCTCTTCTACCCTAGAACTGCCCCTTTCCCACCCTCATCTGTAGTCAGTGTAAATTCTTTCAAAACTACTTACATCTGCCTTCCCGAACAGAACGTGTAAAAGAGCCCATGGGCTCCAGGCAGGCAGACACACTGCCTTCTTCATCTAGCCCTGCTGCTGCTGGTGGGCTGGGCTGCACGGCCTTTTTCGGGTTAGCGTTTGGCTCAATAAAACCCTTCTTTCAGAAAAGCTTTTGGCCTGTGAAAGATTTTTGTTTAACACCTGTATAAAAGAAATTCCTAAATATAAAATCATATTCAAGGGGGCAAGATGTAGGGAGCTGCCTAGCAGGGGCTGTTCTGAGAAACCTATTTTAACTGACCAGTAGGAACCTTCTGTAATTGTGAAATACTGTGTATGAGAATTCACAACAGAACAGAAATCATTTTTGATGAATAATACAGCCAGACCAGAGAGCTGTGCCCCACTGGAAAGCAATAGGGAGCATGACTACTAATGCCAGTGTTTTGTAAATTGATTACAGGAGTTGCTCAACTCTAAGGATTAAGAATGAACTTCAGGTCTCACTCTTGGGGGGTCATGATCAAGAGACAATGAGTATTTGTCAACTGAACAAAAGCCACTAGAACTTGAACCTCTCTTCTCCAGGGTAGTAAGACCAGAGCTAATCAGCAGGGGTCCAAGGGAGTAGTTAATATAGGGCCTGCCTTGAAGGAGCTTAGGGACCAACTGGGGAAGCAGCCAAGTGCTAAAGAGTATTATGGCCATTTATAATTGTGCAGCGTAATGAGGAACCTTTCTGAGTCTGGAGATAACAGTGTGGTCTGAAGTTGTTAAAGAAAGCTTCAGAAAAGAGGAAACTTGGAAGGATGTGGAAACATGAGGAGATTTAAGACAGCTTGGTGATATGCCAGACAAGAACACAGAGTAACGGCCTACAGGCAGAATTCCGCAAGCCCAGGCAGCTAGAGGCCTGCCCTACCTTCTATCCACATCGGTCCACAAAGCACGGCTAGTAACCTCACCCAGGTCACTCCCTCACTTGCATCCAGCTATTAGCAAACTCTTCGCAGGGCAACTGAATTCTTTTAAGTCTGAATCAGCAACCAGGTCAGTTTTTGAAAAATGAGCTAAAATCTTAAAGTTCATTTTCTGTAGGACTATTCAGAGCTTCAACATACCAATGTGCACTGTGAATCCTTGAGGGGTTGACACAGCAGGCAACACTTCCCAACCTTACTGGCCCAAGAACCTTCTTTAACGTAATTCCTGCTAAAACATCTTGGTTCACAGAACACAGCTCAGGAAGTGCTGTTGGGGGTGACAAACCCTGGCTGAAGGAGGGGGCCCTGCAGTCAGCCCTTGCTGGAACTCAGATGCCATGACCTGTAAGGCCAAGTGACCTCAGACAAGGCGTTCAACTTTTCTAAGCTGCAAATTTCCTTATCTGTAAAATGGCAGAAGATTAAATGGAGAATATATACATCCCTCGTAGAAGGCACCATAAGAAGTCAATAGAAGTTCCTTCCTAGTATCTGATGCTTACCCATCAAATTTCAGACTAGAGTTTGGCTCCCTTCATGGGTAGAAAGAAACGGCGCTGATCCGTTATATTACCATATACGTGTAAAATAATATGCAAACAAAATGTGTATGTGAACTTAAAGTAAGGCTCGCGGACACAGAAAAGAAGTCACCTCATTGTGCAAATAGGTATAGTCCAACCATGCAGTGACTAAAAGGAAGGGAATAATTTTCATTTTTATTTTTTAAATGTTTATAATATGGAGAAAAATATTTAAGAAAATACAGAAGTGGTTGAATTCAATAAGAAGAAAGAAAAATTCTTCACAACAATAGGAAAAAAATTAATGAATAAAATTAACAATGTATTTACTGTGCAGCATAATTAACCCCGTGGCAGTGACTTAGATGCTGATACTGACTCTCTAGGCAGCAGTTTAAAAGCGTTAGAGTGTTCAGTAACCTTTGCCAGGGCAAAGGATAAGGAAGAGAGAGTGAAACGAGTAACAGCCAAGAAAAACTGCTCTTCCAGTGCTGCTCTCCTCATATTCTGTTTTTCTCCATGGAAGTGTTGGCTTAGCCAGGAATCACCCAAAATTAGTTCCAACAGCAACTTTTATAACCACCTTACGAAAACTCAGAATCATACTATGTGTTTTTTAAGAAGCAGGTGAAAAACAATTTTGAAAATGTATTGTGCACAATTTAGCATTTCTTTTTTTCTTAAACCATCCCAATGCTAAAATTACCAGATATTAAAAGTTTACAAAACAGTATGTATTCTAGAAACAATATATAAATTAAAGTGTTTCTACAGTAAAATAAAAGAGGCAATCCACAAAGTTTATGGGTTACTACATATACTTAATGACTACAGATACTTAAATTTGGACAAGTAATACACCAAACAGATCATGATTATTAGCTTTAAATATGATAGATTATAGGTGATTTTTAGTTTCTTATTTGCTTTCACTTTTTAATATTTTCTACAAGGAACATACATTTACATTTAGGAAAACAGAATATATTTTTAAAGCAAATACATGACAGCATTATCCTCTCTCCCCCTTTTAGAACATTGGTGCAATAAAGGACATAACTTTTAAGGCAAATGCCTAAAAGTCCAGGAAAAAAATACTTGACCCCTTTTTACTTATAATTGAAAATAATGAATGCATAACAAGTTTGCATAACTTAATTATTTTCATTTTTTAACCATTCTTGCAATGCTGTACAAATTCCTGTGCTCATCCAAGAAGGGAAAACGACATGTGCAGAACTGCAGGCGAAACACTGTCCCAGGAGCCCCGGCAGACTGAGCCTGATGGAAGCACAGGACATCGCTAGGAAGTGCATTTCACGTCTACTTCACGGACAGGAAAAGGAGGCCTGAAGCAGTGAAGGCACCGGGTGAAGCTCACCAAAGCTATTAACAGTGTTTACAGCAGGATTTTAACCCATGTCAGAGTCCATGTGTACTTTTACTATGCAGTGATGTCAGCTTTTATTCTTAATCCACCAGGTTGTCCTTGGGGAGCTATATATCACACAGCGAGGAAATTAAACATCACTGTAATTTCCCCAGGTTATTTAGTATTCATGGGGATTAATATTCAGAGTTACCAACCCAATTATTTAAAAAAAAAAGTATGTGGTTTAGATACTCTCATCCTTCCTACCGCCCCCTACCTCCAACACAAATGGATGGCCTACACTATACCTTGTAATACACAACGCTCCTTCTTTTAGAGAGCACACCCTCTTCTTTCTACACTCAAGCCCTAGTAAAGAATACTACAATCAACTTCAATGTACCTTCCCTAGGAATCTTTTTTATTAATTATGGGCTTATTTAGGTTTTTCAATTTCTCAATAAAATGGTAACCAAAAAAACAAACAAAAAAATCCACCACTAAAATATCAGATTATTCCAAAACCATGAGATCGCTGAGCTCTTGAACTTAAACAGAGTTTATGTCTCTTACTTGACTAGCATACAATTTACATAACCACAGACATTATTAGTGTTGACACAACAGCAGCAGAAGCAGAAGGGTAGGCTCAAGGCTTACACAAGGAAATAACAACTTCCCCAGCAGTCTAGATTTGACCTCTACTACTTCCTGATAACTAGCCTACAGTGAAATTCTGAGTTTAGTATTCCTGAGCTGTAGCTTATGCTAAATATACAAAGTATTTTAATTCATTATGCTGACTGGGACAGGAAGCATTTAAAGCAGTATCACCAAGTCATACAAATGTAGTACTTGTATTCACAGGTGATCGTGGAATTCACTCAGTAATTATAGTAATCTGAGTCCTAAATTATACTAGCTTTACCTCCTCAAAATGAATTTTTCCACTTTTCTTTTTGCAACTTACTGATCTTCACTCCTAGCAGTAAGTTAGGCATTTAATGATATTGTCCTCTCAAGATTCCAGGTGCCACTGGTGCACCAATCACTCCTTAAACATATTTAAATGAGGTCATGCCCGTGGCGACACGCTGCCACAGAGCAAATGAAGAGAATTCAATCAACCCAAGGCTTCTCTGGGCAAGACGCTGATTTCCAAGTGATAATAAGCAGATTGAAATGCAGCACGTTTCCCACGCTTTTTGCTTCACCACATACTAGTTAAAGGATGGCAGGTTTTGTCTGTCATTTTACTTTTTTGGGTGTCAGTCATCTGTTACAAATATGTTTTTAAAAAATTTTAATTGAATTTATTGGGGTGACATTGGTTTATAAAATTATACAGGTTTCAAGTGTACAATTCTATAACACATCATCTGTTCACTGTATTGTGTGTTAAATACCTCATATCAATTTTCCTTCCTTCACCATTTATGTTTTTAAATGTACATTTGTGATATCCTAAATGAAAGCGGCTAGGAAGATCAGTACTGGCCCATGGATTTAGTACATAAAATAAGTAAGTCAAATATATATCTAGACGGAAGGCACTGGAAATAAATCAGGAAGCTGACTTAATAAGGTACTATACATTTTCTCATCATTATTACTTCCTTACTCTGAGAAGTGAACCAATGATAGTCACCTGATAAGAGGTGGTGGAAATAGAGAGGAGATTAAAAATTCGACTTCCAGAATATTAACGCTTCAAAGTAACACTTCTAAATGTGTTGTCCATTTTTTTCAAAAAAATTTATCAGAAAAACTTCTCACTTAGTAATTTAAATTTGATTTTCATCACTGTATATATGAGGCAAAGTTAATTTTAAGCTTTCTGTACCAACCAAGGAAAATCTGCAATCCTTTGACAGAAGGAATCTCAGGCAAGGAAACCATATCTGTCTTTCTTCGATTCCTAGTCACTGCTTCACAGGAAGTAATAGCCCCTTTAAAGCATTTTGTTTACAAAGTGAAGCATGTGGGAGGAGTTGTGGGGAGGGGGTACACAGAGGTTACACAGAGAACATAACGTTTTTAAAAAGTTCATTATATCTAATCTTACAGATAAATTACTTCATTGCATCACAGAGTTATGGGTATGACGGAGGACTGTGAAGCTTCAATTATCTTTATAAAAATGAATTGAGTATATTCAGAAAACAAAACCTGTGTGTGTTAGAAAATTTTGAGTAAGCTGCTAGCCTCATCCTTCAAAGGCTACATGCTGTGTGTCCAAATGGCAGTCTTGGCTTATCTGGCTACCTCAGTTGACCTAGTTACATGACAGGCATTTTAACCTTGAAGGAATCATTCTTACATTTAGCACTCACTGGGACCCAAAGAAACTGACCAACCACTCCACAAATATCTCAGAATGGAATCCTCTGTCCAGAGGGAGAAAAAAAAAGTTAAATAGATTGCAGTTATTTTCATGAAGTACTGAAGGCATAGTAGGAAAGGCATTGCAGTCCATTAGAAAACAAAAATACTTAAGAAATTATCTATAAATTATTATCCTTGTAGTTAAGTTTCTCATTTTCTACAGTATTAAAAACCTATTCCTTAACTGCCACAACAATCCTTTTAGCTACTCTTTCTGCATTTTATCAGCCCTTCTAAGTCATAAATCATCACACAAGACATGTTTACTTTTAAACACAAGTACCTGATAGTATTTAAAATTAAAAGAAAAAGGACGTGCAAATCAGAATACATGTTTCAAGCCATTCACTTGATCGCCAAAGTGATTTTTGTCAACATATAACAAAGATTTTAACATTTACTTTTCTCTTGGTGTTACCAGTTAATTGAGCAGGGGTCAAGGATGATAACTGCCTCTTAAGAAACATGATTGCACCACTGTGAAGCTATGAGACTGTCTGGCTGCGATTTTCTTCAATTTAGTCACCCATATAGGATGCTCAAACAAGAGTGGCTGGCACTCTTCCTGCGGCAGTAATTTATGGAAAGTAAAATGAAGCCATATTCATTAGAACATTCTTCAGATGTCAAAGAGGATGCTGGGAAAAATAATCGGAGCAGACTGAGGTAGCACATGCATATTTTGACCTGTATTTCAGATGATACCGGTTCTTTCCTCGAGCTCAGGACCTGGGAAACAATGTGGTATTTTGGGCCCTATTATCTTTGAAGTTTTGATAATCGCTCTTCAAAATTTCTTAAGTTAACAACTGTGCTACATTTATTTTAAAATGTGTGTCAGGTTTTAGAATCTAAATGATAACTATGAAAGGAAGAGTAACAGTTACATTCATTTCATACAGAATATTTCCATAAAATACCAAGCGATTTGGAAATCACCCTCTTTCAGCACAATTTTAGAAAGCAGGATTTTAGAAAAGTATTTGCTAAAAGTATTTTTCTCTTTACCACCCACTAGAACTTCCCTGGACTGTAAGCAAATTATTTTAATTGACCACCACAGTAAAAACATTCTCCTCCAACCTGCTTTAACAAACACTGAACTCAGAATTTCCTCCGAGGCCATCATGCAGAGAGCAACAGTTAACGAAACTGCATGCCTTTATTTCCAAATTCTACCAACCTTTGTTTAAATGTTAAAATGTAATTATATATTTTAAGTGAACAAAATTTTCAA
The DNA here is from genome assembly GCA_004024845.1 of Tonatia bakeri. Classification (NCBI taxonomy): domain Eukaryota; kingdom Metazoa; phylum Chordata; class Mammalia; order Chiroptera; family Phyllostomidae; genus Tonatia; species Tonatia bakeri. Next base: position 335,675 of record PVIA01000581.1, on the reverse strand, counting down.
TCTTGACAGTGATATTTTAGTTTAAAAATGAAACGCCCCACCATAGGAGAAAAACCTGCATATGTAAAGTAATAAGATTTCAGTCATTTCCAGACCATTACATTAAAAAGCACTTTACAGCCATTTATTCTGTACCATAAATGAGAGCTTATTTGCCAAAAAATCTAATGGATTTTTTTATTCATTTTAAATCACCCTGGCAAGAGCTAGCAGACTTTCAAACAGTAGGTTTTAAACACTTTCTTTCAAAAGAAAAACCTGCAATTGGTTAGGGCATCATTTCAATGCTCCAAGGTTATGGGTTCAATCCCTGGTCAGGGCAGATGCAAGAATTAACCTGACAGGTGTGGCTCAGTTGTTTGGACGAGGTCCCACAAAGTGAAAGGTCACTGGCTGTATTAACAGGACTCATGCCTGGGTTGCAGGTTCGGTCCCCAGGGGAGGCAACCAAGTGACGGATGTTTTTCTTCCACATCAATGTTCTGCTCCCTTTCTCCCTCCCTTCCCCTCTCTCTAAAAGTAAATAAATAAAATCCTTTTAAAAAGGAGTCAACCAATGAATGCACATATAAGTAGAACAACAAATCAATGTTTCTCTTCCTTCCTCCCTCTCTTTCCAAAAAAATCAAGAAAAAAGAAATCATAGAACCCTGCAAACATTATAAAGACAACAAATACTGATAAGATTTGCATACGACACCTTGCTGTATTAAAGATTAAAAGACTAATTTTACGGGATTTGTAAGGAAATAATGATCAGATTGTCTGATATAAATTTCCAGAAGAAATATTAAGGAAAGGGGTTGGATTTAAGTCATCTCCAAGTAAGCATAATTAAAAACTATACCTAATAAGCCAAGTACTTTAGAAAATGTCTAGGTTAGGTACACAGGATGATATTGACAAAAGACTTCAGTATATTGCATCGTAACTTTTTCTTGGCAAATATTTTCCATCACAAATGCCTATTTTTCATAGCAGCATTAAGCAATCAAGCAAATATAAATCTTTTTAAAATTGTATTTTATTGATTATGCTATTACAGTTGTCCTGACTTTTCTCCCTTTGCCCCACAATCCTCATACCACTGTTCATGTCCATGGGTCATGCATATAAATTCTTTGGCTACTCTTTCCTGTACTGAACTTTACATCCCCATGGCCATTCTGTGACTACCTATTTGCACTTCTTAATTCCCTCACTCTTCACCCATCCCTCTACACCCCCCTCGCATCTGGCAGCCATCAGAATGCTCTGTGTCCATGATTCTGTTTCTGTTTTTCTAGTTTGCCTAGTTTGTTTTCTCAGATTCAGTTGCTGATAGATTTGTATTTTTTGCGTTTTTATTGTTCACAGTTTTGATCTTAAATAAGTCCATTTAACATTTCATATAATAGTAGTTTGGTGATGACAAACTCCTTAATTTTTTCTTGTCTGGGAAGCTCTTTATCTGCCCTTCCATTCTAAGTGGTATCTTTGCTGGGTAGAGCAATCTTGGCTATTGGTCCCTGCTTTTCATGACTGAGTATTTCTTGTCAATCCCTTCTAGCCTGCAAAGTTTCTTTTGAGAAATCAACTGACAGTCTTATGGGAACCTCTCTGTAGGCAACTAACTTCTTTTGCTGCTCTTAAAAGTGTCTCATTTTATCTTTAACCTTTGCACTTTAATTATGATGTGTCTTAGAGTGGGCCTCTTTGCATCCATCTTGTTTGGGACTCTCTGTGCTTCCTGGCCTTGCATGTCTATTTCCTTCACCAAATTAGGGAAGAAGTTTTCTTTCATTATTTTTTTCAAATAGATTTCCAATTTCTTGCTCTTTCTCTTTCCCTTTCTGGCACCCCTATGATGCAAATGCTGGTTGTCCCAGAGGCTGCTTATACTACCCTCATTTTTTAAAAATTCTTTTTTCTTCTTGTTCTGATTAATTGTTCTTTGCTTCTCTATGTTCCATACCATTGATTTGATTCTTGACTTCATCCACTCTACTGTTGTTTCCCAGTAAATTGTTCTTTATTTCAATCAGTGTGTCCTTAGTTTGTGACTGGATCTTTTTTGTGCTGCTGAGGTCCTCACTAAGTTCCTTGAGCATCCTTATAACCAGTGTTTTGAACTCCACAACTGATAGATTGCTTATTTCCATTTTGTTTCTCTCTTTTTCTGGGGTTTTGACCTGTTCTTTCATTCGGGCCATGTTCCTTTGTATCCTCATTTTGGCATTTCCCTTATGTTTGTTCCTATGTATAAGATAGGGCTGCTTTGACTCCGTGTCTTGGGAGTGTGGCCTAATGTAGGAGGTGCCTTGTAGGATCCAGTGGCACAGCCTCCCTTATCACCCAAGCTGGATGCTCGAGGTACATCCTTTGTGCAGACTGAGTACACCCTCCTCCTATAGTTGAGCATTGGTTGCTGTTGGCAGCTCAATACAAAGGATTTACCCAGGCCAGTGAGAAGGAAAGGTTGGCGATGACTATTTACCACCAACCTCCACCCTCCATAGAGGATCAGCTGTGCAGCGGCAGGATGGTGGTGTTCCAATGTGGTCTGTAGTTGTCCACTGGATGCACTGGCCTGGTCACTGGCAGTGTAGGCCACGGTCAGCTCCCACCTGTGTTTTGCCCGGGGCCACCTGGTCTGAGCTATAAAGCCATCTGAAATGGCTGTTACTTTTGCTGGGCTTGGAGTTTCCCAGGTGAAGCCAGGCTGAAAATCTAGGCCGGCTGCTGTGAGTGCCCGACCTGGGACTCACAGAGGTCAGCTGTTGCTCGTTTGATGGGACTTAGGACGCTGTGAAGCATGAGCTGCGACCAGCCGTTCACACCGAAAAGCAGCTTGGGTGGGCCCGGAAGCTGGGTGGGATGGAATCTCTGAGGATCTCCAAGGTGGGCTGAACAGTATTAGCCAGGTTGATGGAGTCTCAGATATGGCACCAGCTTGCCAGGTCTGTGGGAGGAGGGTTTAGAAAAGAGACAATGGCCTCTACTTGCCCTGAGGCCAGACACTTTGGTTTCTCCCTGTATACCACTGGTGCCTTTCCTGCTTCTACTCTGGTGCTGAAGCTTGGAGAGACTGAGTCTAAGTAGGTGAGTCCATGTGTAGGTTCTTTAAGAGGAACTGCTTGGGGTTCCAGCAGTTTCTTTCAGTGACTCAATCCCTGCTGGGTTTTGCAGCAGAAGTTGTGGGGACTTACCTTCCTGGCAGTGGAACCCTGGGCTGAGGGGCCTGGTGTGGGACTGGGACTCCTCACTCCCAAGATATCTCTCCATCACACATGGGTGAGGGACCAGCCCATTCTGCATCTGCGCCCCTCCTACCAGTCTGGATGGATGTGGTTTCTTTAATTCTGTGGTTGTCAGACTTCCATTCAACTCAATTTCTGACAGTTCTGAGTGATGATTGTTCTATATTTTAGCTGTAATTTTGATGCAGCTGTGTAAAGAGGTGAGCCATGTCTGCCTACACCACTGTCTTGACCAGACATTCCAAATAAAAATATCTTAATTGATTTAACCCCAATAGACTGTTCCTGAGTCAGTTTTGAAATGTTTATACAACTATTAATCTATAAATCTAAATAGAAATTTAATCTACATATCATGCTCCTCCCTCCCAGTTTTCTATAGCTGAGCATCTTTGTCCAGATATCTTTGACATATTCTGGCAAAATGAAATGTGTATGACTTACTTCAGTATACTGATCCTTCTGTTTTGTGCTAGAACCCTAGCACAAAAATAGGGAATTATTTTTCCATGATAGATGTTAATAAAGTATAGATGAAATATTTACTTCAAATTCCAACAGGCTAAAATTATTTCAAGTGCAACAGTAAATGATGACAAGAATGAATCTTTAGAGCACTTCAAACACCACGGCTCAGGATCTTCAGTTTTGTAACAGTACGATTGTACCTTACTGTTCTATTGTTTTCTGCTTAGCCTTTTTAAAGAATTTTTCAAAAAGAATTCTCACAGAACATAAAGATAGTGCACTGATGTTACAATATTACTTCTTAACAAGTGTTTATCCTTAAAATTCTGTAAAACTGTTCAGAAGCACCTCATACTACATTGAGAACCTAAGCCTACTGTTTCACTCCAATAGCAAAACTCAAGGAGTCAGATTCAAGCAAGGCTTCCCGCTGGAAAAGGGTTAGGCATTCACACAGTTGTGAAAGCAACTTGCAAACCTTCCTCACTTCAAAGACAATACCTTATCATGGGCTTTTTAAATGTTTTATATTTGGTGTTTTTATTAAAAAGGATAACCAAAGCCTAAGGATAATTACAGACCATTTAATAAACAGAAATGCTAGCATAGCCACCTTCTCAAAAGAGTGACAAAAGTTTAGGCAGTTTCTCAGTTAATGTCTATTTAAGACATACTTACTCTTTAATTAATTCCAAGTATTTTATAAAGTGTACACATACTTGTGAATATATATTTTCACAGTAAGTACCTCCACAGTTAAGCACTAAACTGTATTATGAAATATCTTATAAATAACTACAAACGCTAAAATTATGTGTAAGCCAAATAATCATTAAGCGTGTGAAGGTTTACTCTTGAAGAGAGTAGCATACTTCTTGAGGCCCCAGTGTCTTCTAAAACCCAGGGTCTCAATAAAAGATTAAAAATGAAAAAACTGATTAGGTCATCCATCTATTCTAGTCTCAAACAGAACTGCTCCCAATAGTATGTGATTTAATTTTAACTCATCCAGTTTAAAATATCCTTGGTTATAACAAATTCCAATTGCTTTGCTTGGAAGCCTAGTAGCAAACTAGTTGGTATTGATGTAATACTGCAGTTAATTGCGCCTCCTAGGTTTGGGAAACCAGGGTGCTTTGCAGCAAGTCTATAAGCCTAATTAGATAATGCAAAGTTAATTTTTTCCTCCAGTTTCGGTGTACCAGTTCTTATACTCAGTGAACTCAATTGGGTCTCCCTGTTGACATGTTTTAAATATTTCTCAGAAGTGATGCTTAAAAATGCAACGAAGACAGGGAAGCCCAGAACAGGATTTATAATGGAGCAGACATGAGGACATTTCTCATTTTGAAATATTCAGGGTTCTTAGCAACGGAAAGTTAGTTCTTTTCTCTCCAGAAAAGATTAAGCCCTGGGTAATTACAGCTCCGCTTGTCTCAGTGCTGCTTTCGGGATCGCTGTCTGAACTAGACCCCGGCGGCAGCCCTCATTCGTGAGCTCACCTCACTGCAGTGCTGAGCACACTGTTCTTCTGGTTTTTCTTTTCCAACTTTAAATATTAAAGTGTTGTTCTAATCACAGCTTTACAAGTTATCACTACTACATAATTACGAGTCACCTTGAAATACATACAGAGTGGGGCAAAAGTAGGTTTACAGTCATGAGTATGAAAAACAAAGAGCGTATTCTTCTATTATTATTTATTGTACTATTTTCCATACAATCAACTGTAAACTCGCTTTCGCCCCCACCCTGTGTAACATACGTATTTATTCACACACACAGAGTGGTGGGTGTGGGGACGTGAAGGCAGTAAAGATATAACCCCAAATGGGTTACGTTCCTCTTCAATAGTTACTGTCCCCTAATAACACCCTTCCTTCACTGTTTGAACTTCATTTTCATGTTACCCAGTTTTCCTAGGTCCTCTTATTTCCTAAGATGCCAATGAAGGTGCTCCTGAGGCCCTTCTCAGGTACCATTGCTTAGTTTGGCAGGCAGGTAAATGTGCTTCCACAGCCACTTGCTGTATCCTTAACTCAGATCTTGCTCAAATATTGCAGTACTTGAAAGTGCTGATGGTCCCACCCTTAAACACCTTTTGCCCATGTTTCCTAGAGGGCAATACTCTAAAGCATTTCACTTTTGCCTGTGCCTTCTTCTATCTCTCCCTTTCCAGCACCTAAAATAAGGCACTTTCCATGTTTCTTTTTTCCTGCCCCTGTCTCTCTCCTCCATCTACATGCACTCCCTTAATCTACCAATCCACTCCCCAAGTTGCAGACATCGCATTCCTGCCAATGTGCTGGACGCTTTGCATCCCGTACTGATTTCTATTCTGAGTTCCACCTGCTAAACACCTTTACTTGACTGACCTATGGTCTGTGAAATCTCGTATGCCCAAACCAAGCAAATTTTTTGTTTTGCACCCTCCAAATCCACACGTTCTCAACACCAGTGCTTCTCAAAGGGTGATCCCAGGACCACTAGCATCAGTATCACCTCTTAGCTAATTAGATTTGCAAACTATCTGCCCTGCCCCAGGCCAACTGAATCGGAAAATCTGGGCATGAGGCTGAGTAATCTGTGTTTTAACACCTTCTCTAGGTGATTCTGATGATTGCTGAAGTTGAGAATCACTGATTCGGATAGTTTTGGTCCTTCTGACAGCATCCTTCCCTTCCTATTCCATCCAGTAGGATTCCTCCTCCCATCAGTGACACTTGGGTAATTCTACTTTTACACTCTCTCTCTTCCCATTCATTTTTTTGGTCCCTCTCCTAGGTTACTTAGGTCTCATCATCTCCTACAGAGACACTGCTCTCCTCACTCAAATGTAGCCTGCACTTGATTCCAGATCATTCCTCGCACCCTGGCTCTGTCCATTCAGATTCTATTATCCTTTCTAGGCTCCTCTCACCCATTCCTCCACTCCCCCTTCCAATCTGCCAGCCTTGCAGTCCCCCGGATTTGCCACAGTCTCTCATGCTTTGGCACGCAGCACCTTCTTCCCTCCCACTGCCCTAAGACGAGCTCTCTGAGGGCACCTAGCCCTGCAGACTCTATGCTGCTTGCTCCGTGATCCCACAGGACCCAGTGGACTTCGTTAATAGTTTTTGTCTCTTTATGTGTGCAACTGCTATGTGTGCATCTGGCCCCCAGACCTGTGGCCAAAAAAACTTACTATCCAATTTGTTTATCTAAGACCATCTCACAGAGTGAAATGATCACATACTTTGTCATCCAACCCAGAGCCCTGCCTCCATCTGCAAGCTCATCAAGTACTGTATTCTCTCCAAACTCACCAGGCTCGTCACTTTGGACTTCTTTCTGTTCCTCAAACATTACAGCCCCCGTTTCAAACTCAGGGGCTTCACACTTCGTGTTCCCTCTGCCTGAGATGCTCCTCCTCAGCACTGCATCACAGGCTTATACTCTTTAGACCACACTTCAGCCATCACTTTCCTTGACTTCCCCTGAGTGGTCCCTGCTGCCCCTTTCTCTTTCCTATCACCCTGCATTGTGTTCAAGTGATTGTTGCTATTTGAAGTGACCTCTCTATTGTTTCTGTGTCTCCCTTTCAATGTAGTCCATAGGGTCTCATCTGTGTTGTTAAAAACTGTAGGGTAGGGTCAGAGAGCAAAGCTCTGGAATCAGAATACCTGAGATTGGACCCTGGCTCTGCCACTTCCCTAAATAAACTCTGGGCAAAGAGTCTACCTCTCTGTAACTCAATGGCCTCAACTATAAAGTGAGCAGTATATTGGATTTGCATTCGGGGGTTATTGTTACAATTAAACAACACAATACATGTAGAATGGTCACTTCTTTCATAGCCTCAAGCTATGTTCATAGTATTCTAGAAATTTTAAATTCTCTGCAGTGTGGCAAAAGTAGGTTTACAGTTGTGTGTGAAAGTTTATTCTTGTATCATTATTAATTATTGTATTATTTTCCACACGAATGACTGTAAACCTACTTTTGCCCCACCCTGTATTTTACTTTTCTTTCCTTCTTTCCGATTATACCTACATTCAAGAATGAAAATCAGCAAAATATGAACAAAGACAACGATCTTGTTAAAGTTGAAGATTACAATCCTTTTCCTACATTCAATAGCCATAAAAAACTTGCTGACCAACTCTTTTCATAACTCTGAAGTTAGAATTTATAATACTCTCTTTACAAATGGCCTGAGTCAGAATTCTGATTTTCATTCATGATGCATTATTTTCTCTCTCCGTTTCCAATTTACTACCAAATGATCTCATGCAGCTTATGCTGAACCCAAATTGTCGCCCACACCTTATCTCCCATTCCACGCAGCTAGCCTAATCACAAAATAGTTATCCAAATCCGACTGTTCAACAGTTTTCACTCTTTCTTTACTAGTTACTGTGTTCTCCCTGAGTGGATTTTCTAAATCACCAACTGGTTTGCCTATTAATGCGCCATACCCTCGTGATAGCTCTCACATTATTTCCTTATACTGCTGGGATTGAGGAACAGGAAAAGGAGCCCAGGCCATGTCACTATGGCATCTTTTTCTTCAACTGGGATGTAATCCCTTGAGTGCAGGGACTTTTACTGCAACAGAGTCTTACTGGAGGGAAAGGGGAAGCAGTATGGTGGTTAACAGGTCTGTGCCTCATTTTCCTACCAGCAGGTGGAAAAGAACTTCCACAGAATCGACAGACACAGCAATTCTTAGGAATGTTTCCATTTCCCGGTGTCCTGACCTATGAGGGAGTCATGACTGAACAGTTCATCACCTTGGAGATGGGAGAGATACTCCTTGAGCAGGAAGCATGAATCCTGTCTCCAAACAGCTCAATTTAGTGGTTTACAGTCACCTTTAAGAAGCACAAAGTCGCTCTAGCTGGTGTGGCCCAGTGGATTGAGTGCCAGCCTGAGAACCAAAGGGTCACTGGTTCGATTCCCAGTCAGGGCACATGTCTGGGTGCAGGCCCGGTCCCTAGTTGTGGGACTGCGAGAGGCAACTACACACTGATGTTTCTCTCCCTCTCTTTCTCTCTCCCTTCCCCTCTCTCTAAAATTAAATAAATCTTAAAAAAAAAAAAGCACAAAAGCTTCGGAGTCTTGACTCAGAAAAATATATGTGTATATAAAAGTCTGCATTAGGGGAGGGGTGGGAGGTGGAAAAGCAGAAAACTGTACTTGAACAACAATAAAAAAGATTTTTAAAAAAGTCTGCATTAACTTCAAGAGGGCTACAAATCTTGAATTTATTAGACTTGGTAAGGGGGAGTTTTTTTTTTTTTGTTTGGCGGCTTTTTTTATTTGTTTGGGGTTTTTTATTTGTTTGTTTGTTTGTTTTATCATGGGGTTGAGGGAGGACAGCAAAATAGAACAAAAGCCAATCCCAGGCATTTTGTCTGGGGAACTGAGGCAAAAGTGACCACTTCAGACTTCAGACGCTATATTCTTTCACTAAGTGATAGCTCCATCTGTAACAGTACAAATGGCACTTCCATTTGAAATAAATTCTCATGGTCAAGGGCAGAGTTTTTCAGGTTGCAACCAATCATTACTGAATTAAACCGGCTTTCGTAAGGTGGAACTTGACTGCAGCAGGGTAATCAATACACACACCCTTGTTTAAGTAAGTGATGCTCCTTCCAACCCATCTTAACTTGCCTGTCACATAAAACTCCTCTGCCTGGGACTGATTCCAGAATCAGTCCTACTACGTATACTCTGAATCTAAGGGCCACAATGGTTCGACTACAGTAGCAACGATGGAGAACCATCAGCTTGCATGCAGCTTCGCAGCAGTACTGAAATTGCTGTAACAGAACCACTAAAGATCTTTCAACATTTCCATTACAAATCTGTACTTTCAGAGGCTTGTGATGTAACTTTGAACACTCACTCACGGATAAATCTGGGATACACGGTCTGGGAGATACTGTAATCTAGTTAATGAAAGAAACTTTTTGTACTTGCAAGTGCTAAGCAGATGGTCTTAATAAATGCTGACCTTAAAATATCCAGAGGACAGAGCCTAAAAAATAAGCTTTCCCATAACCATAAAATATGACATAAGTATGTGTGAAATTTGTCTTCAGAACTTTCAGTAATATAACAAGCAATCTATCATCCTAGGCCTCCTGAGGCCTTCTCCTTCACTCCCACATTCAATCACTCAGTCCGGTTGCCTTTGCATCTTTAAACCCTTTACTCAATTTACTTTCCTCACTTCCACTATCACCCTGCCAATCCAAGCAAATGTCCCACCTGAACTATTACAATGTCCAAAAGGACTCCTACTATCTGCTCTTGCTCCAAACCAATTCATACTTTCTAGAGGCAGCCAAAACGATCTTCAAGACACAAAGCTGATCACGCCTCTCCGCTTCTTAAAAATCCTTTAATGGCTTCCCCACTGCTCAAAGACCTAATCCTGAACATGGTGTACAAGACCCACACTTAGTTCTGCAACCTCACTCGACCTCTCCTCTGGCTTTCCACATCCTAAGTATGCTGATCTTCTTCCAGTGCCTCCACTCACCACGCTGCCTCCCCCTCAGGATCTTCTCCCAAACCCAAACTCATTCTTCAGGTAAGCCTGTAATGACCAAGCTCCTCCATCTTCTTAGCACCCTCCCCCTGCCATGTTTTTTCTTCACAGTACGCAGCACAATTTTTATTAATTTGTAAGGTCTTGATTAATGCCCCCCCACCCCCACCCACTACACTGCAAGATCCTTAAGGTTAGGGGCAAAGAGGTTTCCTCAACAACTACCACTGATACACAGTGGCACTCAAAAATGTCTGATGGCTATAAAAATTGTACACAGCAGAGTACAATTCGAACAGTAAATTCATTTTGCACACCATTCACCTCAGGGAAACGGAAAGAGGCCCAGAGATAGAAGGAAGAAAAGAAACATATTTCTCTTGTCTTGACCATGGATAATGTGTTTTGCAATAGTGACTGGACCGATCTATAGCCAGGAAGTAATCCAGGTTAAAAAAAGGACCAGGCTGCAACAGACTTTAGTGCCGAAAACAATGAAAGTACAATATAAGTGGCACAGGGTGGAACCATGAGTATAAGTTTGCCAGAAGAGAGGTAGAACCTATTATTTGAAAAACTGGATTTTTCTATGCCATCTCAGGCCATTTATAGGATTCAAAAAAAAAAAATCCATCTGTGGATCAGCATTAAAGGAGAGGCAGGTGTCTCACAGTGGGTGGAGGATCTGAAATCATAATCAAAGTAAAAGAACCGGAGGGGTAAGGGAAACTGGGGAGTCAGAATCCAAGTACTGGTCAGAATGTTCCAGAAAGAAGATATTTTTCTAGTCTTTTATCTCAGAAACTCTTAGTTTAGCTTTCATTAATGGGAGGTAATAGTCCTTTTATTTATGCTCTTATGACTTATAATCTATATTCTATACCTTAGTTACTATTGCCTGCACAGTTAGTAAAAGGGTTTGGCTCTTCTGACCCATAAGCATTCTTTTCAACATTAATTATGTTTGAAAATCTTACAGCTAGCTTCTGTCTTTGGCAAATGAAATTACATTGGATCCACTGACAAATTTTATGAAGTAGAGCTTTGAACTGCTTAATGATGAATGAGGATAACTTCTGAGAAACGTGTCCTTATGAGATTTCATCACTGTGCAAATATCAGAGTGCACTTACACAAACTAGGTGGTACAGCCTATTACACACCTCGGCTGCATGGTATAACCTGCTGCTCCTAGGCTACAAGCCTGCACTGCACGTTACTGTACAAAACAACAGGAGATTAAATCAAGCCCAAGAGAAAATGATGTGATCAAGAGACACGGTAAACAGGGGATGGATTCGGCTGCTGCCAGCATAACACCAGCTAATGTTTTAGGGCAAATTTTTTTTAGTAAGTTGAAATAGTACACTGTGAAATAGTGATAAACAGTGTAGCACAGTAATACAGAAACCAGTAGTACAGTTGTTTATTATCATTATCAAGTATGACATACTGTACATAATTTTATGTGCTACACTTTCATATAACCAGCAGTAAAGGTTTGTTTACTCTGGGATCACAAACACAGGAGTAATGTGTTGTGCTGTGACATTACCATGGCTACCATGTCACTAGGTGACAGGAATTTTTCAGCTCCATTATGATTTTACAGGATCACTGTCGTACATGTGGTCCCTGGTTGACTGCAATGCCATTATGCAGAGCATGACTGTAATTTGGACCAAAAATCAAGCTATCACCACCTCCTACAGCTATTAAATGGGCACAATGGCTCAGTACTTATGTATCAGCACAAATAAAATGTGTTCAAGAGCTGGGTATTGGTGCTGACAGTCCACCACCTCTTTGGAAGACTTGCCATCTGAATACAGTTTCGACAGTTCTTCTAAATTTTTCTCAGAAAATGGGGTTTGAACATTTTTACCTCTTTGTAAAAGGCCATTTTTTTCCCGTAAAACAAACTCTCAACCAATTGTAATATTCAATAACTTTTTGTCAATAAGTCATTTTTAAAGTAAAATCATAAAAAGGTCACCACCACTCCATGAGAGCTGAGAGGCTTAAAACCACAAACATATCGAAAAGCAAAAGCTGGTACTTTTTAATTAACTTTAACTTTGATGACTTCAATGGGAACACACCCACCCCCCTTACAAAAATATTCCACTGCTGTAAAGACTTCAGATACTAAAACTTAAGACTAAATCCAATTATCATACTGGCAGGAACTGATAAGGATATTTCTTCCTAGGATTCCCATTCAAGAAAGAACTCCTCTCAGTCAACTCCCTGAAGCTAACTTTCCAGAAGGGAAGTTAATCAAGATCACTCAGATGCAGTGCCGAAAATATTTGAAAAAGGCACATCACAATTGAGCACAAGTCTTCCAATGGCCCCTGGCCACTCGGTGGCCCTACACTTCTCATGCCCTCCCTCACTCCCAAGGTCAGCGGGCCCAAGGGACGACCCTACGATCCCGAATTAGTAAGTAGGGGTGTGCAGTTCCTTTAGGCAAGTGAGGGTCAGGCTGCTGGGACAGGTGGCAAGCCGCCAACCTGCTGTGACCCAGCACAGTACCGGCGACCCCTTGTCGGGGCGGCTCCCGGTAACCAATGTTCCGAGGCGCCTGGCTAAACCCTTTAAAGCTAGGGAGTGTCAAGGCTAACACTTGCTCCTCCTGCGGCAGACAAATGCGTCCCAGCAGAGCCTCGGGGAGCTCGGCGCCCCTCAGCGTCCGGCGGAGAAAGCAGGCAGCCGGCGCCGAGCGGCGGGGCGCCGGCACAAGTTAGTTTTCCGGCCGAACAGCCCTGCCGCAGCCGGGTAAGAAGAACCGGCTTCACATCCCCCGGACAGGATGTCGCTCCGGGAGCAGGGGCATCCCCAGGAGGGGTGGGGACTCGACCGAAGAGCCGGGCGGAGATGCCCCTCCGCCCCCCGACCCCCACGGCACCAACCGCCCTCCCGCCGCCGGGAAGCTAGAGGAAGGGCTAGTCCAGGGCGAGGCCTCGGCTGCATATCGCACCCCTTCTCCCGGCCACTGGAGTGGAGGGGGAGGTGGCGCCGTCCGTAAGAGTCGGAGGCGGGGCACCACCTCCCTCCCACTACAGGCGGGCTGCAGGCTGGGGGAAACCCCGGGCTGCGGGCACCCCCGGACGGGCGGTGGCGGAAGGGAAGGCTGGACCGAGGGGCCTGGTCCGGACCGGTGGTGATGGAAGCGGCGACACATCTCGTCTCCTTTAGGCCCGCCCGTGCCACAGGCCGCAGCCTGGACCAACCCCGCGTTCCCCGACCGTGACCGCAGCGATCCCAGCCGGGCGGAGACCCGGGCTGGGCGGCCGCGCCCCCCGCCTCTGCCCCCAGGGACCCCAGCAGTCCCGGCGTGGAGCCAGCCGCCAGAGCCGCATCCGCAGCGCGGGGAGCGGCGGCGGAGCCCGGGGCGGGGAAGCGCGGGAGGAAGGGGCGGCGAGGGGGCGGGCCCGTGGCGGACAGCCCGGACAGAGTGCGTGGGGCTCGGCGCCCCCGGTCCGCCCGCGCTGCGCCAGCACCACCTGCGGAGCTGCGGCGCCAACGCCGCGCCCGACCCCGTCGCCGCTCCCGGCTCCCGCCACTCGCGCGCGCAAACAAAACAAGTTGCAGGTCGCCGCCGCCGGAGGGGGCGGGCGGGTCACTCACCCTCATCCTGCTCTGCGGGCTCGGGTCGTCCAGCCGCGGGGACAGGGAAGACCAGAGGACCACTAGCCCCAGGAAGCTCCCCACTACCAGCAAACTGCGTAAGATGAATCCAATCTTCAGCCTCATCTTCCTCCGGCGGTTAGAGACACACAGCCGGGCGCAGCCGCCGCCACAGCTCTCCCCTCCCTCCTTCCCCCTCCTCCGGCTCTCCTCCTCCTTCCCCCACCCCTGCCGCTCAGGCTGCCGCCCTCTCCGCTGCCTGCCCTTTCCAGCTCCAGATCCGGAACTCCCCTCAGCTCTACCTTCCCCCGGGCCCTTCCGTCCCCCCCTTCCCTGCGGCCCCGCGCCTCGGACCGCGCTCCGCAGCCGCTGTACCCCCCCTCCTCCGGCGGCCTCCGCAGAGATCCAACCGACCCGTGCGTCTCGCTCTTCTAACCTCCCTTCTGTCTACCTGCCCCCGTCTAGATCCGCAGTCCCCCTCTTCTGTCTCCCACTGTGCACACGAATCTCCTTCGTAAGCCACCGTTACCTTGTAACTAACTTATACTTTCTCCAGGTCTGCTCCTTAGCTTTAGCCTTTGCCCCACAGCTCAGCTCTTAAAGCTTCCAGCTTGCCAAACTTTTATTGTAATTCTGGGCCATAACTCTGTCCTGAACGCCCGTGTCCTGCAGGATCCCCCGGCCTGCCGCCCCCTCCCGCGGTCCTGGAGCTCATAGACTGCCCCTCTCTCTCGTACACCCTCTCCCCGAGCCTCCCGCGGCTCGGCTTGCAGGAAGCAAACCAGGAAGTCGGGGCTACCGCTGCTGCCGCAGCAGCTCCACGTGGCTGATTTATAGCTGGAAGGATTTTTTTCCTATTGATTGTTCTTGCTTTTTCACACGGCTCCTTAAGGAGGTGAATTTGTAACCAAAAGGCCCAAGTGGGATATGCAAATATCACGAAACGGGAGGAGCTCAGTTGGAATGCTCTTTCTCTTGAGCTGATGACAAGAAAGCCAATATTATGGCAATAAGCAATATGAGCCTTGTTAGTGGGCTGGTAAGTTTCTGTTCTGAGGACCTGCTTTTTGCCACTTGATGGAGGTTCCTTGATTTCTGGTTTTCAAACGCTTTTTCTGCCTGAGACATTAGTTACACAGGAAAGGATATTGACAAATGCTTAGCCAAATGCCGCACCCCAAAGAAATAACTTGTTTCCGTATCTCTCAATACAGATGTCTTTACTGTATGGCCAAGTGTATGTAATTACGTTGTTAGTGTAATATAACCTAAACTGCCTAATTTAAGTTGAACAGAATGTTTAATATCTTAAGCTTCAAGATGGTGAAAGTTGATCCTTTTTCATAATATTTTCATATTTGCAAGTACTTTAAAATAAGTAAACCTTTAAAATAAGTACTTTAAAATAAGTAAATAATTTAATGTCTTTGAATGAAATAGAGAATTTTTTCCTTTTTGTTGAATTTATTGGGGTGGCACTGGTTAACAAAATCATACAGGTTTCAGGTACAAAATTCCACAATCTGTCATCTGTACACAGTATTGTGCGTCCACCAATCTAAGTCAAGTCTCCATCCATCACCATTTATTCTCCCTAGACCCTCCTCCACCGCCCCCGCCATCACTTCACTGTTCATGACCATGAGTTCCTTCTCTTTTTTCTTCTTTGCTCTTGAATCATCAAGATGAATAAAGAATAGTAACAAACTAACTTCACCAGTTCCTTTGTTTGGGTTACACTACCTTTCATATTGGGGAGTTCTGTAAATGCCATAATTTAAAATTTTCCATAAAATACTTGAGGCAGTATCCTCATGAACAACATGGGGAAATGTAGAATGGATGACATAATTAGATATAACCTTGGTTGGCTGAATAACTGTACATAGTATTTCATGAAAGCCTGGCACATAGAGCGCATGGAGGGGGGGGGATCAGTTATCCAACACAAATCATGGTCTGACTCAGCATTTATATTGACCACTTGTTAAAAAAAGTTACTTTTAAGTATAAGATAAGGGAGACTTTGATGATTTTTTTTTTTTTTTTTGCTGAAAAACATCTGGAATATTTTACTGATAAAGTGTTGAACTGCTGAATAATATAAAAAGCTAATGCCCACTCCTGGGTGATGACTCAGGTCAATGTCAGAACCCAGGAATCACCTGTTAATAAGCACTCTGGTGATTCGTATCCAGGTAATCTGGGCACTACCTTTGGAGAAACTGCGTGGAAGGGGTACTTAGGGAAAGATTATATAGATAAGATAACGTTAGAAGGGAGGAATAAGGAGGACTCTGAATAGTTCATTAAACAGACTGGACTTGAAATAGGAGACCTTCAAGAGATCTTGTTCTGATCATATGAGGAAATAATTGCACTTGAAATCAGTAGCCAAAGTCCACTGGAAGTAATTAACATTTCATTTGTGCCTTCATTTTCACAGTTAGAGAAGACAAATTTTCACTAATAGAAAATAGGAAGCTTTATTTTTCCGGTTGTGAGTGTGGTTGGGCAGGTATGAAAGGTGAAAGTGGTACTTATCACAAAAGTGATTGGAATTGTTCTTGGGCAGAAAAATAGTATTTTGGGAAGATTCTGCCACCCCATTTAGTTTTACACAGAAAGGTTTTAAAATGTGTGATAGGACACAAAGAGATTGAGGAATGGTTATATAGTTGTAAAAGCCTGTTTCTCTGAGTCCTAACAATGTTTAAAAGAAACTAAAAGTATAACAAAATTATGCCTGGCAGCCTCTGTAGAGTTGACACAACTTTGTTTAGAAAATGAGCTACATTAAAAACCCAGGTCAAGGTCAGTCACTTAACCTCTGAAGCTATGACACTTATCTGCCGCATAGTGATTGCAATACCTCAATATTGTCAAAAGGAATAATGGAGGTCAAGTATAATACACATGCAAATACAAAGTGCAAAAGATGTAATGAGCAAGTCTCATTTGTGTATGGTGTAATTTCTTTTTTCTTTATGAATGCTACAGTTATCCTGTGACAGGGATGATGATGCTGGAACACTTCTGGTTTCTCCAAACCAGGGTTCATATAGGAAGAGGGGAGAGACTAGAACTGAACTGGAGGGACATAGGAGATGGCCAAGAGAGTGTTGATTTCTGCCAGGTTGTGGGATCACATGCAGTGGAAGGTGTCAAGGTGCCTTCAGCTATGAGGCCAGCTGTGGGCTCAGGAGCAAGATAATGGGGGAAAAGAGACTTAAGTGCCTAGGGCATGCAAGATGCTTTACATTTGTTATTTTATTTAATCTTTACATGACCTGAGTGAGGTTGATATTCCTTTTTTCAAGCTGGGATTCAAAGCAGGCCTTTCTAACCTTAGAATTCTTGCTACAACGTATATACTCCTTGCCAAACTGTATTAGCTTTCTGGGCCTGGAATATAAATGAATGTATTCAGGATGCGAAAGTTCAGAACCTAAAGATTTTTTTAGTTTTTCGTTCTTTCCTGCACCTATTCTGTTAAACGGAACCCCACCAAAAGGAATGGTGCCCACACCTGGGTTGCAGCCTAAAGGTGTGGTGCACTCCCTGAAGCTCTCACCGCTCCCTTCTCTCCACTGCAGCCAAGCTGAACTTCCGGGTTTCTAACTGTGACTTGAACTCCTTTGCCTTCAGACCTTTGTACAGGGGGTTCTTCTTGCTTCAAATGACACCTTAATAAAAAGCTTTTCCCACACTCCTCCCCTGTCCCCATTCCCCATGTCTCTCTCCACCAATATATTGGGATAGTTACCCTGCTAGGTGCTTCCTTCTCCTTCCCTAATAATTACCACGACCTTGTAATTGTTTAATTTTTTTTCCACTCCCAGATAAAAGTACGCGAGCGTGGAGCCTTGTCCATCCAGTTTATCACTGTATCCCTATGTTTAGTGTGTGCAAAGGTTCAATACATATTTTTTGATAAAATGCTGAATAAATAATTGGGTTGTGACTATAAAGGGAAGGTGAAACTTCCAAGAGGGGTCAGGGCTATTTCCACTACTGTTTCTCCTTACCTGGAGGTTTTCTTTAATTAGAAAATTGATTATTTTACATGTCTTCATCATCATTACCCTATAGACAGTTGTTTCTTATTCTGCATCCTACGACGGCGACTCAGGATTAAGAAGAAAGTGATTGTTAAATTTAAATTCAGATTTTTGTATCTACTGAGGTTTCAAACCAAAGAAAGAAATTGAATTGTATTGAAATGGGAACATGTACCCATGGGCAATTACTGTCTGCAACCAAATATCCATTTTAACTGTGGCTGGTCACCAAAAACTCTGGTTAAAGTAGAATTGGTGACATATAATGTAACAGTTAAATATTCTATAAACCATTTAATCACCTCTTTTAAAGAAAACACCAGTAGTAGTATTTTCAAGCTAAAGATGTATTTTATAGTTTAGAAAAGAATCACTATTTAGATATTTTTTAAGTGTTTGCAGTTTAAGTTTGTTAAAAAATATATTGATTTGGGGATGATCACTTGATAATTTGCATAAATGTCTAATCACTATATTGCATACCCAAAACTAATATAACATACGTCAACTAAAAAATTTAAAAAGCATACTGATTTTTTGTAGTGTTTGTTAATTATATTACTGCATAACATATTACCCCAAAACTTAGCACTTAAAAAACTGACTTTAATTATTTTACACAGTTTCTAAAGCTCAGGAATGCAGGACCAGCTTGGCTGGGTGGTTCTGGCTTAGAGTCTCAGAGACCCTGTCAGCTGAGTTACAATCATCTCATGGCTCATCAAGCCTGGAGAACCTAATTCCAAGTTCATTTCCAAGGCTAACAGGCAAACCTCAGTTCCTCACTGGCTATTAGTGGGGAACTTTCTTGTCACGCAGGCCTTTCCCAGGGCTGCTTATGACATGGCTGCTGGCTTCCTCCAGAGTGAAAGATCTGGGGTACAAGACAGAACAGAGGAGAATTCAAGACAGAAGACATAGCCTGGTACAATGTGAGAGGGGAGTACACAGGGTACGAATAGTACGAGGTGGGAATCATTGGAGGCCATTATCTGGGTCAGGAAACTCAGTTGTTTTTTTTTTTCAATTATTATTTGTAGTAATTTGCTTACCATTATGATATGTTCAAGTCTTTCAGTAAGAACCTAAATCTTAGATAATTCTTTCTGATTATCTTGCAAAAAATTCACTCTGTATACTGTCTTCATCTGTAAAATGAAAGAATTGGACCAAATGATCTTTGACATGCCCTCCAATAGTGAAATTTTGAAATTGTCCTGTGATGTTAATACATGGCTGGGACTTTTACATTTGTGCTTGTGTGGAACACAATGAAGTCAAATTCTGCCTTTGTATTTTTTTTTCCTGACATGGGTGACTATTTCTATCGAAAGCTTAAGGGATGGAAAATTCCTAAGTAGTGCTTATCTGGAATAAAAGACTGTTGTCTCTTGGACTTCCATTTGATGGGGTAAATGGTCTCCTATAATGTTTTGAAGGCAAACAATTTATTTAAAAGTCCTCTTGGATTTAACACTATAGAATACTACCTCTTCATAATTCAGCACTGTTTTCGGACTCCCATAATTCAGAAGCACTGTTCTGATTTAATCATTTAAGAGGTGATTGAAACAAATTTTATCTCTTACTACTCTTGTCAGAAACCTCTTCAGCAGCTTCCCAGTGCTCTTAAAGTTAAACCCCAAGTCCTCTCGTTATTACAAAGACCTTTGTGAGTTTGCTGCCGCTTTGCTCCACAGCCTATGCCTGGTCAGCCACCTCCTCTTTTCCAACTTAAAGTACAGCTACGCTGGCCTCTCCGTTTCTGGAACAGGCCACATTCTCTCTCACTTCCAAGCATTCACGCATGTTATAGTCGGGCACAGTATAGCATCTCGGTCAACAACAGACCGCACGCACAAAGGTGGTATGGTACATACCTGAGGCGTGCAGTAGGCTCTCCCATCTGGGTCTGTGCAAGTGCACTCTGAGATGTTCCCACAAGGACAAAGTCACGTAATGATGCATTTCTTGGAACATATCCCTGTCATTAGGTGGCACAGGACTGTATTCCCTTACCTGGAACTTAGTTTTATCAAAAATTCCCTCCTACTAAAGCCTAATCGTCCTTCAGAGTTCAACTTACGCATCAATTCTCTCAGAAACCCCTGATTCTTTTCAGACCCCACACTTGGCTATTTTAGGAGCACCTGCTTCTCAGTCTCACATCACCCTGTCTACACTCTTTCTCATGGCCTCCAGGGCTCTACATGGTAATTCCTTATTCGATAGTCTGTCACCCTCATTAGACCAAGTTTCTTAAGGGCAAGGACCGTGTTCTTATTCGTTGGCATGATATTCCTAGATATTCACAGCCTGCTCAATATTTGAGAGTCAACGAGTGAAAATATATTTAATATGTTCACTCCAGGTTTTAAGCATAGACAAGCTTGGGAGGCATTTTGTAGTACAAGATGTATTGCATTTTTGTATATAAAGAGAAAATGTACACGTTCACTGTTGAGCTGTTCGAAAATAACTAAAAAAAAGGTGAAGTTCCCAGCAAGCTGATATATGATAATAGAAAGTATGATAATAGAAAATAGATAATAGTAAGTATGATAATAGGAAAATAAAAGGTTTGGAATTACCCACTATCTACTCCCTGTCCAACATCTAATTCCTGAATCGTTGAAGATAATCTCTGCAGATCTCTCCACATCTGTACCTCCTTTTATTTCTATGCAATTTTGCTTATTTCCTCTGAAATGTCTGAAAAGGCTTCTAGGCACAATCCATTGCTAAAAATATCTCATCTTAAAAAAAAAATAACAAATAAAAAATGTCAGGTTGTCCTGTCACTAAAAACTAAAAGTCTTATAAACTGAAGCTCCCTTCTTGCTACACAGTTGCCCCCAGTCCACCCCAGCCATGAAGTTCTTTACCTTGGTTCCCTAACCTTCATAGTTTTAATGTCTTTACAGAACGAGGTCATGTGTATAGAAGTGGAGATACTTTTTCTTCCCCATGCTTTAATAATTTCAAATGAACAGATATTAAAAGGCGATAATATCTAAATGGTTTACACAAGTATTTTGAGGGTAAACGGCTTTGCCCTTATTTAGTAGCCAGGAAAGGAAGGTACACTGTTCTACAGTGTGCTCTGACCAAAGTGAGTACTATAACGTCTAGATAACAAACCGATAGTTGAAGCAGAGATTTATATATGCACAAATTGTAATAGGATTTATAGTAATACCTTGACAAATTTCAGTTATAAAGACTTTTTTCAGGTCACTTAACCACACTCTGCTGAGAACTTGAGTCTTTCTTCAGCAAATTTCATACCTTAATTTCATGAAATTTCAGTACCAGAAGGAAAATTAGTATTCTGTTAGAGGCTAGACACATCTGTCATTCTACATGTGCCAGGTTGGGGCCTCTCCCCCTCTTACTGACATAGCTGCTTTCCATTTCACACCTATTGCATCGAAGTTGTGCTCTAAGAGATTATCAGTATTATCAAAACAGACCAGCTTGTCTTGAGGGTATCAAGTTCCCACATTAAAGAATGTGAGATTCTGGGCGATGCATTCTGCTGAAGCTCTGGCATGACCACAATGAACAGAGCTGGATAAACAGGATCAGTGGAGGGATGTGAAGATGTGTAGACCAGAAGGAAGGAGCCAAGCTGGAGGGACATTCTCCTGCTTGTCCAAGGCAAACTCGACAGCTGAAAAGGCACATGATGGGAATAACAAAGACGTACTTCACAGATCTTCTAAATGTTCTTTGGGTAGTTACAAATAAGGTTGGATTATTTTTAGTAAGGGACTATGCCTAGAGGCCCTTTCAGACATTTCAGAGGAGAGAAGCAAAGTTGCATACAAATAAAGTAACTGAGGTACAGATTACCCAGAGGTCTGCAGAGAGATTATTCTAAGTGATCCAGGAATTAGAGTCTAGATAGGCAGTGCATAGCCGGTCATCTCAAACCTCAGATTTTCCAACATTGTCATATTACATCTTGCTGACGCCTGGCAGTTTCCTTTTCTCCTTGGTTATTTTCTAATAGCTGAACAATGAACAAGGACATTTGTCTCTTTATTTGAATGTGTGGCTCTATGTTAAATAACTATTTGGAGAGTTACACCAGGGAGGTGTGCGCCAAGAGTGCTGCTCTTCAAAGGAGCTCAGAGTACTGTCATTTAGATAAATGTACCTTTTGGGATGTTGCAAAGAGTTTCGAATTTGAATTTGAATTGCATTTATTTTTGGAGAATGGTCTTTGAGGACTTGGTCTTATGGGATGACTTCTATTTCTCAAATTACGTAAAATGATTTTAAAAAATGGAGTAATTTTCTATGATCTTTTACTGTATATAGATATTTCTATTTATTTAACATATTTTTAAAACTAGAATTTTCTTCTTTTAAAGCTTTTCTTTATTTATTTTTAGAGAGAGGGGAAGGGAAGGAGAAAGAGAGAGAGAGAAGCATCAGTGCATGGCTGCCTCTCGCACACCCCTATTGGGGACCCGGCCCACAACCCAGGCATGTGCCCCAACTGGGAATCAAACTGGTGACCTTTGGTTTTCAGGCCGGCACTTGGTCCACTGAGCCACAGCAGCCAGGGCTTATTTAACATATTTTTGAACATGTGTCATATGCTAGCTATTGTTCTATGTGATCAGATACAGAGGTAAACTGAAAGCAGAAATTCCTGCCCTGATGGAGTCAGACAGTAAACCACATATGTAAATTACTGTTATTGAATAAACAGGTGAATCACTTATGTGCCAACCATTCTTCTGAGTTTACAAAGATTAATGCACTTGTTTAGATAGCATTGTATAACAGAAGATAATGCCATGGGGTGAAATAAAGCAGGGGCATAGGATGTGGGATGCTAGGTAGAAGTGGGGGGAGATTTCAATTTTAAATAATCTGAGAAGTTCTCATTGAGCAGATGATATCTGAGCGAACCAGAAGGGACGATGGGACAAGCCAAATGGGCTTCTGAGAGGAGATGCCTCCAAGCAGAAGGAGCAGCAAGAACAAAGGGTTTAATGAAAATCATTCCTGCTTATTTTAGGAAAAGCAAGGACACTAAGGACAGGATGGGTGATAAAGCGAAGGGTGAAGGATCATTGGGGTGTAGTAGTGACCGTGGCTTTAACTTAGACAGAGGTGGAAAGCCATTGACAGTGCAGAGGGTAACAGTGTCTAAATAGGATCACAGCCTCTGGTTTCTTGGCTTGGTACAGAGAGGAGCAAAGGAAAAAGCAAGGACTAGTTAGGAGCTTATTTTAATAGTCCAGATGGACTATTGTGGTAGCGTGGATGAGGGTTATGAGAGTGGAGGTGGTTAGACTTGGTCAGAATACGGGTATATTTTGATTATTCTTCAAGAGTATGATTCCAAATAATTGATCTTTTTGTTTTGCTGCCATATTCTCTGTAAGTAGTTAACAACCTATAGAACAAACACTCAGAATGCCCTGGCAGCACACATTATTTTAAGAAACTGTGTAAGTGATTATGCGGCAATTTGTTGTAGAGTATCACATACAATAGATTTTCAAGTGGAACAACCTGTATTTGGAAATAAAACCTCCCATGCAACAATGGAAGGTTAGGCACCAGGATCAACTGATCTGATGAAAAAAATTGAAAATGCCAGGGAAAATGTTTCAAATATTTCTGACTGCATCCCTGGGTAATAAGAAAATAAAGAATACTAATGTCAAAAGACTAAGTAAAGGAATAAACTGAGCACTGAAGCTGGCTTTTGCTTTAAGGGCTTTGGCCAAACTGGAGGTGCCTGAGGATCATTTATACTCAGAGTTTAAGGGTTTAGGAACAGAAAACAAATTCAGAGCCCACCCCAAAATGGGAAGACTAATAGGACTAAAAATTCAGAAGCCCTAAAGGGCTCTAACCTCAAGGCGAGAGAGAATGAAAATTGACCCAGTTTCCTTATCCCCTGAAGAGAAACCTCCTTCTACACATCCATACCATCCATCTAAGAACTTAATGACCATAAATTGGCTGTCATGCTAGTTAGCAGCCAGAATTCACACAAGCTGGATGGCTAGAAAACCATCAAACCAAGAATTTAGTTTAAAGCAGTTCCAGACCAATAATGTCACCTCTGAAAAGCAAATACAAATCTTTTTGGAAAGAATCCTCAGCACTTCACACTTTAGAAAATGTTCTGTTCCTGTGAGCCCTGAGAAAATGAGTAACTCACAGTTAAAAATTACTGAACACCCAAGGCCCCATGAGGCCAGGTGGGGGCGGGGCAGCAGAAACAATATACTGCAAAATACGCTGCATTAAAACATGTGGCCATTAGAATTATTAGACACAATATGAAATAATCATGGTTAATGCATTTCAGGATGTGAAGAACTCGAGAGCAAGTAAAATTGAAAAAAGATCTAATTTCCAGAAATAAAAAATATAAATAATGTCTTAGATATCATGGATGGGTTAAATAGCATGTTAGAATTGTTACTAGAATTTTCTCATCTCTTGGCTTTTGGGCTCACGGTTCTCTTCCTGTCTTTTAGTCCCCTCATTCTCAGTCTTTGTCACCGATTCACTGATTCTATTACCTAAAAATACAGCGTCATTTAAAATTCAGTTCCAGTTCTTTTTCTTCTCCAATTTTATTCTTTGCCAGGACTGACCCATTTGCAAGGCTTTGACTGTGCTGATAATTGCCACACTTAACTCTGGAATGCAGAGTTGTTTTCTGAATATTGGACCGCAAGGCATTTCCTACGTGGACGTTCTATTGGTACTTCAAAGTCAGCATTTCCAGAGTGGAATTCAATTCTTTTCCCACCAAATCTTCTATTCTTCCTAGGCTCCCAGTTTAGCCATTGGCACTTAGAAAAGAAATTTCTGTGACGTCTTTCATGATTTCTTCCACTTTTTTCTTCCAGGTTTAGTTATTAACAAGTCAGGGTCACTCTGCCATGGACATTTATTTTTGCATCGACTCCCCCTGCTATGGTTCAGGGTCCCTTGCAATTTTTCCATCACATTCTCACCTACTCTCTGGTTTCTTAAAACTATTATTATCACCACTACTAGAATTATTTTTCTAACATATAAGTCCACTTGGATCACTCCTGGAGCAAAAACCTCTTGTGGTTCACCCTGAAAGGTGGCAAGTCATTGCATCCTGGAAAGTATAATCCCCTCAAGCAAAGCACTAAAGCACAGTGTGAGTGACCTGCTGGGAGTCCATCCTGCAGATTGTAGGTTTCATGGACTTTTCTAACACCGAGTGTTAGAACACTAGGTAGATGGTGAAGGAGAAGATTCTGCAGCATCTTATTAGGTACATCCTTGATAGAAAATTTGTCTTATAGGACAGAATCATGCACAGCAACCTACACCCCTGCTTTAGATTTGCAGAGTGGCTCTAAGTGAAATCAAGTACATTCACACAACTGGTTAACCACTGGATAAATGACCTCATTGGAAATTAAGTAAACTAAAAAAGTCAAAATCAGGCCCAGGGAAAAGTTGCTACAAAACAAGGGAACAGGAGTTTGGAAGTTTTTGAGACTTGGAGGAAGATCATAAACAAATTAAAGTAGTGCCAAAATAATTGCTATGACAAACAACTCCAAAATGTCAGGGGCTCGGTCAGCCCCGTACCCTCCATGAGCGGGTCGAGGGCTGGGGAAGGGACTCTGCCCAGCACAGCCCTTTAGGACCCCAGGCCCTTCCCATTCAGTGTTTCTGCCATTCCCAGAGGAGTCCAGGTCCCCCACTGGATTCTTTGCACCTAGCTGGCAATGTTGGGAAAAAGAGCACTGTGTAGGATCTCCAAGGATGTGTTCTAAGAACTCAGCCACATCTCTATTGGTAGGCGAGTAATTAAGGGGTAACTTGATTTTTCAAATCGTGTTTTAGAAAATACTTGTTAAGATTGGCAAATGGAAACAATAGGATGTTAAGTGGGGAAAAACAGATACAAAAGCAAAAGCTCTCTGTTTGTAACTCTGTTAATAAAAGAAGTAATATTTTCATTTTTAAAAGACTGTAAGGAAATAACCTATGAGCATCTTGACCTCTATTTGAATAGTGAGATTATTGGAAATCTCAATATTTTTCTTATCTAAATTATTAATAATGAAATAGATACTTATTAAGGTAAACATCATCAAAAAGTTCTAAAATGAAATGGTGTGTTTTTAGAGGATTTCTATATTCCTGGAAATTACCTATCAGAGGCCTTGTACATAGTAGACATTTAATATGTATTCATGATTGCACCAATATGACTGAATAAAATAAGCAAATGGAAGAACCCTGAGGACAAAATGTTAAGAAACTCTTATTTCCTTGTGATGCTATTTAAATGTGGTAGCTGGTGAGCCATATTACCAGACTTTATTTTTAATACCTTGATTTTGATTTTGTAACACTTAAATCCTATGGTAGGTGTGATATCAATACTGATGAATTAAGTATATTAGTGTTTCCTAAACTTCATTCCTCTTTGTACCATTTATACTGTTTTTAGTCATACCTAGAGTGGTATGTACATTCTTGCTTTAATATTTTTTATTAAAATCATATACTTTTATAAACTTAATTGAGATTTGCACTAAACAATGGTACTAGTAAAATCAGAGAATTGTGGTATTAATTATTCTACACATATTAAAATAATTATCAAAATTGAAAATATTTGCATTCTACTTAATCATCCATTCTAACCCCATGTTTACTACAGTTTTGAAATAACTGACCTATGTGTTATATTTACCTAATTTAATGTTTTAGGTTCAAGCTTCTGTATATGTTCGGGGACCATGAACCATGCAGGTTTTGCCTACCTGACAGAATATTTACTTTTATGATTTATGATCTAGTTTTTTTATTTATGTTCATATGCAGGTACCAAAAAGTGAATGTTAGTAGGCACTATATATAGACTAAGATATTTTTTAACAATTAATGTTTTCAAACAATGAATACTCTTGTCTCCCCACTCCCACCCTTTTTTCAATGGAAGCCCACTAATATGACACAATTTTTTGTAGTAAAATATAGTAAGTTAGTTAATATATGAAACTTTTTTAAATACCAGAATTCTTTGGTTTGCACATAGCTTGAATGAGTAAAATAGAGAAGTAACTACTGTTTCTTGAGATCATAATCCTCTTCCCAGAGTTGATAAGTATCAACAACAAAAGCTGGTCATTAATTTTATACTTGGATGAAGGTTTCTTTATGTATGACAAAGAAAAGACAATCTTTGAGTTTTATGACACTTAAATTTAAAAAAAATACAGAGGGAAGTGTAGAACTACCTCTGAGGAATTCCTTAAAATAAGGATCTGTCTGGGATGATTTATGTGTTGGGTAAAAGGAGGGGTGTGGTTCCTTGGTTATTTCTGGCTTTGTCATTATTATTTGTAAGTCTCCCATTCTTTTTAAATCCAAGTATTAAAAAAGGGCGGTAATAAAGCAAGACAAAGTGAAATCAGCAAAATAATAAACGAGAGTCAGGGACAAGCAGAATGGATTACATTAGCTAGGTTAGGGTAAAAAACCTACAAGATCTTCATTTCCTGTGTTAAAAAAAAAAATCTTCAGCACAAACCCCATCTACAAAGACTCTGAAGGTTCTACCTCATAGAACAACAACTGAATGATGAACATTAGCATTCCTTGTGAGGCACAGACTTTTGGAATCAGCCCTTTCCTGAATACTGATGACCATAAACACATTAGCTGAGCTATTTGTTATTATCACAAATTAGATGTGACTGAGTTTCTATTACATATGCTCATTCCATCATATGATTCATCCGTTGGGTGGATTTTAATTATTGAACCAAGAAATGAATAATTGGAAAGGAGGACACTAAGAAAAAATATCAATCTTTCCGCATTGTCCTACTAGTGTGGAACTATTGCCTTTCTTTTCCTTTTGATATCTAACAAGAAATATTCTTACATCTGCAGGATAAAGATAAAGAGGAAAAAAATAGAAGGATGAAATATTCAGCATTGAGGGCCCATAGGAAATGTTCTATTTACCCCGCATTTCACATGCTTGAACTCTAACCCCTATCATATGTTGCTTCAGTGATCAAATATCCAGGTATACTCTTCTCCCTCTCCTTTAAGAGTATCTGATCTGTTCTGTTCTTAATCTATGATTTAAACAGCCTGTTCATGTGCTCCTCTAAATTGCCTCATCTTTTTTGAAGTTGCATATAACCTATAAATAATAAATGGTAAATTTGGCCTCAGTTTTGACCGACCTCATTAGACATTAAATGGGAATCACAGAGACCCACAAATGTACATTTGAGTTGTTTTGGTGCTGAAGCATAATGGCTGTAGTTCATAAATAAAATACTAGAAATGATTCTATCTTGCATGGACTGCTGGGGAAGCAACAAACAGATGTTCCCCTTGGCTCACTCTGGCCAGTAAGCTGGAGAAATCACTGGGCTGTGCATCCCCAAGAGGCAGAAGTACAGACTGGCCTGTTAACACTGCGACGGTTCCAGCTGCACAGCCCAGGGCAGCCCTCACGCTGCTCTGTGTGATGACTGTCGTTTCATTGTTGGTCTTTGCAGCTATGGTGCATAAATAAGTTGTCTTCAGGGGCACCAAGGTATCTCTCCTCAATTTATCATAGTGTAAGACTCTCTTAGCTTCATAAACTGTGATATGAGCACACTAAATTAAGCTATTTTCTTGTGTTGTGGGAAAAGGGGTACCAGGACAAAGTGACTGCTCGCGATGAGATTTGAACCCATTTCTACACACTCACAGTCTAGGCTTCCATTTACTCTGTGTAAGCTACTATTTCAGGAACAATGAAGACATGATTCCTTTGTTCAGTGTAATTAGGCAGCTGTAAACTGAGCATGGGCCCTGGAGATATAGTGGTGGACAAGAGAGAAAAAGCCTCTGCTTTCACAAGTTTATAGGCCCAGAGGGAAGGTAGACATTTAGTTATATGATGTGTGTTGTAAGAGATTCTTCAGATCCAGTACACAGTGCCATGGAGACACCCAATGGTACCTAATCTAGCTCATCAGAAAAGGCCTCCTGAAAGAAGTGGTGTTTAAGAAGAGACTGACAGACTGACAGACAAATAGGTGTTGCCCCATCAAGGAGGTAGCTGGGAAGGAGAATGTTCCGAATGCCTGAGATGAGATAAAGGAGTAGAAACAAGTGCCTGTGGTTGGTGTGAATGTTCCAGTGTGGGCACTAGGGAAACCAAGGGTTTTAGAAGTACTCCTAGGGACAGTGGGAAAGGGGGGGGACTAGGCTGTCAATGGGTGCATTTGAGAGCCACAGAGAGACTTAGCATTGGCCAAACAGAGTATACATGGTTCAGCTACAGTCACACACCTCATCTTATCTGATAATGTTAAGAATATACGTGTATCTATTTTCCTAAAAGTACAGTGGGAGAAAGAGAAGTCAGTACTCTCCTACTTGGTGCCATCCTTCAATTTATTCAGTATCTTTCCATTGAATAGCTGCTATATTCAAGGGCATATAACACCTTGTACTAGGCATTATTGAAGAATCAACCCGCAGGTAAACATGTAATGAGTGTCTACTTAACCATTACACGCTTAGAGTTGTGGTTATTGCAGGGCCTTATCTGTAGTAATCTGATGGGAAGATAAGACAAAACAAAATTAAACAATGGAACCTGTCTACAAACATATTACACTTAATGTTTCAATAAACAACCAAGTTGATATCAGGATTAAATCCAAGGATAAGAGAATTTTGGGTTTATTTTTTTAAAAAAGATTAAGAATAGCCCTGGCTGGTGTGGCTCAGTGGATTGAGTGTGGGCTGTAAACCAAAGGGTCACTGGTTCAGTTCCCATTCAGGGCACCTGCCTGGGTTGCAGGCCTGGTCCCCAGTGAGGGCCACAAGAGAGGCAACCACACATTGATGTTTCACTCTCTCTCTTTCTCCCTCTCTTCCCCTCTCTCTAAAATAAATAAAATAAAACCTTAAAAAAGATTAAGAATAAATTTCAGTTTTATGCTACCAAATTACTTTCTGCTTAAAAGTATGAGTGCACATCATACGCCAGACATTATACCAGGGATACAAACCGAAGATATTGTTGTTGGCCTCTGAGGAGCTTACAGACAAGAAAAGAAATACTATATTTAGACATAAGAACTGTAGATCTGTGAGCTATAGGCATATGAGCAAATACATTATCGTTAGATGTGCTATGGAGAAGGAGTTAGAGCAATGTGGGCAACTTTGTAAACCTATTTAATTTGTTCCCTCACACTGCAAAAATGAGAGAAATGCTTTTCTTGCATTTTCCCCCTATTGACACAATTTTAAATAAAATGGTTGAAATCCAACACATTCCTGTTTTCTTCTAAAATTTTCTAAATAGAATAAGATGTCTAATAAAATTTAAAAAGTGATCAAGCATTTCCATTTTGGGGGATTAATTTTTTTTAATCAGAAAAGGAATAGGTAGAAAATTACACTCTCCTAAAACTGTTTTAATCATCAGGAGAGATATTTAGTATAATGAGACAGTTTTCTATCAGCACAGATTAGGGAAAATCAGCCAATGGATTAGGCCCTGGAAAACATCATGAGAATGTCCAGTTTACTTTCTTTCTTTAAAAGATTTAAATAACCTATTTATAGTTTTAAAAGCATTTGTACAGCTTTCTACAAACGGCTTCTGGTTGTATGTGAAACACACAAAGGTATTATAAGTCTCATTATATATATGCTTTTATTGATGTGTTCATTCAACAAATATTGAGTAACTAATTGTTCCAGACTGAGGAGATGAAGTCCTGCTCTTGGAAGATTACTGCCTGGAAAATCTGAGTGGAATCATTAGTGGTAATTGAAAGTATTTCTTTTGTTTGGCCGTTTTCCTCACTACTGCCTTTAACAAAAAATTTAAGGTTACATTTTGTAAGTGTTTTCAAATATCCTTTTTTTTTCCTTTTGGAATTGTGTGAAAACACTTTTTCTGAGTGTCTTCCTTTGAATGTTATGCCACGATGACTCACACTATGACTTACTAAGGAGATACACTCCCATGGAAAGAAGGAAGGAGGGAAGGAAGGAAGGAAACGTCAATGAGCATAACTACCTGTGAAATTATGGATAATGTATAACAACCACCGACAATTTTTGGGAGCAGCAATTTGGGAGAAAGAAGGAAAAGTGAAATTATATATAGAATTGTACAACAAATAAGAATTATTTTTTAATGAAAGTTGGGAAAAGAGAAGTTTAATAATTCAGCAATGCAACCTAAGGGAAAATCCTCAATTACATAAGCTAAGAATTAAGATTTTAAATTGGATATGTTATCAAGAGGAAATAACTTACTGCAATTCTTTAATTCATCATTAAATGAAATTTCAGCCACCAATTGCCTTGTGAGGTATACCAAGTGACTAAGAACTCTGCCTCGCCAAGAAACAGGGCAATTAAAGAAATGATTGCAAAATATGTAATGTCTTATTTCATGAGTCATTCACTGCTTAATAACAAAAACAAAGAAAATCAAGGAAAAAGTAGTTCAAATCTATTGAACTTGAGGCTTTAGATTTTTCTGCTTCTCTAATTTTGAAATTTCAGCATTAGAAATCAGAATGTTTTCATTACATTTCTGTTATTTTCAGTCTTGAGTGACAGTTTATTGGATTCATCATATTATATATGGAGATTTTAAAGTGAAAATTGCTTTACTTCCTGGGTTTTTTATAATAAAATAATGATTGCACAGGTAGAAGGTGCTATGAATAAGAATTTACACCTGTGTACAAGTAGGCATTTTTAAAAACAGTACATCATTTTAAATATGCATTTTCCTACTTCAGCATCAGTGAGTTAAAGGAGGAGCTCTGCCATTTAGTGTTTCCGTAACTTGCGTGTACTGATCACCCGGAGTCTGGGCACCAGTGGTTTGCATACCACCGCAGCCGCACTCGGCGGCTCACAGCAGCTCCAAAGCAGTCCTTCTCCTCTCGTCTACACCCAGTTCAAAGCTTATTGCGTAGTTTTAAGATTTAGTAAAGTCTCTTCTTATATGTATATATTTAAAGAATAACTGTGTCAAAGCATAAAACGCAAGAAAATTATAAAGTGGAGAACTGATCAGTAGAGTTTTGTGGGAGTGGTTTCATCAGAGCTCACTTCTGCTTCCCAGGGAAACTAATGGGGGTGCTATGTGTACACGACTGTGTGTTCGCCAAACCCCGTTCACTCTTCTTCCTGGACACACAGCTCTACTACATTTCGCAGAGTCTCTTATTGGAATCATGTGACTGATTCTGGAAATCATGCACACTACTTGCAGACCTGGACCCTAAATACCGTTTTGCACAGGCTTTCAAGTTCTGTCTTTTTTTTTTTTTTTTTTTAACCATCTACAGAATTCAGGGGAAGATGGAAGTTAAGGGAATGGAAGAGGTACGCTAAGGAAGTGTGTGAAATAGTTTCCCCTCCTCCCTCCCATTGCATTTACATTACAGTGTGACTTGAACAAGAAATTAATCTATATTGTATTATACCCGTAAGGTTTGGGGTCATTTATGATAATAGTTAATACGCAATGAATAATTCAGTTGGTAAAAGAAGATGGTAGGTAGGAGAATGAGAAAGCAAATATTCTTGCTTTGTAGTTTGCTACTAATGCCATATTACTCCATGTGGAATGAATACGGCAATGGCAAAACCACATAGTATAAGTGCCAGACATAAACAAGAAGTCAGTAAACCAATAGAATAAGCTTTGCCCAAACATACAGCTGCTAACTTGCCCTTGGGAACCAATTGTTCATTTCTTCCACTCACCATTTCCCCCTTGATTATCTAGTTTACTATCCTGCATTCCTTTTCCAAGTCATTAAAATCATTTTCTGTTTTTCATAAATTGTTGATAATTACTTCTGTGAAATTAATGAATTTGCAAGGGGAGGAAGATAGAAGCAATTATTTCAACATAGAAATAAAAGCCAGCTTTAAAAATTGTAATTTTATTATTGTAAAAATTAACATTCCCTTCTGTTTTTTTCCCTACTAGATAGTGCAATGTTACAATGCTATGGTACTCAAAACAGAACAGTGATGATGTCACAGTACACAGGTCGATGGATTGAAAGAGAGGATCCAGAAGTATAGATACTATATTCAAGTAACTATCATTTTTCATATACTATATTTTTATATATGTGTATATATCTATATCTATAGATTTCTGAGCCTTCTATATCAGTGAACATCTGCTCCCTATATTGTTTTATTCCCTCCTCTATATTCTTTTTTTTTTATGCCATACTATGATAGCAAAGCTCCAAAGTGGCTCCCAGTGTTCCCCACCTCCTGGTTCCCATCCTGTGTGGTCGCCTTCCACTTCGTGCTAGGGTCATGAATAGTGCAATGCAGTGGAAGTAATGGTATGTCATTGGATTATAAAGACTGTGGTTTCCATCTTAGACTCTCACACCCTCTGTCTCTTGAATCACTCACTCTGGGGAAGTAGTATGTCATGTGAGAGGACGCTCAAGCTATGCCACTCTGGTGAGGCATGTGAGATAATGATTGTTCATTGTTTTAAGCTTTTCTGTTAAGTTTTGGTACTGTGTTACACAATAGATAATTAAGACACATAGCAGATAAACAAAAGCAATAGAAGCAATATAGGTCAACAATTAGTGAATTAGATGATTTGACAAGTTTTGACATTTCTGTTTCATCTTAATTGTTTTTCTTAAATTAATTCCTACAGTAAAATGTATTAAAAGTGGTTACCAGCAGGACATTAGAAAAATTAACAATTAGCTTTAGGAACTAAAGTGTAACCACAGTATTATTTTCTGTTTTATTAAACTCATTAAATAGTATTCCAGTGTATTTGTTTCTATTACAATACATGTTATTGGACTCTTCGGGAAAAAAGCTACTTCAAATTAGTCTGAAAACTCATTTTTTTTTAGCAATGTGTAATAATTATAATTGCCTAGTAGAAGTTCCTGTGAGATGGAATGACTTTAAAATATACTTAAGCATAATATTATAAACAAACAAGTTTTTTTCATTACTTGAAGATAGTTTAAGATAGTTTTTTCTTGTGAACATCCTGTTTTATCTTACGAAGATTGCTTACAATCTCTGCCATTATTCTTGGTATAAAAATAAACTTTAATAGTATACCTGTGTGAATTCTAACAATTTATGAATTAGTGAAGCCCCAAATAGTAAAGCTTTATTATGTATAAGGGAACTGGAAAGGCTAAAATCCCAAATGATGAGTCGGGGCACAGTGCCAAACAGTTGGTGCCCCAGCCAGGATGACACTGCCGTGCTCTCCGTGTTCCACTGAGGATGAAATCCAGCTTTTGGTCCTGAATTGTCTCAGTCTTGGCCATAGCGGCAATTTCACTTTCTCGCTCATTTTCCCTCCTCTGGAAAGACTAGGGACGATTGATGTTTTTCCTCGTGGAAAAAGAGTGAAAATGCATCGCTACTTCACAACATTAAAACCATAATAAAATCCCAGATGAACTGAGAGTTTCTATATGTAAGGCAAAACTCTGAGAATTTTAGATGTAAACACAGAGATTATCTGTATGACCCTGGGAGAATTTCTTCATCAAAACACAAAAATTGCAAATCACAAAGGAAAGGATTAGAAAATTTGACCACATTGTGAACTCTCTCTCTCTTGCTATTAGATAATATATTACTAATAATTTTTAGAGAAAGCAATATGACTGATAAGTTTCATTGTTTTTGCAATCTTATAAAAGATTTTATTTATTTATTTATTTGTAGAGAGAGGGGAAGGGAAGGAGAAAGAGAGGGAGAGAAACATCAATGTGTGGCTGCCTCTCACGTGCCCCCCACTGGGGACCTGGTCCACAACCCAGGCATGTGCCCTGACTGGGAATTAAGCCGGTGACCCTTTGGTTCACAGGCCTGCGCTCAATCCACTGAGCTGCACCAGCCAGAGTGCTATTTTTGGCAATTTTGGTGTGAACTTTAGAAATACAGAATCAGAGATCTGGATCTAAATCAATTTTTTTTTTGTTTGCTTCTTGGTTTTGATGGCAGTCATACCCTTATTTTTCTCATTCATATTTGTCTTATGTCCTGAATTGTCTCAATTATTTTTTGTACTATAGTACTTTGTAAGTTACATCAAAACTAATGAAGTAGAGAATAAATAAATAAATGTTGAACAAACCATTAGATTCAGTTTATGCTCCCAACAACTAAGTTATTTATAACTCCAGCATTCAAAAAATTATACAAAATTTTTATAATAAACAACAAAGAATTTGTGGGGACTTTATGACAGTAATGAAGAAAATATGGGTAAATCTCTAACCAAATCCATTCTGGAATATTGGAACATCCTACAGTCTCCGAGACAGAATACCAAATCTATCAGGAAGAGATAATATTTTCTAGTTATCTAAGGATTCAATTTGTCAAATTATCTTATTAATTTCTATCAGACTGTGTCTTATATTGCATGTGCTAAATTGGCAGAATAACGTACTCAGGCTTTACCTGAGCTCTCTGGAACCCCTTTCAGAATACAAAGGAGGCTAAGGGAACAGTTTTTGTTCTTCACAATTCAATTTTGTTATACGATGCAGAAGTTACAAAGCTTTCATCAACAATTACTGACTACTTTCATTGTCGTCCCGATGTGGGAGTTCTGAAAGACTGTTTGAAATTCATTCAAGTAACAGAGGAGAGTGCACAGTGCAGCCTTCTGTACTGAACAAAGAAATAAGAGAAAAATATTCACTTCTATCAAAGGTGCAAGCAATAAAGCATCAACACAAACAAAACAAGCACAAACCAGAAAGCCTGTAGGAAGCCATGAAAAGAAGATCAAAATCAGGTTCTTTGCAGGTGAATGGTATAAAGGCAGTGCAATATTATTTGCAACAGAATTTTTCTTAAAGAAAGATGAGCCTGAATAGGCTATTAGCCAGATCCTACTTCACCAACTGAGTCCCAGACAATGGTTTAATTTATAAGGACTTCAATGGCACCATGTTAACTCTGAGAAGAGTTCCCCAAAATGCTCTGCCACTGTCACATTCAGGCCAACCCAAACCACCCACCATCCATAAATTCCTAAAGCTTAACTTATTGAAAAGCCACGAGTGTCTCATATTTTTCCCCATGAAAATATGGATGAGATGGGTTATGGACGAAGGTAGGTGAGAAATATTCCAAAGATTGCTTAATAAGCACCCATTGCAGTTAATTAGCGTCATTTTAGCAGTTGAGACAGTTCCAACCCATGCCCACATTGCCATTGTCTTATTCACACCCTCAGAGGCTGAAGTACATATTTTATGTCAATATCCCTCCAAGACCAAGGCACAAAATGGTTTATGTCTTTAAAATAGTGAAATGTCTAATTAGAGAATGTATTCAAGATTTATAATGACACCTGACAGATAACATAAAAACTTCCTAAATTTAATGCATTATCATAAGTTGTTCAATGGATCATATTAGCATAAATGTCAAAGTAAGGCTCTGAACACCTAAAGGTAGTATTACTTTGGGAGGGGGAAATATGATTAGTGAATAGTGCTCCTGTGGTAACCATTGGGGTGGTTCACAAACACCAGGCTGTCTTTCTCCACTCACGGTAGGGTTGAATTTACCTGCGCACATGGAATTGGGCATGGCAGGTAATTTCTCTGAGCAGAGAAAGTGAAAGCTCTAAGAGGCAGGATCCTCTTCCCCACATCTGATTTCCCTCTGGCTTCGGGATTGACAATATTTAGGATGGCAGCTCCTCGGCCAGCTGGGACCCCTGAGGGTCTGTCAAAGGCAGACGCCTACTCGCTACCTGCAAGAGAAATAGAGTACAAGCAAGAAGTAGAATGTGTGTTGTAAGCTACTGAGACTTTGGAGTGTTTCACGGTGTCACAACCCAGCCCATTCTGTCCCAACACCGTACACAAGAGTATACAAGAAAACATCTTTGGACATCAACATCAACAATGAAATACAGACAGGTTCCAGCCTCAATTTTTTTTATTATTTTAATTGTTGTTCAAGTACAGTTTTCTGTCTTTTACTCCCATCCCAGCCCACCCACCCGGCCCTCCCCGGCCAATTTTGTTTTATATAAATAAAAAAGTACTAGTAGTTGCGAGGAGAAAGATACCCCAAACTGTGTAAATTCATTGGAATTTAACAAAGATGGGACTTGGGAAGCAACAGGCTAGGTGCTGTACATTATAATACCCAGCAGCTGGAAGAATGCTGCCATGTCAGGCAGCCCATCGAGCATTCTTTTGCATTTATTTATATCAAATGAATAGGAAAAATATTAGGGAGTTTTCTTTAAGTAATTTATTCCCCCTCCATTTGGATTGTGATATTTATCCTCCTGACTAGAAATGAACCAGGGCAGCAACTTGGGAGTTCCTTAGTTTACTTAATATTAAAATTCAAATTCTTTTGTAGATACTGCTGACTTTATTGAAAGTTTATTATCCTTTTAATTTTATGAGAGAAGAAATCTTGTTGACCTTGTTTAAAGCTATGTCCCGAGTATTTAGAATAGTGCCCAGAATAAGTAGACCAAAAATATTTTTTGATTGAATGAAAGAATTGATATTTTTGCTAGAAGTGTTCATCACCTACAAGGTCAGTGTTAGTAACAGTCTGGTGTGGCTCCTCCAAAACCCGAATACCATTTTAAATTGCAATAACAGAAGTGTCAGGTCTAGGACAAATGAAGAATATAATTCATTCTACCCTTCTTAACCTTCTAGAGGATAATATTTAGTTAATTCTAGTACCATGCACCAAGAAGTCATTACTAAATTCTATTGCAGTGTTTCCCTAACTTTTTTTATAGCCTGGTGAGCCCAAATATAATACTTGTAGGATACAAGTGGGTAAAAAAAAAAATTAAAAAGCCTTGCTGGGCCACTCATAGGGCTGAAGGACTGAAATGCCATCATGTTTCTCTTAGAGAATCCTTTATTTCTAACAAAAGTTGCTATTTAAATGCTGATAATGAAAGAATATTTATATGACAGATGAGAGAGATTAAAAAAAACCCTCTAAAACCTGCTGCGGTCCACAGGAAAGACCATGAAAACCAATGCAGTGCTTTTGCACACCCGAAGGTCACGACACCCACAGAAGGTAATAATATTATAACTTGGCACACCCATAACACACTTTTTGTGAAACTCTGGTCTGCTGTGTCAGAAGAAAAACATCTGGGATGGAAGGATGGGGGGCGGAAGCTGCAGTATTTGTGATCATGTGAGTCACAAGTAATTCAGGACCTCCAAGTTCAGGCACCTTCGTGCACTGAACTAATTCAATCCATTAAACAACCACATGTGATGGATGTTATTTCTTCTACTTTTTCATTAAGGAAACCGAGGCTTAGGGACATTTCATGTCATATCCAGGTCTATGGAAGGGGTAAATGGTAGAGCCAGATTTTGACTCTAGAACTGAACGCAAAACCCTTGTTGTTTTATCTGCAAACAGGAAGACATAAAGGGCTTATGGGTACAAAACCGTCTTCAAATGTTAAAGGGCCCTATGTGGCAGAGAGAGTGAAGTCTCTGATGCTCCAAGAGGTCAGTCTAGGACGTGGGAGTGGGATCATGAGGTAAGACAGACTTTATTTCTGAATATGGAAGAAATGATTATCTTATGAAGGTAGACTTTCCCACCCCAGATGGTATTCAGCAAGTGATTACGTCTTAGGGAATTTTAGAGGAGACTACTGCTTGGATGATCTCCGCTTTAATTCCAGCTTCAAGTTTACATGGTCTTATGGTATATAAAAAGCATGAGAGGATTCAGTTAGAAATACTGTTTCTCTTACACAGGCTTTTTAAGGAGGGATTTGTGTTTCAGATTAATTGCATGTGGATAAAGACTCCATTTCCAAGAGAGATGGTTCAATGGTTCTCCAAAGAGTTTACAAGTGCCTTCTTAGAAGACTGCCCTCTTATTTTGGAGCTTCCCAGACCTGGTCAGTAATATATCCATTCTGAAAAATCAAAATACAGCCTCAAACCTCCACCATCAGCAGCACTGGAATAGGACAAAGAGGATTTATTACTGTCCTCAGTCCTTCCCAAAGAAGTACGTGGACATCAGTCAAGAAATCTCAGAATCCATAGATTGTCCTGTTTTGGAGAATGTTCTAAATAATTTTTATTGTGATATCACTGGGGGTTGTGTGTGTGCATTTGTGTAAGAGAAAGCACTGTATTTATTTTGAGGCTTCCTCCTGTGTTCTACTATTTTATTTAAGGGGAAATAATACACCTTCATTTTCCCACCACCTCTTTGATAAATACACTTCCATTTTCTGCTTTAGAATAGCAGCTATTCACATGAATTAAGGATTCCCTAAGAAGAATATGTTTTTCTTTGAGAGAGCACGTGAGGACTAAAGGAAAGCATGTTCCACTGGCATGGAGGAACTGTAGAGCTAGGCAGTGTTCCTGCTGCTGTAGGCCGTTATCGTTCTCTCTGCCTTTGCCTCTTCCCTCTCTTTCTCCTCTTTCTTTAGGCAAGGGCAGTTGGTGCCCTATTGAACTTCCAGCCCTATGAGACCTCTGAGATGATTCCGGAACTGCAGCTCTTGTCTCCTTGATTCTTCCTTCCCCAAACTGAAGGTGACTGAGAGAAAAACCTAAACCATCACAGCGAAGGAAACTGTAGATAGGGATATGGTCTTTTTAATCACTTCCCAAGATCTCCCTTTTCCTTGGCTATAGGTATCTTTCATTTTAAGGAAGGAAAAATGATTGAAGCACAGGGAAAATCTAGTGGATCTGAATTCCAGATAATTTTTTCACTGATAGCATTAATTACTTGTTAAATGAAGGTGAGCACATCAATATCAATACAATTTGCAGAAAGATGTCTACCTAGGTAAAACATCTGTATAGTTTATCTTCTGTTCCATCTTTCTTATCATTTAAAAAAATCCAGATACATAGGAGGTGATCAATAAATGCTTCTTTTTTTAAAATTTTATTTTAATTGTTGTTCATATACAGTTTTCTGTCCTTTACTCCCATTCCAGCCCACCCCCAAGCCCTTCCCACCTTCCCCCCATTTCCACTCCCCCCTTGTTTTTGTCCCTGTGTTCTTTATACTTGTTCCTGCAAACCCTTCCCCTTTTCCCCTGAAATTCCCTCCCCTCTCCCCTCTGGTCACTGTCAGCCTGTTCTCTATTTCAATGTCTTTGGTTATATTTTGCTTGTTTGTCTGTTTTGTTGTTTAGGTTTCTGTTAAAGGTGAGATTATATGGTATTTGTCTTTCACCACCTGGCTTATTTCGCTTTGCGTAATGCTTTCCAGTTCCATCCATGCTGTCCCAAAGGGTAGGAGCTCCTTCTTTCTTAATAAATGCTTCTTTAATAAAAAATTATGTCATGTGATTGGGAGATAATTGTAATTTTATAATCTTTGATATTCACATTTTGAGACAGTTGCTTCATAAGTGAAACCACCTCTTTTTTAAGATTTTATTTATTTATTTTTAGAGAGGGAAAGGAGGGAGAAGAAGAGAGAGAGAGAAACATCAATGTGTGGTTGCTAGGGGCCATGGCCTGCAACCCAGGCATGTGCCCTGACTGGGAATCGAACCTGCAATGCTTTGGTTTGCAGCCCACACTCAATCCACTGAGCTACACCAGCCAGGACAAGTGAAACCATCTTAAAACTGAAGTCCTTTCAGTTCAGTAGATCCATTGGTAAGGATCTAATACAGACTCAACACATACCTAATTTTATCTAATAACAAGAGGGCTAGTGGTAATTTCTTCTTTGATGAGCCCAGAAAATAACACAGCGTTTAAGGATATATATTTAGGATTCAGACTGCTGGACTCCAGCTCCATCACTTCTCAGCTTTATCACATTAAACAAATCTCTTTTCTAGTTTCCCTCATCTATCAAATGGGGATAACCCATAGGACTATTAGAAAGACTCAAAGGGATAAATCTTGTAAAGTACTTAGCATAGTACCTAACACGTAGTAAGTATCAAATACATATTAGCTATCATTATTATCATTAATCTATCATATATAAAATAAAGGAAATAGATAATATAGGGAAGTGTAATGCTAGTAAATAAGAAGGTAATTTGGCTGCCTTCCCTATCTCTGCACTTAGTGGTTTTTGAGATTTTTTAGATTATATGTATTATTTTTTATATCTGTACATGCTTCAGTACATATAGGAAAATATTACCACTATAGAGAAATACACACAAAATGGTTAAATGCTTTGTAAAATATTGTAAAATCTAAGGCTATTACATTTTTTCCCCCTCAAAGTAGGTTTTGTGTTGCAAGCACACATGCTGTCTTTAGAAAGCGCGGTCACTGTCTTGTATTCCATACTGACACCTCTGTTGTTGTGAAGTCAGGAGGCATCACGCCGTGGCAGTTTGTGAATGGACTGAGGTGCTTCTAAGAAGCATCGGCAGAGATCAGAGTATTTTCCTGGAAAGTAAGAAAAGAACACTATGCAAATAGAGTTGGAAATCTCTTTGTGTAGAACTGACAGTTCAGTACCTTCACATTAACAGTCTTCCACACACTAAAGTTATTCAAGTTCAAAACAATCCCCGCTGAATTAGTTCAATTAGCATGATGTGGGCTGAAGAGCAAGGTTACATACATCCTCATCGAGAAAGCAATGTCATTTTTTATTAGTTTTCAGATTCCTTCAGTTAGATTTCCACTGGGGTATTTTTTAAACAACATTTAAATTTAACTTCTTGTTCACCTTTCTCACTACTTGTTTTTGTCTAGCATAATTTTATGCCTTCAGGTGCATATAAATTATGTATGTATCCATATGATTTTCTTTCTACATCGCCATGCTGTGTTTTAAGTGAAAAGTTATGAAGGAATATTAAATATGATGAGAACGAAACCAAGGAAAATGCAATATAGTTGTGTGTGTTTGATAACACCAACCATCAAGTATTTCTGGACTCAGCTGAAAAAAATATGAAATATTCTGTAACTTCCTTCATCAGTGGCTCATTTCAAATCACCCTCTGGCAAGATTATTTCCTAGAAGACATCATTCTGTAATATAACCTTTTCTCACCTCTCATCTCCCTAGCCCCCTTGCTCCCAATACCAGGTAATTTTACTAAATCATAACACAATTTGTTAGCAGGATGGGAAACAGGACTAAATGAATGTGGGGTCGTCTATTATGCCAGTGGATACATTGCAAAGTGCGATTTCTCCATATCAAATGCATTTGCAAATGAAAACCTGCAGTAGCTGCAGAAAAGTAGACATCACTAGACTCATATTTTACTTCCATTTTAAGTCACAAATCTTTAGAGTGTCTTTAAGTCCACAGATACAATTCTATACCTCACTCCATTCTGTTCCAGAGAGTAGGAGAAATTGCCGCACTCGCACTGTTCTCCCTAACAATTCACATTTTCAGCACGCCTTTCTCAAAGACCCATCTCACCCGTAATCTTCTCCAAAAGCCCTAAAACACATGCATTTTTTTTATGATGGAGAGAAGGTTTTAGTCTGAAATCCCCAATTTTGCATTTTTATCTTTAAAATCTCCTCTCCATAGGGAAGGAGATTTTATTCCTTTCTTGGCATTCAAGTAAAAAGAAATGGAAAAGGTATTTCAAGTCTAACTTCATCTTACATGTCTTTATATGACCCAACACCTGTTTCTTTTTTCTATCCTCACAGTCGCCCATATGACTTCTGTGTTAAAAATTACACCTCATCCATCACAGAGT
Organism: Tonatia bakeri; assembly: GCA_004024845.1. NCBI lineage: Eukaryota > Metazoa > Chordata > Mammalia > Chiroptera > Phyllostomidae > Tonatia > Tonatia bakeri. The sequence goes on along the minus strand of PVIA01000581.1, from coordinate 292,952 downwards.
TAGAGATCAGAAAAAGTGCCTATCAAGGCTGTTGTGAAGGGAGCTGTCTGCCGACTTGATTCGACCGGCTTCCAAGGAGGTGCGAAGGCATACATTTCAGTGGCCTGCAGCATCGGGAGAACAAGGCTGTGGGGAATTCAGTCGAATGTAGAAAATGATAAGTGCTTTTTTTCCTCTAAGACCTAAACCTAATCCTGTACCTCTAGTGAAATCTTTTATTTCTTTTTCTTTGGCAATGAAAGAAAAAGCACTCTTATGTAAAAATTACCTGTAAAACAACTGTGCGGTAATGTGGTTAAAGTCGTGTGTTTGGAATCTGAAAATCAAGAATGGCTTTGCATTGCAATCTTTAACAATTCTCTTACTCTCTTGGTGTCCTGTGAGTTGATTTATCTTTCTGTAAAGTATACTCTACCTTACAGACCACTACACTAAGAATAGAAAAACATCTTTGAGATATCTCAGCATAGTGCTTTTTGTATGGAAGTCTTAAAGGCTTTTTTAAGGATAGAAAGTTTACTTGCTTGCAGTTTTCTGATGTCCCTGGATATCCACAACCTCAGCTACTGACATCATAGTATTTTTTGTCACCCATACGAAAAATTAGATCTTGAATAGCCACTGAGAGTTTTCATGTTTTTCTTTAATGTAATACCTCTATTATCACCTGTTTCACTTCTTTCCTAGATTGTTTCCTAGAGTGTACTCTCTAAACTCTTCTCCAGTGATGATAAAACAAGCTAGTGTTGATAAATCTTTCTCGATACAGATTTTCAAGATTCTTATTGATCTCCGGTGCTTTCACGACAAAGAAAGAATTCAACCATCAGCTCTCCAAAAAGACCACTTGAGCTCCAAGGCTGAGGAGGCTGGCCAGCTGCTGGGTGGTGCTGAGAAAGCTCCCCGCTGCAGATGACCAGTTATGCGCCCGCCCACTTGGGGACAGCAGCCTGAGCTGGTAACTGGTCTGAGACTGATGGAGCTCTGCAGGTCCTACAGGTCCGTGTGGCTAAAGCATACCAGTTACTCTCACGGAAGTTCTGCCACCAGCCCCACAGGTCTGTGGCTCCACACTGACCCAGTGGTCCGAGTGAAGGCATTTTTTTTTTGTCCCTCCAAAGACAGTCAAGAAAGGAAAAGTTCAGTGTGTGTTGATATCACAGCTATATTTCGAGACATATATTTAACATTTTTTAAAATTTTTCACCTAAGGAAAATTTTTTCATTACTTTCAGAGAGAGAGAGGGAGGGAGAGAAGGGAGAAAGAGAAACATCGATGGGAGAGAGAAACACCAGTCAGAGTTGATTGGTTGCCTCCCATATGTGTTTGGACTGGGGATCAAACCCACAGCCTAGGCAGGTGCCCTGACTGGGAATCAAACCCGAAACCCTTTGGTTATGGGACAACACTCCAGCCCACTGAGCCACACCAGCCCGGACCTGATACATATATATTGTTAATACCATGATGGGAACAAGTTACTCTGGGCAAATTGTATTTTGGCTTTGACAACCGAGGTTCCATGGTTAGATCCCATAAACCTTCCCTTCAATCAGTAGAAATCAAACTATTTCTGTAAATACTCTGAATTCATTTAATTTAAACCTGCTCATTTAAAGACCACTGCTATTGTAGAGAAAGCACAGGAATGTGAAAAGGTGATTGTTGAGGGCTTTCTTTTTATAAGCTGACCTCAGCTATGAAGGCGGTGGGATGAGATGAGGAGACAGGGCAGGAAAGTGGCTTGCTTCTGCTTCCAGTGGCTCCATTTTCCCTGTCTCCGCCCCCGTGTGCCGGTCTGTTCACGGGGCATCAGGCTGAGCTGGAAGCAAGTTTAGACACATCAGTAATGATGGGGAGCAGGTTTTTAGGAAGTGTGGAAGGCGTAGTGGCAGCTGAGGTGAATCTTCTACCCTAGCAGAAACTTTCCATTTGAAAAACGTAGCTTTCTTCTCTTTTCAAGGTTTTAATGAAATTGCTTGAGGATTGACTGCATGAGTTTCTTAGTTACTGTTTTTGTTTGTTTTTAGACCTTCAGAGCTCTAAGAGCTGGTCTCTTCTGTAAAGCACTAAGAGATTATTCCCATTGTCTTGTGTGTGTTTACGTATTTTGTAGCAAACGTATACATGCAGTTAACAGAAGTGATAGTCTCATTTTATATTTGTGTTGTCTCTTATTGCTAACAGTAAATGCAAAACAGGTGCTGCAAAAAGCCTAAAGAACTTATAGCAGGGATGACACATCAGGAGTGGTTATAGTGACTTAACAATTAAGGGTTAGCTGAGAACCGTGTTGAACTCAGGAGACTGACTGTTCAGCATCATCACCTTTAAAGGTTCAACAGTTAAGCTGACTTGCTTTGTCATGTCTTGTCCAGAACTGAAAACACCCTTTCAGTTCACGTTTCCTCATTCCCAGCCTGCTCATTTTACCAAATGACATGATTATGTGACTCGGGCAAGTTTTGACTTGCTTCTGTTAAGAGGTTGGTTTTTATGTGTTTTCTATTAAATGCATTTTGCCCCCAGCTTAAGCTATCAACGAAGTTACACATTTTTATAAAATAAAATGCTTAGGTCATATAGGTCTTTATTTTATAAAGTTATATTGACTACATCTACTGTAATTCTTTTTATTTTCATACTGAATTACTATTTGGGAGGAAATTGACAAAACAGACTCAAACTAAGTTAAAAATCCTTCCAAAGACCCAAAATGACAAACCAATTTTTACTGATACAAATTTATAGAAGGATAGAAGTTTACTTTCTTCTTCCCAAAGCTAAAATTCCATTTCACTTCTTTTATTCTCTCCTCTCCACCTTTTAAAAAGTTTGTCTTTGATAGGATTTCTGAGCCACGTGTACTATTCTTGCTTGCACGTAAAGGCCATAATTAAGTCTTTTGTTTGTTCTGACTGCAATTCATTCCTGGCAATGGGTAAGAACTAAGAGAGTGCTTTTCTGCAGATTCTTCCACAATGAAAGGTGAAGGTAACAGCAGAAAGATTACTAGCTTTTCTAATGTGAATCATAATACACATGACAAAACAAACTCACCTTAAATATAAAATGGGTTGTAGAATTTTATTTCATCAGCCACCTGTCAACTAACCCACTTATAAATTCTAAAATGTTTTAATCTTTGCATTGATGTTTCCATTTTCATTCTCAAAAAACATCACATTTTGAATGACACATTCTTTCTTGGGTTGCTGTCTACTTTCACTTTTATAAAGCAATTACTAGACTGTGTTACAATATCGCTGCATTTCTTCCAGTCTGTTTTTTTAAGGTCGGAACTAGTGCTGGGAAAAATACCCTTCTTTCTGGTTACTTTCATGCAATGTCCAGTCATGTTTATTATGCAGGATTACACTGATCATTGGGAAAAATAAAACTGACCTCATTGTTTTAGGCTTAGGTGTCTAGTAAAATCTTAAAAAAGTCCTTAGTCCCCTGAAAAACAACAAAAAATCTTTATTTTTAGATGAATACTATTTATTATTAATTCCTCTGCAATTCGGCAACCAAGAACTAAACTTTGAGATGTTAGGATTATAAAGTGGGTCAGGAAGTGGGAATGAAAGCCAGCTTCAGACCCTTTGTTCTGTGTTTCACTGACCAGATGAAAAAGGGGGTATAGCCTTTATCTTAAAGGACACAGTCTCTCCATTCAGTTTTTCTGGGATCGATCCCACAGACTTCACAGTTCTCTGCCTACTATTGAAGGCCCCTACGATGTGCCCTTTTCTTATTTAAACTGATTTCCTTATCCATGGCTCTACTTCAGTCAGCCCTTCGTGAATGCACAGTGCTCACTCCTGTGTCTCTGCCGATGCTCTGCCCTTTCCCCCCACATAACGCTGTCTGGTATTCTGCTTCCCACCATTCGGTGTACCTCCCTTTAGAGTTCAGCTCACATCAGTCTCTTCCTCCTCTGAACTCCAAAACACATATCTGTACTATTTTATATTTTTAAACTTGGTTTTAATATGACTTTATGTTACATGCCCCTTATGAACTATATTTTACATTGATACTTTTATATCCACCAACAGCAACACAATTGTTTAAATGTCTTATTTAAATGAAAGGTCAAAAGTGGTAAATGGGCTTGTTTTGTTCCTTTGTCCATCACCCAGTTCTGGTGATTTGAGTTGGAGACTGTTTGTACCTTGCCCCACCCCCAAAGCACATGCTGAAGCCCAAATCCCCAGTGTCCTAGTATTTGGAGGTAAGCCCTATGGGAGGGAGGTAAATAGGTCATGAGGGTAGAGCCCTCATAAATGGGATTAATGCTCTTATAGAAAATACAGGAGAGATGTTTCTCTCCACCACCTGCGAATATCCAAGGAGGCGGCTGTCCATCAACCAAGAAGAGCTCTCTCACCAGCGACCTGACCTTGCTGGCACTCAGATCTCAGACTTCCAGCCTGCAGAAGTATAAGAAATAAGTATTTGTTGTTTAAACCACCCAGTCTATGGTATTTTTGTTATACAGCCCGAAGTGACTAAGATATTAAGCAAATGAGTCAGCCAGAGTACAGCCAGAGAACCTAAAGTAGGTGGTTTAATAGAAATGGTTTAACATGGGGAACTGTTTACAACACTGCTAAGAGAGAGAAAGGCAAACAGCAAATAGTGAAGTCGGATATTAGCAACAGCAAGAAGTTACCAGTACCTCCAGGGCTGAAGGAACTAAAAGAGGAAGCTGTTTTATCAGAGTTTAAGAGTTGGGTTTTTTTTTAGCCCAAACTGAGGCCGCCAAGGGTAGGGCTGACCTGGGGAAACTGGGACTTCGGAGGGACAACCACCCCCAGAAACACTGGCCAAAGTGAGAAAAGGAGAGGCACACTCTGTCTTCCTCCCGCCTCCCCACTCCCAACTCCTGCCAGTGAGTCTTATTGGCCAAAGTAGCCAGAAGCCAATTGGCAGGGAAGCCAATTGGCAGAGAAGCCAGGGCAATGTATTTTGCAAAAATCAACCCACTGTGTTTCAGAACAGTGCAAGAGAAGCGGAGGAAAGAGATGTAAGAGTAAATGATAACACATCACAGGCCAGAACTGAACAAATTAAAATCTGTTCTACATGTGGTGAAATTACAGAGTTCAAAATCATTCCTGACTTGTTTCCAATATCTTTACTAAAACTATTATTTCTGAATGATCACAATAATTTAGACTTCTTAAATAATAATTTATAATTCATTTTATTTTATTATAAATTATTAAAAAATACCAAGTCTCCTTTCTACCTTTGGTCTATTTCAAAAAGATTGCAACTATTCTGGCATTTGTCACCTCTAAAGTGTAAATTACAAAATATATCTCCTAAAAACTGAGTCCCCTAAATTCTAGCTGCTCCCCCACTTATATCTATTACATGAATTTTCCAACTGTTAACATGTCCAAAATTAATGTCATTTTTATTAGCAGAGGTTTTTCATGTGAAAGTAATAGAAATCCTACTCAAACTAGCTTAAGCAAGTAGGAAATGAATTGGCTTAATGTAATTGGGAAATCTAAATCTTGTATTTCAGGTGCAGTTGGATCCAGGAGCTTAAATCACTTGACATCTCTGTGTGTGTGTGTGTGTGTTTTGCTTGCCTTTGTTTAATTTAATTTTTAGAAAGGCTGTGTGTGTGACAAGTGTAGAATTCTAGGAGGAACTCTGATTTATCTGCTTGGATCATGTGCCCACCTAAAGAGCCATTCATTGAGGCCAAATCTACAGTGGATACTGATTCTCCAGATCTAGATCAGGAAAATGCCTTTTGGATGGGGTTGAGGGTGTGATCATCTGCATCCAAACCTCATTGCAGTTTGAGGAGGTGGTTCCTTCCAAAGAAAGGGAGACTGAGAAGATAAAAACTTCCATTTACTATGCTCTTTCTGTCTCCTAATATCAATTTCTTTAAATGTTTTTGGTTTTGCTATTATAATTTTGTCAATCACGCAAGGTAAAAACTTCCTGCTCCCTATCTCTTGCCTCCAGAGCCAATAAATCATCAAACCTTATCACTTATTCTCTGACAATAATTCTATTACCTTTCCTTTGCTTTTATTTTCACGGTCACTACCTTAATTTAGACCAGATTTTCTCACCCATGGCAGCATTGACAATGTGGGCTGGATGATTCTTTGTCATGTGGTGCTCTCCTGTGAACTATAGGATGTTTCCTGCACCCCTGGTCACTACCTAATGGATGCCAGAAGCCTCACACTGTGTGACGACCCAAAATGTCTTCAGACATTGCCAATGTTGCCTGGGGGACAGAATATCCTCTGGTTGAGAATTTCTGATTTAGATACTTGTCATATTACACTTGGGCTATTGTGATAGTCTTTTCACTAGCGTTCCTAGTCCCAGCATCTATCCTTTTACTTGTATGTTCATTCAGCATTGCCACAATCATATTATTAAAGCACAACATTGATTATAAAAATCCTTCAAAAGTTTTTCTGTCAATATTTCTCTACTGTTGGCTGAATAAAGACCAGATTCTGACTTACGTAGTAAAATCTATAACCTATTGCTACTCAGCTAAATGTAAGAGGATGTGTTCCACTCAAGCTGGCCTACCCATTGCCCCCTGCTGAGGCTTGTGTCTTCTGCATTGTCAGTCCTGCTGCTTTGGTCAGCAGTGCCTTCTCTTAACTCAGCCTGTCACACCCTCAGATTCCTATGTGTCCTACAAAACCCATCTCCAGTGCTACCTCCTCTTCTCCTCCAGGAAGTCTTCGCATCTTCTTCCTTTGTCCCCAGCTCAGCCTTATCCCCATCTGCTCTCGCCTTTTACAACACCCAGCACATTTTGGCTTTTGTCGCCCACTTGACTCATGCTAATGTCCTATCATTCCTACTGAAGCAAAATGACTGAAATATGTGATACTACCCCCGATGTTACTACTTAGATGTGTCTTAGGGCAAGTTACACACTTCCCTGTGTGTTGTTCCCTGATAAGTTTAATGGAGATAGTCAAACTTTTCCAGCCTACCTCACTTGTTTTTTGAGAATAAAACAAATAAGATGAATTCATCTCATAGAGATAATACAGAGGACTACATAGTTCTTATTTGAATCCTCGTAAGATTCACTGTGACTTGCTATATAGATGGCCAATATACATTTGGTAATGGGTGGGGAAGTGAGAAGAATTATTCGTGGATGGGACCAGCATAGAGACCAGCTTGGTATTTTGTGTTTTCACTTAGATATTAAGCTGATTGTCATAGTTATGTGATAAGGGTGGTAGAAAAAATTGAAGGGGTCATGGGAAGGTAAATGATGTGGGCACTTTAACAAGTAGTCTGGTAGTTTCTCAAATAGCTAAACATAGAATTACCAAATGACACAGTAATTTCACTCCTAGGCATTTACCCCAGTCCATACAAAAACTAGTACAAAAGTGTTTACAGCAGTATTATTCATCTTAGCCAAAACGTGAAAACAGCCCAAATGTCTATCAATGGATGATTGGATAAATAAAATGTGGTATATACTCTCAACAAATTATTATTCTGCCACAGAAAAGAATGAAGCTCTTTAAATGTGGCAGCATAGATCAACCTCAAAACATTATGCTAAGTGAAAGAAGACAGTCACAATAAATCTCATATTACTGGTGTATCATTTCACTTATATGAAATGGCCCAAACAGGTAAATCCATATAGACCAAAACTGGGTTAGTGATTGTTTAGGTTGGTAAGGGTGAAGATAAGGGACAAAGGAATGATATTTCAGGGGTATGGGGTCTCATTTTGAGTTGTTGAAAATGTTCTAAAATTGTGCTGATGGTTGCACATAAGTGTAAATATACTGATCCCCACTGAATTGTACACTTGAAATGGGCATGGTGTATGCTATATAGATTACATTTCAGTAAAGCTGTTATTTAACAAAACAACACTCTAAAACCAATCATCCAAAAAAGAGGAGCCCACAGCCGACTGTCTGTTCAGATTTTGAAAATAAGTCAGGTAAGTTCATCAAAGACTAAATGTTAAGCCCAGGGGTCGTGCTATCTTTATTATCAGTCCTTGTTTGATACCAGTTCGTTCCTGCCTGGCAGAACCTGTGTTCTGCTTTCTCTGCATCTGTCTTCCTATTTGACAGTGAACTTTGTGACTTAAAGATCCATAGAATCCTGTTAACTTGCCAATACTAATTCTCTGTTTTTAACTTAGCTATATCTGGTTGTCAATACAGTTTTATTATAAAGAACTATATTTATGGTAAGATACAGAAGAGAAACCCTGTGCTTCCAAAACATAGGGAACACTTGAATGGCATTTATTTCTGCCAGTGCACTTGAGCTGGGGCCAAACAGTTACACGCAAGAAAGTTATGCTGACCTGAGCTTTTGTTGTCAGAGTTATCCTCTCTTCTTTGCGTACTCAGACACATGCTAAGACTACCACTGCATTGCTGAAGAGATTTCATTTCTCTGGGTAATGCATAGATTGTGCTGCACAGATGCAATTTCATTTTTCTGGTGCATTTCCTTCTCTAAGTGTAACAGGAGTGTGTGAGCCTCCCGACCCTTCCCTGTGGGTGAATGTTCTAACCTGCACAAGTCAATTAGGGAGTTTGGCCTTCCTGCCTCTTTCGTAAATATCCTTTTTGGGCTTGCTGACATTCTAGGTTTCTCGTCTGACACACTGGTTTCTGTGTCTCAGCACACTCAGGAGCCCTGCTCTTCTCTCTCTTGGGGCCAGAGAGAATGGGATGAAGAAGACTCCTCTACTCTTCCCCTTGCTCCCTTGGCCCTTTAGCCTCTTCAGTTGGAAAACATCAGGTGATGTGGCATATGTAATATTTATCAAAACACAGCAAGAGCAATAACTGGAAAATTAATGCCAACATTTATTGAGCACTTACTATTCACCTTTCACCATGTTGGCTGCCCTCCTGGATCTCAACAACTCTGTGAATATGTGCCATTATCATGCCTGTTTTCCAGAAGAGTAAACCAAGTTTGAGTTTGTTGAAGCCACTTGCCACAGGTAGAGCTAAGGGTTTAATTGAGGCAGTTTCACCAATGCCTTTAGCTACCGCCAAGGTTCAAGTTGTAAGTGGTTTGGGATATTCTTTTTTACATATGAAGGATTACCATATGAGGCGGGCTTTCACAACGTTTGTGTCCATGTGCTGGACTTCTGTTGATGCTCCAGACTGCCTCTACATTTCTCCACTCTGCTTTGTACACCCAGAGATTGACCTTGGACTAGGTCAATGGTTCCCTTACACTTTGCCCTCAAAGGCAGCATTAACAGGAGATTGGAGGGAGGAAGGGGAGAGGGGCTACTTCCCTCCTGCCTTGTCACTGACCACTGGCTGAGTCCACCTATTTCAGGTGCCAAGCTCCTGTCAAATGGGTCTCCCCACTCAGCACTGTCAGTCTCTGGGTTCTGGTACCATTTTCTCCTTTGCTCAGACCTGGTAACACCTGCTGTACTCTTGCCAGCACTTATCTCTTGTGGTTTCCCTACACCCTGCCCACACTTTTGCAAATCCTTTACTAAACTTTCCTTGAATATCCCTGTTAGGAACATGCCATTTGTTTCTTACTGAGATCCTAACTGATCCAGTCCCTGTGGGCATTCCCCCACCCCTGACCTGGTTCCTCCTTCAGCCCACCCCCTCTACCCTGTCACTTGGCCCCTGCGTAAACTCTGCTCTGAAGCTTCCACAGAAGGAGAATATTCAACTCTGGTTCTTTCTTGAGTCCTGCAGTGTCAGCCATAGGCCGTATTAACTAATTGCACCTCTCAAGGACATACAGTAATGATTTGCTCAGTGACAGCATGGCCTAACTTTATCTGAAGAAAGATATTTCTCTTATCACCAGGGCCATGGCTCAGACCTGCAGAAATAGTGGGTCTTATTATTGTGCCTAAAACCATCAGATTAAGGTTTTTTTTCTGCTCTCTTTGGGGCCCTAGAAACATGAACAGAAGCCTATAGTACTTTTTAGTGGCTCCCTGGAGAATGTTACCAACTGTGATAAAATTATTTTGATTCAGAATTTGAAGGTGGGAATTTAGAGAGAGGCTCACCAGTTCTTTGTCATTCACACGTAAATTGAGATGAGCAATTTGGTTTGTCTGGTAATGTCTTTCTGCTTCACCTCCCCCGCCAAATTCTGAATATAAGAGTAAGTACGCAGTCCTAGGAAAGACCTTCAGAGACTTACCTAATTCATATTTGAAGGGTCAAAGATCTTTTTACAGGCAGTTACAGGTGATGGCCAGGGGTTTCCTTGGTGGAGGGAACAGTTTGTGCAAAGACATGGAGGCAGGAGAAAGCATGGGAAATGTGGGAAAGCAAATACAGTCCTGCACGAATTCCAGGGCTCATACAGTTCAGACATCCTCAGATACCAAGGGCAAGAGATCAGATATGGCATTAGTAAGGCCACATGGGTTGGACACAGCTAACATCCGTTTTGGTTGGTTAGCGTCACCCCTGCACTGATATATATGCACACACACTTAATGTATCCTGTGTAGGTATTTTTGTTCCTGGGCCCTTGCTTTACAAAGTTATGTCTTTAATAGTACTCCTGCTCTTTGAGTTCTGGATTCCTAACTCGATTACTGTATTTTCACGAACCATTTAAGATGACCTCTTCCCCCCTGGCAGTCTAAAGTGATTTTTCCATCCATATCATCTCTGAGGCTTCTTGAACCTTCCTTTTCAGCTGTCAGAATGAGTTCCCCTTAAGGATCTTTGAAGAACTCTCTTCAGACTTTTCTGCTTGGAGGAAATTTCTTTAAAGTTTCAGAAGATGGCTGGCTGTATTGAAAGAAGCGCTAGAATGTTTGAAGACTGTTCCAGAATTCGTGGGTTCATTTTAGTTTTAATTTTAGCCCTTGAATTACGTCTGTAATATACACCAGTTTGCAAGAATAGCAGATATCCCAGCTGACTTCTGTGGCAGGCACTAGTGTTCTTCCTATCTGCTGCTCTCTGAGCCAAACAGCTGTGCTTTGAATCTGCTCAGCAGGCACCTGCTGTGTCTGCAGCCCCGTAAAACGTTTTCCTGCCTCTATGCCACACCTGGAAGCCCAGAGTGTCACTGGACAAGCCAAACTAGGTTCATGCATACCACAGAAAAATCTGTCATCGCCCCTTCCTAGACACACCTGGAACTCACAGATATCTGTAAGTGATTTGCCAAAATAAGTCTCTGATGAGTTAAAGGTCTGAGATATGCCTTCTTAATGTAAAGATTTAGCTATGTTTGCAAAATTCTTTCTTTGTTACAGGCCATCATCATCATCATTTTCTTTAAAAAAAAAAAGATTTATTTATTTATTTTTAGAGAGGGGGAAAGAAGGGAGAGAGAGAGAGAGAAACACTGATATGAGAGAAAAGCATTGGTCAGTTGCCTTGCATAAGCTCCCTGAACCCACAACCCAGGCATGTACCCACAACCTTTCACTTTGCAGGATGATGCTCAGCCAAATGAGCTGCACCGGTTAGGGCCACCATTATTTTCATCGTGCTGGAAAATCAGCTTTGGAACCACTGCAGAATGAGCAATTGCCAAAGTTCACATTCCAAAGAGTGTCTTTCATGTTCCACTCTCGTTTCCAGAGTCACAATTTCTGTGACTTGGATTTTGTCAAATGCATACCAATGAAAAAAGCTAGAAAGTTTGTTCTGCTTTTGCCTAGTCTACCTGGTAGGCATTGATGAGTTAATTCAACAAATATTTACTGAGCCCATCCCAAGTGCCAGACACTGGCAGTAGGGCCCTGCCTGGGCTATGACTAGTCTCAGGGCAGCTGGGGAGGGAGGGGTATTGGAGAAGGTGTTGGTCAGCTGACGTTACAGATTTGTAAGTTTACCCCCTTTTCAGTGATTTGAGTAGAAGACTTGCAGAGCACTTAGAGTCATGGGGAAAAAAACCCAACTACTTTCTTTCAATGGAGCTGTAGACTTTGGGGGTTTGAAAGGAATTTAGCAATCCTGTGGTCATACTTTCTCAGAACTGTCTCTTTTTTCTTTCATTCCCACAGACTTTTGTGTGTCTGGGGTTAAATATACCCTCATCACAGTGGAAGCTCCTGGAAAGTGGGCGGGGACACATCCGTTGTGGTATTTGGTTTAGTAGCAGATGTGCTGGAAATGCTCAAAATTAGTTGATAAATGATTGTCTGAAAGAATAGTTTCAGAGAAGTAAGTGACTTGCTCAAGGTGAAACATCGGTTGCAGATTAAGTCTCAGATTCAAATTCTCTGGCTGGTTGAATCCAGCGCTTTTTCTGTTTCATTATTTGTATTGCACTTAGAAATGGAATACTCAGATGAGTCTGAGCTGGTGTAAGAGCCCACTTTGAAAGAGACTGGAGCGGGGTGGGGTGGGGGAAGGCTGGGCAGCAGGTAACAGAGATAAAGTGAAACAAAAGTATACATGTTAAACTTTAAAGATATCCATTTAGAGACTAGGGTTGATAGTACCTAAATTTTATTCTTTAACAAATAGAGATTTATTTTCTCCTATAAGCTAGGCATGGGAGGTAATTACACTGCATTTAATTTTCAGTAATTTTCATCATTTCCAGTAATTTCCAAGATGAGGTATTTAATTGTGAATTTCTATTAATTAATTTTTTATCAAACAATTCTTTTTCTACCCTTCTATTGAAAGCCTCTGAGGTATATTCTTTGTGTCTTTGTGCTGCTTAGAGCACAATTTGAAAATTCTTGTCCACCCAATCAGTCTTTGGTTCAGAAACTGAGATCCAGAGGTCCTTGTCACAAAGATTATGGAAAACAGAACTCAAGAAGACCCTGAATTTGGTCACCAGCCAAGTTCTTTTTCTGCAAATCTTAAGATACTACTTAAAAGATACTGGCTGTGCAATTTCTGTGTGCACCTCATTAATATGTAATTAGGACCACTTAGGCCCAGTAATGAGAAAGCCCAACGGGTAACAGGCAGGTCCAGGCAGACCAGCTGCATCACCATGAATTATTGCCTCCTCATAATGAAAGCACATAACAAATTGAGAATTTGTGGGTGGGGTCCAATAAAATTAAAAACAAATGCTTGGTATAATATGGGAAAGACTCAGGAAGAATTTTGAAAAAAAATAAAAACAACGTTCTAAATTTTTCTGTTGAGAAATTTAGGGATAAGAATCTTGCTAATCTGATGAAAACTTTCCTGTTATGATGCCATTTTTAAAAAAAACAATTAAAGATACACATACATTGTGAAAGGGTATATATACTGAATTCTTTATAGAGATTGTCTTGGAGGGCAGAATTATAAGGCACTATTGTCTACTATTTTTAATTTCTATTAATTCTTCTTTAAATGGTAAAGACCACAAAAATGCCAGAAACAATAAACAAGTGTTGGTGAGGATGTGGAGGAAAGGGAACCCTAGTGCACTGTTGGTGGGAATGCAGATTGGTGCAGCCATTGTGGAAAACAGTACAGAGTTTCCTAAAAAATAATTAACTGCATTATGACACAATGATTTCACTGAATAAATCCACACACTAATTAGAAAAAAGTGTATGTGCCCATATGTTCATTGCAGCATTATTTACAATAGCCAACATATAGAAGTAGCTCAAATGCCCATCAGTAAATGAACAGATAAAAAAGCTTTGCTACATTTACACAATGGCATACTATTTGGCCATAAAAAAGAAGGAAAGTTTACTTTTTGTGACAGCATGGATAGACCTAGAGAGTATTATGCTAAGTGAAATAAGCTAGTCAGAGAAAGACAAATACCATATGATTTCTTTTCTATGTGGAATGTAATGAACAAAATAAATTAACAAAATAGAAGCAGACCCAGATACAGAGGACAGACTGTCAGCTGTCAGAGGGGAGGGGCTTGGAGGGCTGGGTGAAATAGGTAAAGGGATTAAGCAAACCCCCCCACAAACTCATAGATTCAGATAACAGTACGGTGATTTCAAGAGGGAAAGGGGAGTGGGGGGAGGTAGCAGAGGGTAAAGAAGAGATAAATGGTGATAGAAGGAGATGGATCTGGGTAGGGAACACAAAATACAAGATACTGATGGTGTATTATAGAATTATAAACTTGAACCTACATAATTTTATTAACCAATGTCACCTCAATACATTCAATGAAAGCTTTTTAAAATTCCCAAAACGATAGATTTACTTAATTTTTAAATTTTGTTGGAGAAATTTTAAAAACAATTACAATTTTATAAGAATTCTATTTAAGCAAACACTCATTGGAGCACCTATTATGAGCATAAACTCAGTACCGTGTGCGAAGGAGAGTCGTTAAAACCTGTGATGCATAAAAGAGGTGTAAGTATTGTGCTGTGAGAATGTCGGGCCTCGTGATGGCTTCAGGCAAAAGGTAACATTGGAGCAAAGACTGGAAGCACGAAGCACGAGGAGGATTTCCTTAAGGAGCAAGCAGGGAAGATTTCTCCTTCCAGCTTGAGGGAACAGCATGAGCTCCATGAAAATGTGACAGCACACGGTCTTTTGGGGACAGAATTACAGATTCCTGTGCATGAAGCACGTTCTCTCGAGTGAGAAAGCGAGTGCTCGATGTAAAGAGCTTTGAATGATGTGCTAAAAGCCTGGCAGTTCGGCGGGGATCAGGAAGCCATAGGAAGCTTCATGATGAAGGAAAATGATACAGTTTTACTTGTATGTTTGAAGAGAAATAATAATTATATATGTGTATATATACTGTTTTATAATAAGTCCTTTTAAGCAAATGTTATTTTCTAAAACCTATAATTTTGACAATTGAGTATTCAAAGCTGAGGGGAAGACCAACTAAAATACTAGTTTTAAGTTTTAAATAACCTCCTCCATATTTCCTGTCCTTTTAAAATTACTCCAAATCTTTCTATCACTCTTGAGTGATCTTACATTCCTGGATGCCTTCCATAGTTCAGTGTTGTCAAATAGTTCAGATTTTGAGAGAGGAAAACCCTGGTGTATGTGGGGAGGAAATTATCTGATATCTTTGCATATATAATTATATAGTATTTACCAAGAGAAGAACTTGGATATCTAAACATTGTTTCAGAAATCTACATTTCTACCAAAGTAAAAGGCCCCAGAAGGCTGTGCGTTAGGTCTCATTCTACCTTGGTGTCTGAGACGGACTCAGATAATTTAATCATCTCCTGAAGCCAAACCACTTAGTGTTTTCCCAAAGTAGCCACTGATACCTGAGCAACCTAAACAGGAGATACACATACACACACACACACATATGGTTTCTCTTTGTCTTATAACCTGTTTCTCCTTTCTTTTTCAGAATTTATTTTCAGGCCCAGGCATACAAGTGCATGTAGTTTTCAAGATTTAAATGCCCATATCCACTTCATACTGTTTTTAGAGTGTGACTCTTGATGAATGAATGCATTTAGAAGAATTACTTGTATGTGTGTATCAAGATCATTAGGACATTAAATACAATATACACACGAACCAGTCTGGCTTATTTTAACCTTGAGACTATTCTTCTACCTTATAAACAAGACAGGCTTTCTTCCTCTGAGCCTCCTTAACTTAAATATTTCAATGTGTTCTGAGGTTATCTTATTCCCACTACCTGTCATTGAGTGCTGAGCTCAAACTCTGCCTATTTTAAGTTCTAACTACTTTAATTTAAATTTGCAAGTAATTATTACCCCCTTGAATTTGAAATGCACATTTCTTTAAGTGCAAAAATCACACTCAAGTGAATCAACTTATGTATAAATATAAGCAAGCTTAGAGTAAAGGAAATCTAAACTAACCAATCTTGTATTAGCTGTAATCTGAACATATCACACATATATTTGAGGCTGCAACATTCCTACTACAATGTAACAACGAAAAATACTACCTGTGTGCTTGAGGGTAAGCTATGATTGTCGTAAGAACCATAATTTACACTTGATGTTTGTGGACATAAATCTCAGCTCTGTTTCTGCCTAAGCCATAACTTTAACAGAAAAAAGCATTTTGGAGGCTTCTTTGCATATTGTAATAATAGCATTTGACCTGATTCTGAGCTATTAAAGTCACCATCTATTTTTTCCAGGTATAGCTGTGTATGAAGATGTCCCTTAACATAGGACAGCAACTAGATAGAGTGGGCCCTCAACATGAGCATTGTTTGACTGCAGTGTGAATACACAGAAAGACAGATCGAATGATCGCTGATGCATAAGAATTTTCAAGGAGAAAGAAATGAAGACAGGAAAGGAATAACACCTTGGAGGTGTCTGAGCACTATGTGCATAAAAATAGTATTTGTCTTGAAAACAGCTATGAACATAAACCGTGGTGGCTTTTCATTCTGTTTTGTTTGCAAAATTTGGAGCATCTAGCTCTGGCCCTGGAAAAGGGGTTCAATTTCTCACAACACCAGAGTCCTGACCTGTGAAGTGAAGGTAATGATGCCTTTCAGGGTTTTTGTGAAGACTGAGTGATATAATATGGGTAAGATCCTTAGCACACACTGTGCATGCCACATGTAGGTACTTCATAAAGGATGGTTAGCATTGTTGAAGAAACTGAATCAAAGCAAGAGAATAGTGATTACAAAAATCATTATTTTGGGGGCAGATTCCATGTGCCTGATACATTAGACAATGTTTGGGCAGCCTAGTTTGGGCAGATCCCATGTGCCTGATACATAGACAATGCTCTAAAGAATAATTCCATGGCAAAAATCACAGTTATATATGTATATATGTATATGTATATGTATATATATGGCAAAATCACATTAATATATATTATATATAATATATATTCATTTTCTCTCCCTCCTCAGTATGTGTGAGTATATACACACACACACATACACACACACACACATATATCACTTGAGCAATCACTTTGTATTAAGCATTAACTCAGTATATTAGCTATCTACTGCTGTCGATATAAAACTTAATGGCTTAAAACATACTTATTATCCTATAGTTTCTGGGGGCTAGGAATCTGGGCAATGCTCAAGTAGGTCCTCTGCTTCAAGGTCTTTTACACGCTATAGTCAAGGCATAGGCCAGGGCTGGAGACTCATCTGAAGATTCTACTGTGGAAGGGTTTACTTCTAAGCTCACAAGGTTGTTGGCAAAATTCAATTCCTTGTGGGTTGCTGGACTGGGGATCTCAATTCCCAGGGGTTGTTGGTTGGGACTGCCCTCAATTCCCTGTGATGTAAGTTCTCCAGTGTGGCAGCTTGTGTGTGTGTGTTTAATTAACGCATGCAAGTCAGTGAAGCAGCAGAGAAAGGCAGAAGTGTCAGTTTCCTGTAATCTAATCACAGGAGTGGCATCCATCACCTTTGCTGCAGTTTATTGGTTAGAAGCAGCTCATAGGTCCCACACACAGTCAAGGGGAAGAGATTGCAGAAGGGTGTGAAAACTAGGAAGTGGGGATCACGAGAGACCGTTTGGAGTCTGCCTGCCATAGTAGCTGACATGAAAATAAAAGAAATTATAGTTAGAGAAAAAAATGAGCATAATACTGACCCTGTGCCATGGACTTCTACATTTATTATTCATTAATCCTCCCAACAGCCCTATGAAGTAGAAGTTATTATCCTTGTTTTCATAATGAAGATACTTGCCTAAGGTTACACAGCTCGTGAGTGGTGGTAGAACTGGGGTTTGAACCTTGACATTCTAATCCCAGTGTCATTATTCTAAACCATTATTCCCCACTGCATATACTCTATAGCTTTATAACATAAAAATTATAGTTAATACTTTATTGACAAACATGGTTGATTATAGTTTACTTCTTATTTTCTACATTTTTTAAAGGAGTTGTCTGATTTTCAATAATCTTACATGAAAGGAAAATGTTCTGAGTAGAAGAGGTAATGTTTGTGCTGCTTGGTCTGTGTTAGTTTCCTTCCCTCGTTTTCGCCACTGAGTTGGGCACAGCAGAATTAGGGTAGCATGCACGGGGCAGTTGCTGAATGATTCAAGATTTAATTATGTTTCCGTATTACTAGTTTCCCGAGAACCAAGAATGCTCAGAAATATTTGCTGGGAGCAGAACAATATCCTCAGGCTCCTGAGATGATATTAGAATTTTTGCTTTCAGAGTGGCACCCAGATACATTTGAATAAGCTATTGGCTTTGGGTGAATGGTTTTCAGGGACAGAGTGAAGCAGCATTTGTTTAGAGAGGGATCGTTTTGGTCCCTATTAGAGCTTAGTTACAATCCTCTGAGTTAACACTTGGTAAATTTTCTGTGTTTAAATCAACCTCTGCATACCATAAAGAGTCCCCTTAGTTTTCTGCTTGGTGTATTTACTTCTGTTATTTTGAGAGCAGTTTCATGCTTTTTGTTGTGCAACCTTTCCCTTTACGGAATAAAATATCAATAGAATGGAGATGTCTGTATGACTCCAATGAACATCTCTTTCTACTCAATCAAAAGTGTGTGGGTCTTCTGAATTGCACTGTTTCTCCCTGTAGGACGCTTGATTTATTAGAATAGACTGTTACAATAGTCCTCTTTATTTCTAGGTAATCCAAATGTCCACTCTACATCTTCATTAGTTTTGCTGATTGAGAAATGAATATACATGACCAGAGATTCTCCACCTGCATAGACACATGTGAGGATATTGGTCATGAAGAAGAAAAACCAATTTATTAATTATTTTTAAATAAGTCTTTATCAATTACAGACCATTAATGGCTATTAGTAAACAAAACATTATGCATTATACTCCAAAAGTAAACTCAGAAATCATTTTATATGGCACAGTAGATACCCTGGTAGGATGATGTTATGGAATGAATTGTATTTTTCTAAAATTTAATGTTGAAGCCCTCACCCTCATATTCAGAGATAGGGCCTTTAAGGATATAATTAAGGTTAACTGAAGTTGTAAGGATGGAGCTGTAATCCAATATGACTGGTGTCCTTTTAAGAAGAGAAAGAGGCAACAGAGATTTCTCTCCAAGGAGGCAATCTGCAAACAAGGAAGAGAGGTCTCACGAGAAATGACACTGCTAGCACCTTGATCTTGAACTTCTAGCCTCTGGCACTGTGAGCAATAAATGTCTATTGCTTAAGCCATACAATCTGTGGCATTCTGTTATGGCAAACCTAACAGACTAATGCAGATGCCTGTCCAGTTAAACTCTCCATCCCCTGCAGCACTGTCCTCATTGCCCTGTTTCTGTAAGTTGGTAGCAAGTGGGCCATGAAACCCTGCCCCCTGAGCACAGCCATATCCCTACTGTTCACACTGGATCCAAGCTCGTCCAACAGATTCACTCTTGTGGGAATCCGAAACAAGGACTCAGAAGCTCAGAAGTTTTGATGAGATGACTTAACAGAGAGAGAATTTGACACTTAGGTGGTGGTGACCTTGTACACGCTGACACAGAGAAAGTAGGTCTTTTGGGAGAAAGAAAAAAAATAAAGCTGATGTGAAGAGAGAAGAAATAAAAATTAAAGAGAGTGGTTTCAGAGAGAGAGGAGTGACCTTGGATATGGACTTTATAGTTTTGTTTTTCAGTTTCTTGAGAGATCCTGCTCAAGCTTTGTACTTGATTTTCATGAAATAGTTTTGATTCCTTATAAAAATTCCTCTTTATTCATCTATTTCTAGGCAGCTTCTGTTTCTTACAACCTAAGGGTTTCTTCATAAGACATATGGGAACATGTATAATTAAGGCCTAAAGCATGAATTAAGTAGAAATCCCGTAATAAACAGAAGGTCAATTCATTAAATTTTTTAATCATTCCCCCTTGCTGTGAAAATAATAGGAATTTTATTTTTAACCCATGACAATTATAGATCTCTATTTAGTTCAGTTATTTTGATTTCTTGTTCATTTTCTACATTATAAGTTTTTCTAAAGAAGAACCTGTCTGTGATCTCTAACAAGGATAGGGAGAATATATTCCATTTATTCATTTTTTAAAATTATTGAGTATGTACCTTGGAGAAGTTCTGGACTTCATCTTGGGAAAACAAATTTGAATTAGATCTTATTTCAACTTTAAGTATTTCATGATACCTGCTGGAGATAGACACAAGGCACCTGTGCAGACCGGTATGGCCTGCGAACGGTTCATTATGTAACTCTAGTGGGCACATTCAGGATTACTATGAACAGTGCTCCCTGGGGTGTGTAATACACACCATTCATAACCAAATGTGGAGCTCTGAAACAGCTGAGCATAAGGTTATGTGATTACTGCCGTAAAATGTATGAACAAGTCACGTGGGTCATAAATAATTCTGCCTGGAAGGGGGAGAAGATAAGGAGGTCAGTGAAGTCGATACTGAAGATGAGACATTTAACATCTGAATGCAGCATAAACAGAGGACAAGAATGTTTCTAGCACAGGGGGATAACACACATAAAGGCACAGTGGCATCAAAAAAATGCATGTTGGGAATAATGGAGTAAGGAGTTTTGAAAATCTGCTCATCCATAAAAGCAAAGAATGCCAGTAAAAACTAAATTAACTAAAAGCTTCTAACAACCCAAGGAGTGTTTAGTCAAGAAAAATGGTAGAATTAAAAAAAAAAACAGTAAGGCTTGTGACATTTTTACCTGCCTTAATCCCATCTCCCTCTCCAAGCCTGCTGTAGCCTTTAAAACCAACAGCTTCATAACTATGGTATCTGTGAAAACCAGCAACATAGCAAACACAGGTGGGGCAGGTGGGGAGGTGGGGAGAATAGCTTTGAAACTGCCCAAAAGTTCCTCCCCAAAGAATTGTCGCTACTTGACTTGTCTGCGGCTCACTGAAGAGCTCCATTCTCAGGGCTTGTTTTCATTTGATCTGACTCAGAGCTCTCTCCGCGTGACGATTCCTGCCCACAAGGCAAGTTTAACTCACAGGATAAAAAATAGTCAATAGATGTTTAAAGATGTGAGATATATATGTATATATATAGATACTACTCAGCCATAAGAAGATGAAATACTGCAATTTGTGACAACATGGATGGCTCTTGAGAATATAATACTAAGCAAAATAAATCAGAGGGAAAAAACACAAGAACCATATGCTTTCACTCGTCTGTGGGATGTAAAACTAAACTCGTAGACACAGGCGACAGTAGGGCGGCTGTCAGAGGGGAAAGGTGCAGGGGAGGGAGAAAAGGGTAAAAGGAGGCCAAATATTTGATGATGGAAGGAGACTTGACTTTAGATGGTGAGCACGCAGTGCAATACAGAGACGACCTATTATAGAATCGTATACTTAAAGCTTTTGGAATCTTACTAACCAATATCACATCAATAAATTTAATAGAACTTTCCTTAAAAAGCAGTAAACAGAAATTACCCCTAGAATGCAGATCGGTGCAGCCACTGTGGAAAGTGGTGTGGAGATATTTCAAAATATTTAAAATTGATCTGCCTTTCGACGAGCAGTACAACTTCTGGGTATATATCTGAAGAAACCCAAAACACTAATTTGGAAGAACATAAGCGCCCCTACATTCATTGCAGCCTTGTTTACAACTGATATGGAAGCAGCCCAAGGGTCCATCAGTAGATGAGTGGATAAAACAACTATGGGACATTTACACAATAGAATACTACTCAGCCATAAAAAAAGAATAAAATTTTACCTTTTGCAACAGTATGGATGGACCTGGAGAACATTATACCAAGTGAAATAAGCCAGTCAGAGAAAGACAAATACCATATAATTTCACTCATATGTGGAATCTAATGAACAAACTGAACTAACAAGGAAAATGGGGACAGACTCATAGATGGAGAGCAGGCTGGCAGCTGGACAGGGGAGATTAGGGAGTAGGAGGACTGAGCGAAAAGGAAAAAGGACTCATACACATGGACAACAGTGTGGTGACTGCTAGGGGGAGGGAGGTATAAGGGGACTAAATGGCAATGGAAAAAGTACAACGAAGTTAAAAAAGAAAGAAATTGCCCCTAATAAGTTCGGATGTTGGTTTTATTAGACAAATACTTAAAATCACCCATTATAAATGCAGAGTGGGGCAACAGTAGATTTACAGTGGTGAGTATGTGAAACATAAAAGTTTTTTCTTGTATTATTATTTATGTATTATATTATTTTCCATATAAACAACTATAAATCTTCTTTTGCCCCACTTTTGTATGTTCAAAGAATATCCCTTATTTAGGATATCACAAATTATTATGAGAAACAAAATAGGCCAAATAAATTGATGAAATAATAGGCTAAGAAATTTCTGCATTGCAGGACATATTCATACCTTTTTTGTGCAAGTAAACATTGTGACTATCCAGCAGTGGGATATTATAGGCATTTTCCAAACTTCTCTGACCGCAAAAACAAAATGTCAGAAAATACAGCATATGAGAACAGTATTGATTCTTTACACATAGTTTAAGAAATCTAGGCCTTGACTATAATCTCCTGTAATAGGGTAATTTCTCAGGTAGGAATACTGCCTTATCTAATTTGCATGTTGCAAATACAATGTCCTGTGCATTGCGTGTGTTCTGTGGTTGTTTTTGAAGGAATAAACACAAGAAGAGAGGCCAGAGGGAAAGCAACAAGTTAGAGGAAGAGTCTGTATCCTGCTTTAATGAAATTTTAAAGACAAGTGATAAAGACTCTTGCCTACCACCCTCTCTTCCCCTTACCCAGTCTGGCTATCCCCACCTCCCTGCACCTATATTATTTGCCATATCCTTCTCACCTCAGGACCCAACCCAGACCTCACAGAAGCACTTTGAATTTTAGCATCACCCTTCACTATTGCCTACCTTCTGCCGGTACCTCAGCTAAATCCAGATGCACTCGAAGGTCTTATCTAACTCTCAGGTGGGGTCTGACACACTGACATCTCAATTCAGGTTTCTAGTACTTTGCTAATCCCATCCCTGGAAGATCATTCGAAGATGCAGGTTTCTCTCCACTTCTTTCCTCTCTGTGGTACATCAGGGAAGGAGGAATTACTGTCCTTGGGCGACTCAAGGTGTGCCACAGAAACGCCTGTCTCGGCCTAATTTGAATATATATTTCAAAGAAAGTTATCTGGATTAAACTGACATAGATAATATCTCTTCCAAACACTCATACAATTGACTGTTGAACAATGTGGGGATTAAGGGTGCGAACCTCTCATGCAGTCAAAAATCCACGTACAACTTTTGACTCCCCAAAAATGTCACTAATAGTCGATTAATCAAAAGACTTACCAGTAACATAGTCTATTAGCACATCATTTGTATACTATATGTATTATATTCTGTATTCTTACAACAAAGTAAGGTAGAGAATATAAAATGTTATTAAGGAAATTATAAAAAAAGAAAATTATAAAAAAAGAATATATTTACAGTATTTCTTGAAAAAAAATCCGTGTGTATGTGAACCTGTACAGTTCAAAGCCATGTTGTCCAAGACTCAAATGTGTTTTCAAGTTAGCGTCACCTCTACTCTGCACCCCTCTTCCTTCCTCCACTCTCTTGTGTAGCCGGAGGTTAAACTAAGTGGCGGAACAAGAGAGGGAATCTTTTATAAAACAATATTCAGTGTGAGTAGGATGAGGCTCAGTAATGGAAGCTATCCCAGCTAGCGCAGGGCACCCACCCTAGTCTTAGAAATAATGTAATACTATGTTCTAAAGACTTCACCCAAGTATTTTTGCTGACAAGGGGAGAGTGCTGAGGTTTTAAAGAATTCAGTGAAAAGAAAAGGGTAAGAAAGTAATGCTAAAAAGGAAAAAATAAAGACATTGAAAGTCTAATAGCTGCGATGCAAATTAATCTTATGTAAATGTAGAAACTTACTACAAGTTCTTTATAGCTCTCTGATAAATGTGCATTTAAGCAACAATAGTCAATTTTCCAGGAAACATCTTTATAGTCTATTTTGATGCAGACCTTTTGAATAAGACAATCAAAAATGTTTGTTCTGATAATAAACAATAAGACTGCAACTTGAAGAAATCAGCATTTGAGAGGGAGCAACTTGACCCAATATGAAAAAGATAAAGAGAATTCCAACAGTTTGCTTTCACTGCCAGAGTATCTGGAACATTTTAAGGGCACTGTCAAGAGAGCTATTCTTGACGTTTAATTCAACCTCTCAACACGTGCCCCTCTCTCGGCGTACTCAGGAGAAACTCTCAAGGTCCAGAGAGTTGCTGGAGGGAAGTCATTGGAGAAGAGTGGAGAGTGGTCACTGATGATTGACAGGGCAGACAGCCCTTCTCCTGTCAGTCCAGGGTGGCCATTGGCTGTTCTTTGTCCTTCAGGGAAACAGGACAACACTGATCAACTTCAAGGGCAAAAAATACACCTCACAGTGAAAAACAGCATGTGGAGGATCTCAAAACTCAGAGTTAGGGAAGGTGCCAAAAATATTGAGGCAACAATCACAACACAGTGAAGACAGAGTAAGTCAGCACTGGGCAGGAAGGGTGGGGACGAAATAAAATGAACCGAATCTGGTGAAAGAAGACAGGAAGGCTGAAGAGAAACATGATGATCACAACTATAATACAGACACATATGTATCCAGTTTCCATTTCTGCATGTAAACATCAAATCTGACAGCTGTTTACTAAACAGCAGCTCAGTAAGGAATGTGTCACGTCTGAAGGGTGTAGTGCTACTGGTGTCCATCCTGGCTGAGTTTGAGATTATAATTGTGCATTACTGAACCTGTCTCTTTAAATCTGCATAGGATTGTGAACTTTAAGGATTTACTTACATTTGATCACCTAGGGTTATTAAGTTTAAAATATTTACATTTCTTTTCCTATCACTAAATGAAATAACACAATTTACACTTCCTTTCTGCTACATTGCAAACTGCAAGGGGTCTAAGCTTTTACTCTTCATAAAAGATAAGTTAGCCTGCCCCAGTTCTGTATATGTATATTAACAGGAAGGCACAAGACCCCTGGGTCAGAGATGAAGGCCGTTTGTTACAGCACAAACAGCGACCAGAGCAGCATTATATATTGGTTCCCCCACTTCAGTCCCCAGATGATGATGTGATGAGGGTAAGATGTTACCTGTGCACGCAGTGAGAGTACATCATAAGAAAAGAACCACAAATTAGCAAACTCTGAGCTAAAAGGAATTGCCGGGCACTCCTTCCATTCTCTCCACTAGGGAGAGAGAGATTTATTATCCTGGAAAGTAGGCAAATGTCCCAGGGGTGTCTCTGTCGAGGCACATGTCTAAATCTCTCCAGATGACACACTCTCTGCAGCTTCCAGGCTGTGCACTCTGCATAGCTGTCCTTCACTCGGAAGGCCTAGGCTGTGCAGGAAAGCAAGAAATCCAGGGAGAACGGCCTCCCAGCACTTTCAACTTCTCAATAATTGGGTTGAATGTTTGATGTTTTCCTTTTTTAAAAAAAGTTGAGATTTTCTTAACTGCTATTTCTTTATGTCACCACTTTTGACAACTTATTCTCTTCACACTTACAAGTTTTCCTATTTTTATTGTGCAGTAAAGTCTTTCCCCAAGACTGACTCTTTTTTTGTGTTCTTTGATTTCTTTATTTACTCAGTATTAACCCATATTATATGGGTTTATATGATGCAATAAAACAGTCAACCAGTTTAAAAGTGTATAAAATATCCTTCAAAATCCCATTATCCAATGACAATTGGGTACCTAAATGCACTTATGGAGATATAGTATTTTATGTTAACAAGGTCATTAACCTGCAGTTTTGAAATTTTTTGTTATGCCATTGACTTATTTTCATGTCAGTTAATATAGAATGACAGCATTCTGTTTAAAGTTTGAATCTAACTTGCCATTGATGCAACACGCTTTTAAAATGATAGTCAGAACCAAATAGGGCCTCAGAAACTGCTTCTTCAGTCTAAAACTGTTTTACGATAGTAAGTTACCTGCCCCGTCTTTAAGAACCAAAGCTCTTCTACAAAACCTGGTATCTCCCCAGGCCAACATGGGATACTTTCCTCTCTGTAGAGCTTAAGCATAAACTAAAACTAAGGACCCACATTTCATCAGGATTTAACCGTCATCTTTCATCTTTGCGCCTCACGATGGAACAGCTCGTGGGTTTAATACAGCCCCTGGCATATAACAGCCGCTTCCCTAGCTTGCTTCTTTGTTCCTTTTAATTCACCAGCAGCTCCACTTCATCTCCTGTTGGCAGAACTCTGTGTTTTGTCCATCATCTCTCTACCCTACGTGTCAGGCTTTATACTATGATTCATACAAAAAATGTATTAACAGTGTTAGTCGCCTCAAGTGCTTCTTTCCTTCCTCTCTTTAACACTTTATTTACAAAAAACTTGTTTCTTTAAACTATTGACTTTTCTAGCATGTGACATTAAAAACCAAAAGTTTTCTCAGAGAATTTTTGAAGTTTCAAAGTACAAAGCCATGAGGATGTAAACACAGAAGGTCTTCCCCTGCTTAGCGTCTTATTTATACCACGTGCTACAGAATGATTGTTTGTGTTTCCCCAAATCTCATGTGTTGGAACCTAATCCCCAATGTGATGGTACTTTGAGGTGGGGTGTTCAGTAGGTGCTTTGGTCCTGAAGGCAGATCCCTTCTGAATGGATTAGTCCCTTATAAAGGAGGCCCGAGGGAGCTCCCTCGCCTTTTCCTCCATGTGAGGTTACACCCTTTGAGTTTGAGAGCACACCATTTATGAGGAAGCCGGTCCTTACCAGACACTGAATTCTCATGTCTTGGTTATAAACTTTCTAGGATCCAGAACTATAAAAAACAAATTTCTGTTGTCTATAAGCTTAGTTTACGGTGTTTTGTTATAGCAGCCCAAAGGGATTAAAACACCGCTCATTTTTAAGGTGTTTTAATAAGCAAATGAATTTATATAAACAGGCCTGTATGTTCATATAAGCCTATTCATATAAACGAATCACCTTCCTTCACAAGTTGGATTCCCAGGAAAGCAGACTCCGAAATGGACTTTAGTGGGCAGGATATTAATGAAGAACTGTTCCCAGTATCAGCTCCTAAAGAGGGGAGAGGAGGAAGCAGAATAGTGATCAGGCTGTGACGCCGATCTAAGGGCAGTCTCATTCAAGTCCGCGGGGCACTATGGAACTAGAACGGCCCTTCAGGATAGTCCTCAGCTCTGTCAAGGTGGCTAGTCCTTTCTTGCATCGAACTATCACTGGTTATGGGCTGTGGGCTACCCTGGGGAGGGGTGTGACTGTAGGTGAGGCTCTCTTTCCAGCCGAGGCAGCCCCTGAAAAATCCGTCAGCTGAAGATCCACAGCACTTCCAGCACCTGAGGTTGCTTTACTGGTTGCCAGGGATCTGGGCAGCACATCATGAGGTCCACCACCACTCCCTTAGCATTAGTCCTTTCTGGAACAACACCCTCCAGGTCCATCCATGCTGTTGCAAATGGTAAGATTTCATTCTTTCCCATGGCCAAATAATATTCCATTGTATATCAGTACCACAGCTTTTTTACCCACTTGTCTATTGATGGGCTCTTGGGTACAAATGCCACATGATTTCACTTATTTGTGGATCTAAAGAACAATATAAACAGACAAAACAGAAACAGACTCACAGATCCAGAGAACAGACTGATGGTTGATGGAGAGGAGGTGGGTTGCGGGTCTGGGTGGAAAAGGTGAAGGGATTGAGGAGTACAGGTTGGTAGTTTCGAAACAGTCATGGAGACGTAAAGCACAGCATAGGGAACACGCGCAATGGTATTGTAAAAACTGTATGGTGCGGCTGGGTACTGGGAATATTGGGGAACACTCTATAAAGTATATGATTGTCTAACTAATACACTGCACACACTAAATACAAAATAATATTGAATGTAAACTGTAACTTAAAAATTAAAAAAAGAATTAGTTCTTTCTATACATTGTTCTGGAAACAATTCTCTGAAATGCTCCTTTTAAAAAATGATTTTTTTCTTTTCCTCTGGCTAAATTTCAGCCTATCATTATTCCTATGCCTCCTATCACCCTTTATTTTCTTCTTGCACCCTTAAAATGTGTGTAGAAAATGCCTTCCACCTTGCCTGATTTTTTACCTTCTCTTATCAGTCTTGATTCTGTCGATAAAGTTATACTTGAGTGTTGTGTTTTGATATTTTACTCCAGGATTTTACTCTTTTCTAGCTTTTACTTCAGGAATATCCTAGTAGCTGGGGATATTTACTTTGCTCTTTAAACTCTTTGGCTTTGTGCTTTCTGTCGAGTGTTTTCTACATGTTATATTTTAGTAGGTCCCCTTGTGTCCTGTCACACTGAAAAGACAGAGCCTCATTCCCTTATATCACTTCTCTCGTATTTTCAATTTCTTCCAGTCCTGACAAGAATTTTCTTGTTTTTCATTGATGAAACTCCCATTTCAGAAAGTTTAATCAATAAATGAAATAGAAGCTCCTATCTGAATATATTCTGGAATTCAGACAAGTCTGAACTCATAGGTTGGGGACTGTGAGAAGTCCATCTGCATGAAGTGGTAGAGGCCTTTTGCCCTGTGCCCTCGGGAAAGGAATGAAGGGGATGCCCAGGTCTGTGTCTTTGATTTGTTAGAGCGACCCACCCACAGATGAGTTTTCTGGAGAGAACGGCTCTAAAGGGAAGCTGAAGAGCAACAGTCACAGGGACACTGCTGGCCCTGCTCTGGGGCCAAGGTCCTCATCCCCTAATCCCCTCAGAATATGACCTTATTTGAAGACAGAGTCATTGCAGATGAAATCGGCTAAGCTAGGATGAGGTCATCCTGGAATAGTGCTGTCCCCTCCGTCAATGTCACTGGGGATATTATTCCACTGCAGCCCTACAATGCTTCTTTTCTTCTTTTTTTTCTATGACTTCTTTGAATGTTCTCACCTGATTTCATTCCTCTTCTAGCAGTTACTAAGCTATTTCTTTTGAAGTAAATATATTTTGATTATTTTGCTTTGGTAAATATAGCATTTGTTCATCTTTACCCATTTTATTCCTTTTCACACTTTCACAACCTGAAGTCCATTTAAAAATTGTAAATAATCTACATCTCTTCTGGAAATCCTTTCTTCTGACTTTATTTCCTTGGACACTTTTTATTTTTATTCTCGCCCTTGAATGTAATGGTGTTAGGCCTGAGCCCTCCATCTCCCTTCTCCCCTCCCCCACCTTTTAATGACAAAGTCATCAGCATTTTGCATGAGATGTCTTCATTGTGATCAAAGTTTCTCATGAACATTCTCTTCCACTATTTTCCCCAATGAACCTAATGAAAACAAATAGGCAAAAACCAGTAAAACTACAGCTTTGGGGGAAATCTCACAGTTTGAATTTTTCACTTTTCACTAAGTAGTATTAGTTTAATGCCAACACAGACTATCATGGAAGTCATACTGATTAGCCATAAATGCCACATAGTAAAAATAAAATATTAAGAGCTTATTCTTTTTCAGTATGGTGCAATAATATTCTTTAAAGTATTACTAAGTTCATTGCCTCAATATTTACCTCAAGAGAAACTTTTTACCTCATGATGGCTTTTATTGTTAGTTTTACCCCTTATCCTGAAAAATTTTGAAACCACAGTGGAAAGACTGGCTTTAAAAATTTTACTTTGATCTTACATTTTATTTTAATGATTTTAAACTTTTATGAAAGTTTGCAGGCATCACAGTAAAAACCAAAATGCTTGTGAGGCTATTAATATTTTAGTGTCTCAAGTTCATGTGGGTATGTTAATTTCACTTACCAAAGAAGTGTTCATTATGACTCATTATGATTAAGACCTTGTAACTGTGGAGATGTGTGAGAAAATATGCTATTATAGACATATTGAGAATCAAATCCAAATATACCAACTGAATGGATTGTGATTATGAGTCTCTGAATAATTTCTCTTGAAGGTCTTCCTTTAAAAGTTAAACTTGGATATAGACTTTTTTAAAAAAGTGGAACGTTATTCAAATTTGCTTCTGAGATTATCTGGCTAGGTCTGTAACAGGTACTTTAACTATCTTAGAGTTGAGCGTATTAAACAAAAATGTAATCTTTCAAACAGTAAATTGACTTTATATTTTTGAAGACATGATTATGTCATTTCGGAGGCTCTTGATGAAAGAAACAATAGATTTAGAAGAGCAAGGGAAAATGGCCTGGACAGGTAGAAACTAAGACTTTGGGGTTGCCTTGGGGATGGAGCTCTCGGGGGAGGAGAAGGGCACTCACTTTTTCATACCTGTGTACCTCTGTGATAAGAGGCAGCATTGGTGTCTTCCTATCTCTTCATTCCTAGTTCTGTGTCCACAGTCTTGTTGAATATCCTTCATTGAGACACATGGCTTTTGGCTAGGCCAGTCTCTCTTAAGACTTTCTCATGGTTATGATGTCCTATCACTCTCCGCTACCTGTTGGTCTAAAGTGTCCTTCTTACCCCAGTTTCTACTGTTATATATAAATACATGACCAACTCCATACCTTAGCCTCCATTTTCTTGACTTCCTTCCTCCAATGCCTTTCTTGTCTACTTCATCTCTACCCACTCCATGAGCACATCCTGGAGCAGAAAATACCTGACACGTCTCTACTTCGGAATCACAAATCTGACATCCACTCGGGTTAAAGCCTCTCACTTTTCCAATTTCTTGTTAAATTACTTGTACTATGATCATTCCTCAAATCCATGTGACATTGACTCTAGTGACAGCTCTGGCTTCTCTGTGCTCATTGGCCTATTTTATCTCCTCTTTCTTCCATATCTAACTTAGATTTGATGAACCATTCATTTCATTGTATTTCTTCCTAAGATTCCAAAGTAACTAATACTTCTGTCTTTGTTATATACATTGCAGAAACTTTGAACATTACTTTTCCATTTTCTCTATTTCTATTCCCAGGTAGCAGAAGAATTGTTAGAGGAAAATCTTAGAGTGAGGCAGATATAAACCATCACGATTTCATGATTGAACAACTTCAATTGGTCTTTCAACATTATCTGGAAATCCATAAATGCTACTCTTATTAACTTGCTTACCCATTCCTTGCAAGAACTATTATCAGATCACTTTTCTTCTCAAACATCCAATTCACAAACCCCATCTCTTTTCTCATACTCTGGGGGTAGCCTTGCCCTTTACAAAAAAAGTAGAAGCTTTCTTCTACTTTCAGAGGGAATGTTCTCAACTTCCTTCTCTATTTTTTCCTCTTTAACATTTGTCATTATGCATGCGATCAAGATCACATCTTCTGCTGATTCAGAAAAATTGTTTTCTGTTATCCATACTCCTCTTTGTATTTCAACTTTTCCTTCTTTAATGGATCCCTCTGTTCAGCATTGAGGGTATGTTCAAGTCTCAAGCACTTATACTTTTTGTGGATCTAGACCAGTTTTACTTTTCTCTCCTATACCAATCTTCCCTTAACAGACAACTTCTTGAAAGGTTTGTCTACACTTACTCTAGACACTCTCTTACTCCTTAATCAACACACTTTGAAGTTCTTTCTGCTCTTTTGTAAAGATGACTCTTATTGCCATCAAAAATAACCCTTCATATCTCTAATCCAGCAGGCTTGTTTTAATCCTCTGTGAAACCTTGGCCTCTGTGAAGCCACTCTTCTGATTTTCCTCTTCTCTGTCTTTGTTTCCTTACTTTACATTCTCTCCTTAGATAATCTCATCCATTCTTTTGTCTTCACCACCAATATTCCAATTCAACACCATTATCTCGAAAATCTCACTTATAGGATAAATATACAACTTTCCAACTACTCTACATACCCAGTCTCCAAAGTATCTCAGATCTAACATTTCTAAGCTAAATACAACCGCCATCACCACCAGCACCACCACCAACAACAGGCCACCAAGCCTGTTCATACTAGGGTTTTTCCTCTCTCATGACTATCATTATTTATCTATTTATAGAAAGAAGCTTAAAATGAGGAACTCATCCTTGACACCTCCATCTTCTTTATTATCTCTAATCCAATTTAGAGTTAAATCCTGTTAGTTTCATGTCTATTTTCTTCTACCTCTACTGCCAACATCCTAAATCTAAGCTATCCTTATTTCCCTCCTAAGTTCTTACTGTAGCCCCATAACTGTCTCTCTATACCTACTTCTGCTCTTCTCTAACCTCTTCTCCAAGTTGCAGAAAATGTGATCTTTTAAAAATTCACATCTGTTGTCATTGCTTCCCTGCTAAACATCTTTGAATGGTTCTCTATTGCTTTAAGAAAAAAGATCAAATCATAACATGCATGGCATCTAGCATTTCTTCAGCCTCATCTCTCACTCTTTTTGTCCCTCTGCTCTTGCTGCAGTGACTTCTTCAGGTGCTCGTATGCTCCATGATCCTCTACCCCAGGGCATTTTTTCATCTATATTTCTTGTTCCTTGGTTATTCTTCCCCATTCTTCATTCTAGCTGCCTTCATTAATAACTCATTGGAAAATGTCTCAAAATAACCCTTTTAGAGACCTGAAGGCCTTCCTTCTCTGCTATAAAAAAAATATTTTTTTCTAATAAAAAACAGATGGGATCCAAAGTGTCCACTGTCTGTTGCTCTTAGCAAGTTATACCCAAACTTGTGATTCCTTTCCCCAGAACAGAAAATGAAATACCTGCAGAATGTCTTGCTTAAAGACATTCTTTTGCTATGTTCTTATTTTTTGTTTTAGAGATTACACTTGCTTGCCTTTTATTAGAGAAGGCAATAAAGAGAACCAAAATGCCTTTTCCATCCCTCTGTTTTGTACAATAGCCCATCAGCACTGCAGAGGTGCAGGCATTTACCACGATATCTAGAAATCCTATGAATGATGAAGTTTCTCACTTCCAGATAGAGAGCTGAAAGCAGTGGAGATAATATCATTTTTGTTTGAGAGGGTACAAAGGGAAAGTAAAACCCTTTTTACTGGTCTCTCTCTCTCTCAGGGCTTTGATATGTCCATCACCTTATCTTATTTTATTTATTTTTTTAAATCATGCTTAAACTGGCGGATCCTAGAAACACTTCTACTCACTTTCTGGCACTCAGATAAAATGCCATTTCTTTGAGAAAACCTTTCCTGAGCCTGTAGACAAGATCAGGTTCTCCAGTGCATGCTCCCATAACACACAGTGGTTTTACTTTGCAGCAGTTATCCCATTTGTTGTTATAAAATTGTAAGATTATTTGATTGATACCTGACTGCTCTATCAGAATGTTAGCATTCGTGTGGCTCACCACTGTTCTTCCAGAGGCCAGAACAGTGCTGCCTTATGCTGGGATCTTGATAAATGTTGGTTGAATGAATGAATAAATAAATCAATGAATGTAAAAAATAGACAAAGTCTTTTGTTAGTTATTTATTTGTCCAGGTGAGTAGTCTTAGAAATGTAGAATCATAATCTGAAAATCCTGTTATAATGTTTTGATAATAGCTGATTTATACTTAAACATTTTTAATTCAAATTTTGGGGAAAGGTCCCCAAAGACAAAATGGTATTAAAATAGAGAAAATTTATTTGTGGCCTTAAAGCACAATTATTAAGAGATGCTCTTTCTCTTTGGTTCTCTTTCTGTGTTATCTGTTAGAAGAACTGGACCCTTTGTGTCATGTGAACCTGTGTATGCTTCACGCAGTCCTTTCCAGAGTCCGCCTGTATGGCTTGAGCTTTGTTGGTTGTGCTGTTTGTAAAACCTGCTGTTCCCTCTCTCTCTCTCTTTCTTGTGACAAACATCTCCTGTATTCATAATGATTCCCTTTCTTCCAGGTGCTGCTATTACTTCCCAGCATGTCACGTTATTGCCACATGGCCTGATTTTGTGCTCTTAATGTTCCTTCTGTGGATCTTGTTCCGTCTCTACTCTTTGCATGACAAATGCCTGCTCAGCTGGCCTCCTCCGAAGAAGTGGGCTGCCTTCAGCATGACAGCAGGACTTCTGAACAAGCTGCATTCCAGACTGATGCTGAAGAGCTTGACCTTCCATCTGCTTTAGGGAAGAAATGTACAAATGTGAACCCGACCTTGAATTCCTAAGTAGCGTTTTGGAAGTAAACAAAAGGACTAGGTATTTTTTTGCAGCATATTAACTCTCTCAGGAATGCCATTTAGTGCCTGCTAACAGGCAATTTATTTAATAAGCTTTTACATCATCTCATCCAGTTTCGCACCTTTCCCTCATTTGTGTAGCACTCAGCACTCCACCTACATTGTGAAAAATTCAATAAACTGCGCCTTATTTTTTTCTTCCTATGATTCTTGGTTATTTTCCCTTTTTAAAAATCTCACGTTTAGCCCCTGAACTTGACACACCGCTTTTTGTTGTTCTTGTACTAACAACTTGTATTTCCTCTTCTGGAAATTCTCTCTTCTGTTTTACGTGCTGGGTAATTAATTTCTTCAGTGACCTGCTTGGCTGCTGGAACAGACTCCACGGACTGCAGCTCCCACTGGCTGCTACCCATTCCCATTAACCAGGGGATCCAGACAAGGATGGAGCCAAATTAGCTTTATTTTTCTCCCAAGAAATTTCAAAACAAACTTTCATGGGGGTTGACATAATTTGGAATGAGTAAGTTTTGAGTATAAGTAAATTTGGTATGTTTGTTGTGCAATGAAAGACTTTGATCTATCATTATTTTATTTTCTAGAACAAGAAGTCCAGTATTCAAACATTTACATGAAGATGTTCATTTTTAGGGAGATATTTTGTTTGCTATTTAAATTACTATGGGTACTTGAACACCTGCCTGACCCCCTAGATGTTTTAATGGGTACTTTCTTAATGTCATGTGATAAATTTAAAATTCTATGGCAGAATAAGAAAAATGGCAACCTGGTCTCCACCTAGCTGCAAATGAATAATTTGAATAATACATAGGTCCCAATGTAGCCTCACCTATGACCTATTTGTGGCTGCTGCTGCCCTGGGTGTAATCTCTGACTCTTCCTCCCCACTCCTGTTTTAATTAAAGTGTATGCAATGACAACTACTTCCTTTGTTTCACCACTGAGTACATCCTCCTTCCCACTTTCTTCCTCATACTGCCATTCCCATCAGCATTAAGGTACATTGAAGTAGAGGTTGTTTTGTAAAAAGTAGAATCTATATCGGAGTGAGGCTATTTTGTTACCTTATAATATGTGAAATGTTCTCACGATTTTCCTGAAGTGCCCTTATTCTTTAAACTTTTTTCTTTTATTGATTCTAGAGAGAGGGGAATGGAGGGAGAAAAAGAGGGAGAGAAATATCGATTATGAAAGAGTAACACATATCGGTTCCTTCTTGCATAGGCCCCAAATGGGGACCGAACCACAACCCAGGCATGTGCCCTGACCCAGAATCAATCCTGTGACCTTTAGGTTTGTGGGACAACACCCAACCAATGGAGCCATACTGGCCAGGGCAAAATGCCCTAATTCTTGTCATTTGGGTTTAATAAGTAATCAGATTTGAGCTGCCCACTATTTCAGCCAAGATACTGGTCTTATGAATTGTTTATCAAATTATTCAGTTGTAGCTAGGTGGAGACCAGGATGCCATTTTTCTTATTCTGCTGTAGAATTTTAAATTTATCATGTGACATAAAAAAATACCCATTAAAAATATCTACCATGGATCTTTTAAATTTTACTGTAAACTATCACTTACAAATGCACAGTGACATATTTTCACAAAAGTACAGGTTACAATTAGTCCACTCCCCTTTAAATTCAAGGACAGCATAGTTGTTCAAAACAGGAAGGCAGCTATCCAGAAGTCTTCATCCGGGTTGCTCCAGGTGTAGCAAACATACAATTCTACCTTGAAACATCCTTTAGATTGTGTAACCATGAACTTGGAACATTTCGTTTCAATTCAGTGAGGTTAGAACTAAAGAAAAATTGCAACATTTTCACTCTTTAATCAATTCAGAAACTGCATATTTTAGGTTCCTCTGGAGAATTAATTAAATATTCAGTTATTTTAAAGCTGGATTGTTGAAGGGAAAATTGTGATTAAATAAGACTTTTGCTGTAAGAGACACTCCAAAACTTCAGTCTAGAATATATCATGTAGGAGGAAGTGTAACAAGCAGTCTCTCACCTTCAGGCTTCTGAGTTTCTCCAGATGTCTCCTGTGCTCATTCCCCCCAGGGTAATTATATTAATGTTTGGGGAAAGATGATCTGGTGTCAAAGACCTGGAGATTTAGTCAGCATAGTGACAGTGTCAGAGAGTGCGGACTTCGCAGATGAGACTCCCACTCTGACTCTTCGAGGTCATGCTGTGTGACCTCCGTTGACCGCTTCCTTTCTCAGAGCACTGGGATGCCTGTGTGAAGTGGATACATTTGGATAATTGGTAGTGACTTGTGAGGAGAAACAGAACCCTGGTAACCTATTGGACCCGACTAGCGAATTTTTCTATGAAGAGAAATGCTTGGAATTTTCTCATTTTATTTGATATCATAGACCTGTATTATTTCCCCCAGGTAATTTGTTAAAGAGTGTGTGTGTGTGTGTGTGTGTGTGTGTGTGTGTTTCCATTAATTGGGTTTAAAATGCATAACTTTAATGCTAGTAAGATGCTAAGTATATACCCAATTAATGTATTTATTCAGTACTCTTATTTGCTAAGTATGCAGACTCAACAAAATACTGTATTTAACTTCATTTCCTTGCCCAAACCTGTAGGCTCTTACCTGAGAATGTACTTGGCAACAATAGTGACTTAGATTTTAGGGTATTTATTCTATGTCAGACTCTGGATTAACTGCTTCAAATACTTATGCCATTTCATCCTGACAAGCTCCTAAAACCTATTTTACAACTGAGCAAACACGTTTGGCCTATGACTACTTTAATGAGGTGGAAGAGTTTTGAGCTTGATTTACCAGTGTGAAGCCCAGGCTGGCACGAACAAGAAGTAGGTGGAGCACTGAGCAGCTGGAGCCCTACTCAGCCTGGCCTGCAGGGGTGACGAAAGTAAGTCCTTCTGGTGGGAGGACCTCTGAGTAGCACCTATTTGCTCTCTGTTAAGTCTGGGAAGGAGAATGGCCTTATGACATGTTTTATACAGGTTGAGATCAGTGGATATTGGCTCAGGTTCCTAATAATCATGGATTTAGGGAAGACCTTAAACACAGCATCCCCTACAATTTGCTCTGAGCAAGGACTCACTTTATAGTAAGTTAACAAAGGTAATGGGTTCAAGGTTAGTCATTTGTTGAACTTTACCTGTTCCCCATCATCCAGAAGCAGCTGGCTTTATTGAAAGGCCTACTGAGAATTTATTTATGGTGCCAGATAGGGTGTAACATCTGCTAAGGTGTTTCTGAAGCCTTTCACTATGTGGCAATTAGAATCTTGAGAGAAAGAGATCTTTTTGTAATTCATCTCACGATGGCTGAGCTCAGAGGGGATGGAGGCAGCTTCCATCGTCCAGTATAACCTTACCTGTGGCTTGGAGCAACTCAGCTCTCTCAATGCCCGTCCATTTTATCACCTGGTTCTACTGTTGATTCTCTGAGCTCTCTAATATCCTACAGTAAATTCCTTTTCAGCTCAAGTGTTCCAGTGTAATTCTTGCAACCACAAACACTGGCTGCTAGAAGTGGGTATGATCACCCCATCTTCAGCTGGGGTGGGTGGCCAGTCACTGAACAGTCACCTTCATTGGCCAGTGGTGACACAGTAAATATCAGCACTGAAATCTGAGCCCAAATCTGCCTGATGCTGAACTTGTATTGTAAGACACAACTCTTGTTAGTTAGAAATAGAAAATATTACTAAGCCTAGTTTGTAATTACTATAGTTTTTAGGGAATTACTTCTTAGCATAAGGGCACAAAGGATTCATGTGATAGGTTGACACCAACAGTTGAGGCTACTACTAGGAAAAATCAAGTCATGTTGATGAATTAATGGTGTCTGTGCTGTGGCCCTCGACACATAATCTTTGCTGAAGTTTGTTGCTAGTGAGAGGTCTATCACTGTCTTTCTGAAGAGTCTAGAGCGAGTGGTGTTTTCCCCCACTTCTCCGCTCACCAGTGACCTGCCTGTTTCCTGCACGTGCTGCCTGCTTCAGCTCACTTCCTCGAGAACCAGCTTCCTGTGTTGATTCCCACCTAGACTTTCTCTTCTCCGATGGGAATGCTAGACAATGACTTCCTCCAAACATCTGAATCCTGCTCTTTTACAAGGGGGCTTTCCCATCTAGAGAACTGGAGAAATTGGTTCATAGTGAAGCCTGACACTTGCGAACCTCCTGAGAAGATGTCTCGTGGTTACCCCTGGGGAGTTGTTTCTTTATGTGGCAGCCCTTTCCATCAGAGACATTAAATGGAAATTTCTCTTTCCTGAATTTCACCCCAATTTATTGCTTCTATTCAGCTCAGTAATGACTCTGACTGTTGTTTACACTCGGCGGACACTTTCAATGAAAATCACGTCTTCTCTTGGTTGCTACTCAGCAGAACTAAGCGTTTTAGAATTCTTTAATCATTTCTTTTCAGACGTCAGTCTCTTTTCATATGTCAGTCAGATTTGTGCTCTCCTCTTATCTTCCTTCAGCTTTAGCCCAAATGCAAGGATGATTAGCAGGATTTGTCCTGCTTCCGGCAAGGCTTTTACAAGCGATTGCAAAAAAAAAAAAAAAAGTTATGAGGATTTTAGAAGACCCAAGATCTAACCCATTAAATTCCACTATTGCATGGGCCAATATCCTTGTTCAAAAATCCCTTTTATACCAAGTTTGCTTGTGATAATGGTTAATTGCAAGGCGTTGAGACAAAATTGAGATGGAGTTTGTGTTTCGTGCCGCTCTTTCCCTTAGGCTGCGAGTCTCAAACGATAACGTGGAATCATAGTTTCTAGTTATCTTATTGTGCTTAACTTCAGGCAATGCTACTTATCTTCAAATCGATGGTAGACTTCTTTAAATGTATCTGAAAGGGCTTATTGCTATTTTAATAAGCCTCACTCTTTTCAAACAGGTATCTCTCTTACCAGAGAGAGCCTCTGTGATCCTGAAATGCCTGTCTCCTCTAGGATCTAACGTTAATTTTTGCAGCTGGCTTGTTATCCAGTGGTGTCCTTTGCTTTGCTTTAAGGCAGCCACACAGGACTATGTATCATGTACTGTACAGTTTCACTGCCTATAAAGATTGGGCCCAGACTATTTACTTCCTGGATGGGTAAAAATTGGCAATTGTGAATAATGGTCTTCTTTTCCCAATAGCTGGTACAGCTGGCACCTGACTTGCCAGGTTGGAAAATATGAGTGAGCTTGTACTTGTCCTATGTCTCTTTTAAGAGAAGTTTAAAATAGTGAATGAAAAATGGAGGCCTGTTTAGTGTTGGTGGAGTGATTGCCACCTAGTTAGTTAACATTTGATAATGAAGAGTGTGAAGCTGGCTTTATCAAAAGCATTTGCCTGAGTAGACTAAACTTCACTGTTTACTGGGTTGCTTTTATTTATTTTTTATCAGCGTATTGGAACAGAATGACCAGACTCGTATTTTTCAATAGGCTGTGCACAGTTTTCTCAGGACTTCCCCTGGGAGGAAAGTCAAACTGCCTCTCTCTGTCCTTCTCCCACCAGAGCTCAGAGGTCCTAGAAGTAAAGCAGAGAAGGGCCGTGCACTGAATTCATGAGGAACTCCCTGAGGTGTCTGTTCTCGGTCTTTGTGCAGCTGTGACAATGACAGATAGCCTTCACAGGTCCAATGTTTGCTTATTGTCAGGGTCAGGACTGTCCTCAGTTCCCAGGGCTGACTGTAACTGTATGTACCCCTTTCTCACGCTATTCAGAAAACATATCAGAGCACAGTGAGTAAGAAGTGAGATTTTATTTTAGGAAAAACTTTAGAAATGTATGAGCTTTATATATTATTAAAAATTAATAGTGATATTTGAAGAGATTCAACAATGATTTGATAACTGCCATCTTTCCCTGTTTCTTTGTCAGGATTCCAAGGGTGAAAAGTTCTCTTTTATCAGCTGGCTGGGGACAGAGGGCAATTTGTAGGACAAGGAAAGAGATATTTTCCACTCCCATGGATATGTAATTCTAGTTTCCTCCCTGTACTGAAGATAACTAGATATTTTTATATTGTAAAAATTAAAGAGTTCAAAAGTACTCGAGATTTTCTTATGGAATAACAGTTAAAGAGGTCAAAAGTACTCAATATCTTATTCTGTGAGCAATTGCTAGTCATCTACTAAGAACAATAGTAAAAGACAGTAAGATTACTATTAAGAATGGTTTTCCTTTAAACATTACATCTGGCTGTAGTTTTGCAATCTGATAAGCAGATTTCCAGCCTTCTGGCAAGGTTTGCAGAGTATTTGACTAGACTTTCTGTGAATTTGATTATTTAAACAGTTTCCTAGGGGAAAAACCCTGCCGTGAAGCATTATTACAGAGTTTTGAGAACTTGTATGAATGGTGTCTCTAATGTGGTCACTCAATAAGTGTTTGATGAATAAGCGAATGCATCGATATATTGCCAGCCACTTGTAATATCCGAGAATGCCCTATAATTCATCACTTCATTTTTGTATGGTGTGTAGATAATCTTACCTTGCCCAGAGTAACATTGCCAATGATGACCCTATTCCAACCCTGCCAAAGAGGGAAAATACATTCCACATTCTCCAGATTAAATTCTTATAGCTTACCATGGCTTGCTTTTTTATTTTATTTTTTATTATAAAATCACAGAGTTTTCTTTTTATAGGGAACTTTTGAGTACAGTATAACATAGTAATGAATATTCCAAATTATAGATATCAGGTCTTCTATTGATGGTTAAATAGCTAATTAGTAACAAAGTTTAACTTTAGTAAGATTAGGTTTGGTAGCTTTAGGAATTACAAACAAAAACAAAAATGGCTTTGTTACATGTATGTTAAGCCTCATTCCTCTTGTGGTTATTTAGAAGAATAACCACAAGAGTTGGCCCAATGTAATGTGTGTTAAAGAAGTTTAAGATATTAATTCACATCAGGTCAAAATGATGACAATTAGGAAATTACCACATCCATTGCTTTTGATTATTTTTCATTTGTTCGATTCAGTAGTATAAGCATAATGTGGTCAAGTTTGCAGGTCAGGAACAGCCAGTAAATCTTCAGTTACTTCTGAAGCCTTTACTGATTGTGTTATAGCCCGATGTCTGCCTTGGACTTGACTCCTTCTTCAGTGTCATTCATTTCTTGTTGCTTAATTAGTTTTCGAAATCACTCTGGAAAGCTTTCCAACCACAGATTCCTGCTGATAACACACTCACATGGCTTCCCCTGTTTCATCCTTGCCCTGAGCTCCTGATGCCCCATGGTTCCCTAGAAAGCATTAGCACTCATTCCAGTAATAGTGAAGAGACCAAAAACTGTTACATGATGGGACCTGTCTGCCTTAGCTTTTCTGAGGTCTAATTCAATAAAATACAGTCATGGATAACGTAACTATTATGATATGTTCTGAGAAATGTGTCATTAGTTGATTTTGTTGTTATGTGAACATCACAGAGTTACTTACACAAACCCAGATGATATAGCCTACTACACACCTAGGCTGTATGGCTTATGTAGACTATTGCTCCTAGGCTACAAGCCTATAGAGCATGTTACTGAACAAAACAACATTGGATTAAGTAAGCACAAGAGAGAATGATGTAGTCAAGAGATACAGGAAACCCAAGATATATGAGGTTGCTGCTGGCATAACAAGGCATACTGTTCTACAGCACACTTCTTTTCTGTAAGTAGGAAGAGTACAATCTAAAACAACAATAAAATATTGTAATAGTACAGATGGCTAACAGACATGTGAAAAGATACTCAACATGCCTAGTCATCAGAGAAATGCAAATCAAAACCACAATGAGATACCACTTCACACCTGTCAGAACGGCCATCATCAACAAGACAAACAAGTGTTGGAGAGGATGTGGAGAAAAGGGAACTCTCGTGCACTGTTGCTTGGGTTGCAGATTAGTGCACACACTATGGAAAACTGTATGGAAATTCCTCAAACAATTAAAAATAGAACTACTATGTGACCCAGCAATTCCACTTTTGGGTATTTATCCAAAGAAATCCAAAACAATAATTTCAAAAGATAAATGCATCCTTATGTTCATTGCAGTATTACTTAGAATATCCAAGATATGGAAGCAACCTAAATGTCCATCAATAGGTGAATGGATAAAGAAGATGTGAGATATACATATACATATATATATGATTTATACATTCGTATAAATCAGGTATATACTATATATATTGATTTGTATATCAGTATATATGTATACATACATATATATAGTTTGCCATTGAGCATAACATCATGTGTGTACACACACACACACACACACATATACACACACACTGATGTATAAATCAGTATAAAAAGAATGAAATCTTGCCACTTGTGGCAACATGGATAGACCTAGAAGGTATTATGCTAAGTGAAATAAGTCAGACAAGGAAGACAAATATCATATTATTTCACCTGCATGTGGAATCTAAAAAACAATAA
Organism: Tonatia bakeri; assembly: GCA_004024845.1. Taxonomy (NCBI): domain Eukaryota; kingdom Metazoa; phylum Chordata; class Mammalia; order Chiroptera; family Phyllostomidae; genus Tonatia; species Tonatia bakeri. Next base: position 250,511 of record PVIA01000581.1, on the reverse strand, counting down.
ATGGACAATCAAAACAAACAAATTCATAGGTACAGAAAACAAATTGATGGCTGCTAAATGAGAGGGTGGTTGGGGGGATGGGTGGAAAAGGTGAAGGGATTAAGAACAAGATGTCAGTTATAGAGTAGTCACAGGGATGCAAAGTACAGCATAGGGAATATTGTAATAACTAAGTATGGTATCATATGTATACTAGACTTATTGGGGTGATCACTTCAAAACTTATTTGAATATATAATCACTGGGTTGTACACCTGAAACTACTATACTACTGTATGTCAACTGTGACTGAAAACTAAAAACTAAAAAATATAAGAAAAAACATTGTATAGTAAATACATAAACCAGTAACATAGTTGTTTATCATCATTATCAAGTTTTATATACTGTACATAATTGTATGTGCTATACTATGGACAGCACAGTAGGTTTGTTTACACTAACATTACCACAACCTTTTGCCCTACAACCTTACAAAGGCTACAGCATCACTAAACGATAGAAATTTTTCAGCTCCATTATAATCCTACACTTGGTCTTAGCCAAAAGGCCGAGAAGCAATCCATTACAATCCTAATGGGACCACCATTTTATATGTAGTTTGTCATTGAGTGTAATATTGTTATATGGCACATGACTGTATAACATATCTATATTTGCCATCTCCACCAATAAATAGAAACAGCACATATAACTTATATACTTATCAGCTTGTACTGAATCTGGTTTTTCCTTCTCAGGCTCCTTTTTCTAACTGATGACAATCCCTGGTGAATATCGTGACCACATACATTTAGAAAGGGGTAAAAACATCATCAGGAGCTGGGAAGGAAGACAGTAGTTTCCCTAAGATCTGTGCTTCTTCCACTGGGGAAACTACACAAGGGAGAGTTACAGCAGTTCAGACTGTTAGAGATTCGGCGTAGACAGTGATTTGTTCTCTCCTATGGAGACTTTTTCTGTCTACTGCCTAATGGCATATATTTTGATTGTGCCTCTTTATTCCCCTTGGGGCAGCAATTATAAAACAACTCACCATATCAACCAAAATATCCAGTGAAGGTACACTTTTTATGCGTTAGAGTATGGGCTTCCATTTATATTACTTGTCTCCCTCTTTTGGTCTCTCTTGTTCTGTATGTCCTGCCCTTCCCCGCTCTCTATTTTCAAGGTTGGGTAATGGCAAATACTGAGAGCAGTACAAGGAAATAGATGTTCTTTCTGCCATCCACTCATTCAACAAGAATTTTAAGCATACAAAATATATCCGTATTTTAGATAAACTGACTTTAGTCTCTATAGGTCTATTACTGGAATAGCATTTAGAAGCCGTATATTTGTTTGTTTTATTTTTTCTGTTTGCTTTATTTTGGCTGGTTTGTTTAGTTATAAACCAGATGATTTATTGTCTCCTTGTTTTTGCTGGGGCTGCAATCTAGCTTGCCAGGAACAAACCCTGTAGAAAATAGCTTCATTTCATAGCAGCTTTCCCCTAACTCCATTTGTCTCAGGATGCAGTAAAATTGAACAAATACAGTTCATCCCACATTCTGAAGATGGGGCACATTTATCAGGTAAATCTGTCCGCATTATTACCACACTTTGGTAGAGGAATTAGCCCTGGTGCATTGCAAAACCAAGCAAGTAAATTAGCAATAAAAACTTAATGTCTTCTTCACTATTTTGCTCTATTGTTGAATTCCCTGACAGCAGGCTCCTTCCAAAACCTTCATTCATCAAGAAAACACAATTTTATTGGCAATCTACATAAAGCAAACTAGAAAATAGCAATTTTATTGTTGTGGCAGATATTAAATAATTCAATTGTTTTATAAGTTCTACTTTCCTTTTTAATTAAATGTATACAATTGCATATCAAAACGGAAGACTACATTTCCTATTTAAAGCACTTTCTTGGTAAGATTTTGACTTACAGTCTCTATATTAAGCTATTATGATGTTATTTTGATACCCTGATTTGACAAACAAATATTTTAGGGCCATTTTCAAGCAATGAATGACCTAGATACTATAATTTAGCAATAATAGCACATGAACAATTTTATTTTAGATAAAGTTTCATGCCTAAACTTAAAAATAGCAAATAGAACCACATACCCTGGATGACTTCCCAGTAAAATAGTCTAAGCACAAAAACCCAAATTCACTTTGTGAACCCTGAAGGAGATCAGGATATGCCACCCCTAAATATGACACTTTGAGCCAAACAATTATTTTGAGCTAAGGCATTTGAGTACCGGAAATCCTTTACCTGCCTAAACGCAGAGTCCCCCAAAAGAACTCAATCGTCATAACTCTCCACCCCTGAAAGAATTTTAATCTCCCTTTCTTGGAGACAGAAGTTGGCCTCACATGCAAACAGATGTCGCAGATTATCGTATCTTCCATCTCTTCTCCTAAGGGCCCATTCATACTTCTAAAAAGTCATTTGGTTTTCCATAAATGCTCTTTCTCCCCTGCTCCCCTTCTAAGTCATTTTTTCTCTCAGAAGTGCCCCTCAACCCCTCTCTTCCCTACTCAGATGGCATGTAAGCCCCAGTTTCTAACTGCCTCTGTGAGTCACTTTCTTTGTGAACCCCTGTGCATAACTAGATAATTAAATCTGTTTTCTTCTCTTGTTGCTCTGTCTTCCATCAGTTTAATTTGCAGGCTCCCCAAACTAAATTTAAGAGAGTAGATGAAAAGTTTTTTTCTTCCTAACACAACCCCTAAATGTTAACTATGTGGGTCCCACTTAATATTTTGTCTTACCTGTGACTTTTTTGTTTGTGTCTTTAAGAAGATGATGATATGTCCCAGTTTCCATAATTCTAGTTTTCATCTGTTTTTGCTCCATACTGATAACTCATTTCACTCTCAAAAATTATCTGGTTTGTATAATCAATTATGTGGTCGTAATATCTAAGCATCTTTGCTAAACTGCAAGCTGCTTGAGGACAGATTTTCATGAAATAGTAACATATTTCATTTACATTTTGTCTGCAAGTTACATGGCAATGCTTTGTTCATTATCATATTCAATCATTACTACAATCCTTTGAGCAAGACTTACCCTGTTAAACACTTAGCTGGTTCCACCAACAGATATTGAAAAGACTCTCAACTTCACTATAAAGGAAATGCAAATCAAAACCACATTATCAACAAGACAAGAAATAACAAGTGTTGGAGAGGATGTGGAGATAAAGGAATCCTCACGGACTGCTGCTGAGAATATAGATTGGTGTAGCTACTATGAAAATGGAAGGGAGATTCCTCAACTAATTAAGAACAGAACTACCATATGACCCAGAAATTCCTCTTCTGGGTATCTATCTCCAAAACTGGAAAACATTGATTTGTAAAGATTTTTATACCTATATGTTCACTGCAGCATTATTTTTTAAAAAGATTTTATTTATTTATTTTTAGAGAGAGGGGAAGGGAGAAAGAGAGAGAAACATCAATGTGTAGTTGCCTCTCGCACGCCCCCTACTGGGGACCTGGCCCACAAGCTAGGCATATACCCTGACTGGGATTAGAAACAGTGATCCTTTGGTTCCCAGGCCGGTTCTCAATCCACTGAGCCACACCAGCCAGGGCGTTGTGGCATTATTCATAGTGGCCAAGACATGGAAACAACTGAAGTATCCTTCGGTAGATGATTGGATAAAGAAGATGCAGAACATATATACAATAGATTTCTACTCAGCCAGAAGAAGACATGAAATATTGCCATTTGTGACAACATGGATGGATCATTAGAGTATTATACTAGGTGAATAAGTCAGAAAAGAAGAAAAATCATGATTTCACTCAAATGTGGGATATGAAATTGAAAGCAACAAATAAACAAACAAATAAAAATAATTTGTAGACATGGACAACAAACAGTATGGTGGTTCCCAGAGAGTATGGTGGGACGAGGTGAAGAGGGTAAAGAGGGTCCAATATATGGTGAAAGAAGGAAACTGGACTTTGGGTGGTGAACACACAATGTACTGTACAGATGATGCATTATAGAATTGTACCCCTGAAACGTACATAATCTCATTAACCAATGTCACCCCAAGAAATTTAATTCAAGAAAACATTTAGCCAGTTTCAAATGAGAGAGAAGGGCTGCGACTAGGGAAATAATATAATTTCTTTGACAACTAAACAGACATTTTTTTTCTAGTTATTTGTACCTTTCGGTCTAATGTACCTTCACTCTTACGGGTACTCAACAAACATTTCTTGAATTAAATTTAGAGAGAGAATGCTGAGTCCTCAGAGAAAAAGAACAACCTGCTGACATTGCCTGAAACAGTTTTCCCTCGTTCAGAAGAAGAGACATAAAGAATGATGTCAAGGAAAATAAGGGATTTTGCTGTTCTAACATTTCTCTTTACCCTAGCAAGATGCTCTGACTTCCTCAAGTTACCAAAAGGATTACACCGATCGGATGTTCTACTGATAACTTCCTTTTTTTAGAGCGTTTACTCAGAATTTATGGAAATAGGGAACAATTAAAAAGAAAAGGAAAGGTGCAGACTGATTTCTCAAGGAGCCTTGCTAAGATCCCAGCCTCTTGGCCAGTGACTCAGCTCTGGTAGCACACACAGAGTGCAGTCTTTTGCTGGGCTCCAGGGCAGAGACATTTGTCCTCATGCTAAGAAGCTGCCACCCTAGCTGCAGCTCATTTTGTCCCACGGCCTTTCTCCCTGGCCATCCTTGCCTCGCCCCCACAGGCGGTGCTCTGGCAGCCCACTGATGTCTGAGGAATGGAGGAATAAGGTCATTAGTTCTCCTCCGGTTTAGTCTTTCCTGTCATTCACAATAAAACAACCTCGACTCTGTGCCCTTTCTCAAGCAGAGGCATTTACTACCCAGATGAATTGCCCCAGAGAGTGTTTTATTTTAAACATTTCAGGGACTCTGCATAGTTATTAAATCCTGGTTTGCACTCCCATTCTTTACTAATCCTTGCCTTCCAAAGGCAATCGGGTTGGGAGGATGTGTGTGTGCCGGTACATGTCTGACCCTCACCATTTGCTCGCTGGTTGATATTAATGAGAAGTGGCACCTTGCTTCAAGTGCAGCATTTCTTTTGTGAGATTATTTCTTTGACATCTCAGTCTCTCCGACACTTCCCTGCTGCTTCCTTCAGGACACTGGAAAAATTATCTTAAGGAAAATAAAGCATGACTGTTTCTCTTTCTGTCTCAGCCTCACTCTCTGCTGGGTTTTCATCTCCTCTTATTCCTTCTTTACTAGGATGGGGTGTGTTGTTTTCAGACTTCAATTTCTGACTAGTTTTAATAAGAATTGAAAATCCTAATGATAGACGTTTACCCTTTCAATTTGAGATCCATGGTCTAGGTTTTGGCCCTAAGAGGACTTTTTGCATCCACTGTATTTTTTTCTCCATAAAATCTGAACATATTTAGTTTGGCTTATTGGCACATCGCCACATTTAAACTCCTTCACAAACTGTTTGCTGGGTGACGGAAATCTGAAGAGCAAGCATCAGTAGAGCAAAATGCCTTTTATGCAACCTTAGCGCATAGACACACGCACGCAAAACCCTGAAAAATATTTGAAAAAAAACAAAAGGCAATTTGGAGGAGTTCCTCTGTGTGTCCTTAGAAGCTGAAATTCAAATAAACTGGAAAAAAATTCTCAATTAACTTTTATATTTGAATACAGAGGAAGAGGGAGATAATACACTTAAAAAAAAAAAAAAACCCTTAGTATTTATTTTCAAGGAAAAGAAGGTTACAAACCTGAGAAAACCACAGTTCCAACATGATAGAAATACAAAGCTTTTCTTTACTTCTGAGACTATTTCTAATGAAGTTACTGAACTGAGTTGAACATACTGAGATATTGTTCCACTTAAAAGACTTTTAATTAAACTTGCGGCAGTTTTCAAATATGAAAGAAACCATAGCTCAGCCATATTTGCACAATGTATTTGAAATGGGTTTGGCCAGGTGTTTGCCTCCAAAAAGTAAGGTTTCTTTTCTAAGGACAGAACTCGAGATAAAGCATAGTCTGGGCTAGGAGGGCTGAGATCCTGAAAAACTATGTTACATAAATATTTAAAGATGCTATGCTCTCCTTTGATTCTCAGTACAATTCAACAGTAGTATGAATTTCACTAACAGCTGAGAGGAAGGAACAATAATAATTAAATTATTGATGTGATGTTCAATGCCAGGCACTTAGTGGTAGGGGTCTTGATCTGTTCATTACACTTTAACTGAGAAAGGTCAGTGATTAAAAAGACATTTACTATGATACCATCATACTGCCTGTTCTTGGTCTTCCAGCTCTGTGATCCTGATTTAAAGAGCTTTGAAAGAGTAACTTTCTTCTGGTCATGAATATTTATTGAACTATGTTACACTCATTTGGATTTTTAGTGAGTTGGGGTATAAATTTATCACTTCCAATAGATAACTTTTAAATATGAAAAATGGTTTCTAAACACATTCAACATTAACAAGATTATCTTTAAAAAGTTTTTTTTTTTTTCAAAATGGTGAGACTATTAATCTAAGTCAAAGCATAGATCCCAAACCATCAGGATTAGCACCACCTAGAAACTTGTTAGAAATGTAAATTCTTGGGCTCCATCCCAGACTGAATGATTCAGAAACTCAGGGTGTGCGGCCCAGCATTTTCACCATTTGTGTTGTAACTGTCCCTCCAGGTGTTTAAATGCTAACGTTTAAGAACCACTGACCTAATAAAAGATAGAAGCCTTCTGAAATAAAATGCTCTTGTGTGTTTCTCTCAGTGTAAGTTTAGCTTTGGATTACAATGGACCATTCCTTTATGCATCTGCAATCCGTATATGTGAGCAAGACAATATATATGACAGAGAATGAACTTGGATTTACTAGTGGTGAGACATTCAGAGTGGAGCACAAAGCAATTTATTACCTCTTTCAATTGTAGAATAATCTGTCCCTAGCAGCATTATGAAGAAAGTCAGACTTAGTAGATATGGGGTAAGGCCTAGTTAGCTACCTGTTTAGCAAGTACCCCCAGAAGTAAGAAACTGCCACAGGGATAAATCACATCAGTGCATTTAGCATCTCAAAGGGCTAAGAGATGAACTGGACAGAACAGAATGCAGAAATAAGAACACTGAAAGAAGGTCCCTTTGAAGACTTATTGCAAAATTTTTGCTTGGTGGCTGTTTCTTGTCCCTGAAGGCTGAATCCATTAATAATCACAAAGTACACAATACTTGGTTTAGGATTTATCATCCAGAACTATGCATCTAGCTTCAGTTTATCACTTCTTTTCTTCAGAGTACCCCGAAGATCCTATTAAGAGGGAATTCAGTTTGTTGTTCTTCCTTCAATAAGCTGGTGGGAAAAACAGCGAAAACACACAGGTATGGTGAAGAGCAAATGTGATTGAGGGGTTATGAACATGGTCCCCCAAGGAATGACTGTTCACAGTACTTTGAAGTCACTCAGTATATGTCATATTAGGTTTTTCTATGGACTAATGACCCTCTGGTGAGGTATGAAGTACCATGGACAGTCGAAGGGGCTGAGAACTAAGCACCAAAAGGCCTGAATTCTTGTCCTGGCTCTGCTCTTAACGTGTATGACATTGACCTGGTGAGACCATTGACTCCGAGTCCTCCAGTTTTTCCTTAAGGATAGTTAAGTTATCAGCATCAGATAGAATGTCTGTCTGTCTATCTATCTATCTATCTATCTATCTATCTATCTATCTATCTATCATCTACCTATCTCTATCTCTTACCATAATACTGAGAATTAATAATAAGGCTAATAGTGAAGATCTGTTTTTAGCTTGAAAGAGTAAAAAATTACAGTTGATTTCAAATTAAGTTTTTAAATTGTGAACATTTAAGTTATAATTGTCTTAATTCAGCAAAGAGACATAGATAGGTATAAGAACTCTCGTTAAAAGGGTTCCATTAAGCAACTTGTAAGGAAGCATGTGAATGCAATAGACAATTATCAAATATGACTGGTTTAGCCTGGTCCCCATGTGAAGGGAGCGGGTGAGACTAGCCAGCTTCTTGGAGACTGTAGGCATTAATAAGTAAAGGACATTTTAACTTTCCCTAGAGGAACTGTGAAGTAACAGGCTGGTGCATTATAGATAGAGCAACCATATAATTTCCTGTCCAAACTAGGACATTTTTAAGAGTAAAATGGGGCACTACCATATTTTCTGTGTATAATGTGCACTTTTTTGTCTAAATTTTTGAGGGAAAAATAAAGATGCTCATTATACATGGTGATAATGATTACATGATGATCCCATGTATAATGCACACAAAATGCGGGTGTGCATTATACATGGTAAAAATATGGTATTAATAATTACATAGGACAGCTGGCATAAAGCAGGAATGTCCTGGGTAAGCCAGGACCTATTTCACTTAGTTATAAACACTCCTCCCTAAGGTGAGTAAAAGGTCAGAACAAAATCACCTACAATAAGATTATGAAATGTAGCCAGCCTTTCTGTACTGAGGTGGGAAACATCATTATAGGACTGAGCAAATGGGGAGAGTGTCAGACTGCAGAAACCTTGGAAAGCTATTTTGGGGTGAGCTGTAGGAAGCCACCTCAGGCAGGAAGGACATAAGACATGCTCCCAGGTTTCTCTGAAGTACCATGTGCCTCATCTGTTTTCTGCTGAGAAGCCACAGTACCAGACACACCAGCCTGGTGCGTCAAATGGAAAGATGAGTGACTGTGAATAAAAGCTTCAGGCCAATGTCAAGTCTACCAAATAGAGCTGCAAACAGCTCCCAGTTCTGCAAGCAAAGGCTACAGACATAAATCAAAGAGCAATCTTCCAATGTCGGCAGTGTGGGGAAGACTGGCCACTTGTCACACTTCAGTGTTCCAGCCACAGTTTCACACATGGACAGTAATTACAGTCAGCAGTGTCATCTGAGAGTTATGGTGGCAAGGGTAGAGCTTGTCAATGAGCTGAATGGAGAAGATTATGTGCATTCATGTCTAGAATACAATTTACCTCTCACCATTTATATTTACTCCCAGGATCATAGGGAATCAGTTAAAAATGCTTTACCTTGGAGGTCTTCCTTATCAAGAGGTATATAAAATGTCTTATTTCCATGCCTTACTTCCTTATCTCCAGCACCTGTTTATGAAAGCTTATTGCAGCCTTCCTAAACAATTTGCCAAGGATAAACGAAGGTTTACAACAATCACATATTATTATTAGAATGGTTTTAAGTTCCAAATAACATAACTTGGTAGCATTTGGAGACTAGGGGAACTGTCCATTGCTGGGAAAGATTCTGTAACACTTTAGATGGGAAGTCTAAAGCTGCAGGTATGTCAAAGTCTTGCCATTAATTCTGTTCTGGTCATCAGGTATGCGAAGTCCTGGGCAAGAAATGTCATGCAGTGGTGGGTGTGGCCTTCCGTGACTGGACCGTGGGCCTCATAATCAAAGTGTCATTGGCTGCTTTGATAGGTCTGACATAAACTTTGATAGTGCTGGTCTTTCCAACAAAATATTCATGTTTGCTGTCCTTATGGAGGTAGTTATAAATGGACTGAGAAATGTTTTTCATGCGAGGGCAAGAAGCACAAGATAGCTATTTATATGTTCTTTATTTATTTTTTGGCTGTTTTCGTGTAAAAAATAAAACATATAATTGCCCCTAAAGGAAATGCCGTCAAGTGTTGGCACTGGTTTTATGTTTTGCAAGAACATGAACAGAATGGGACTAACGTTCTCCTTCATTGAGTATAAACCCATTTTTAATATGTTTTGCATTTATTATATAAAGTTATATGTTATCAATTCATAAAATATTCCTGCAACTTGCATTATTCACTGAGGCCTCTGTATACTGAATACATTTAAAAACAGTCGTGTGATCATATTAATATTTTTAACTGACTAAAGTAGACATAGATGCCAGTACATTGTTATTGCCATGGTACTAATCCAGCCTTGGAACAGAATATAAACCCCACAATTAGTCCACAACTGCTATCAGCACAGACTTTTCTCAGTAAACACATAAAAAGGAGTTTAAAAATGAACTGTTTTCTAACTTCTGACAGACCGTTTCTTCTTTTGGGGAAGTAGCATTTTCTGAAGCCAGATTAACTTTATATCTTTCCTCCTATTCCAATAAAAGGGTTGGTCAGTCCTGTACTGTTCAACACTGAAACATGTTATTATAGGAAAGAGAATCTTTCCGAAAACTGTTCAGTCCTTTTTGCCAAATAAATATATCAACACATGAAATTTTCTACATTTCAGAATGGCAATAATGGTAATTCAAGTAAGCAGAGCCCCAACCTTTGGTGGTATGGGGAACTCCTCCCAAAATGTGCTTATTGGCAGTGCCTTGCTCTTCAGCCCAGGGGTAGATTCTTTGGCCGCATTTCATTCTATCGGGATGGTCCCCGTTTGCAAACATTGAACAATTTCTTGGCAGTTGGCAGTTTGAAGTTTTAATTTTAGCTTTGAATGTCTTACGGTCCTCTCAAGTTGTTTTCTTAATTTTAATTTGTTATTTTACATCCTTTGACTCTGAGATTAAATCCAAGAGATAGCCCCTCTGAAATCAGGACACCAATTTTTGTTGATCCTGGGGGCTACAATAAAGTGTGCAGTACCCAGGCTTTCTCCTAGGACAGCACTGAACATGCTGTGGCTAGCTTCCAGCGATGAGAGCATCCTAACATACGGCCGTCCAGGGTGCAGAACCCAAGTCTGGCTCTTGGGTGGAAGTGTAAATAGCAGTCAACTGTTTAATGACATAATGTGGATTTTTATAGGCTCATCTAATTCTAAGACCAGATTGCTCTCTGAACACTTGCGATAAAGCTTTACCCCGTCTCTGGAATTGCGCAACACACAGGTTAATTTCTTACTATTGATTTTCTCTACTATGCGTCTTGAAAGCTTCAAGATCTCTTGACTGACTAAAAAAAAAAAAAAAATCTCTGACTGTCAGTTTAAAGAGAAGAGTTCTTCAAAAAAAATGCTTGAAAAATCAGTAAAGATAACAAAATAGCTCTTCCCCAACTATTAGCAGGGCAGTTCAACTGGACATTTTGATGAGATTTGAAGGAAAGGACAAAACCATGAACATTTACAGGAAGAATTTTCATATATTAAAGTTTCTGAACATGAATGCTACTGTTGTAGGCACCCCCAGGGAGGCATGGTATTTCATCTAGTGACTGAAAACTGTGGGTTAAATCAGAGTAATAATCAGAACCACTGTGGGTGATGGGGTAAGGCAACACAAAATGGGAAAGAGCACTGAAGCCGGGTCAGAAGGCCCACCTACCCTGCCAGGAGTGAGGATGACCCTCTCTGGGCCTTTGGTATTCATCTTTAAAAACCATTCTAGAATGCAGTGCTTCTATATCCAAGATAATGGACACATTTTTATCAGCAAGAAAACCAAAGTAAAAGAAACAATGAAAGTGAAGTAAAAACCTCTTTCTACCTGAAAAAACTTGAGAAATGTATAATAAACATGATTTTTGCCTCTTAAGAGCCATCTTGTTCCCTATACATTCCTCTCTCATCTCCATTATTGTTAAAGAGTAAAATAAAAAGTATCTTAAGATTAAATGTCCCATTTAGTGTTTTTAATCATTTCTTTCTTTACCCCTGAAATATTGTCTCATTTACAGAAAATGGTGTCAGATGCACTATTAATGGAAATTCCTCCTGTGCACTTCCAAGTAAAACAAAAACATCATTAGTATTAATGCTATAAAACAAAAAAGTCTAAAACCATACAAATAAAACACTGCTATGTCCCAAGGACTGATCAAACAGAACTGAAGTGAACCAAGACATTTTCACACACTGCTTGGAGTGTAGATTTATTTGGGTTTAAGAACCTCCTTAAACAAATTACATCAACCTCACTCCATTTCCTTCCTTAATAAAAATTATAACTGGACAAAGATCAGGCTTTTAAAATTCTAAAAATAATAGAAAAGTAAAAATAGATTTCCTAAGGAAATTCCTGTCCTAAATCTTACATGGTTTTGTTGCTTCTGTGAAATCTTTCTCTTTGGAGTAACTTGGAAGCATAGTGTTCTGTTTCTTGTTTTTAAACTGGATTCATACAAGGGCACTGAATGAGAACTTCAGCTGATTGATGGAGCATGACCTTTTGTAAGCAATAAGTTACTTCTGCTCTAAAAGGAAAATGGCCAATGCAAGAATGGAAACATTGGAAGTTCATTTCATGATGTAATTTAAGTCTTATATTAGATAGCACACCTTTGTTAAAAAACAAAACAAAACAAAGCAAAACAAGAAAACAAAATGGTGTAAGCACTCTAAAATCATCTGCAGCACTTTTAAGGGTTAAACCTGCTTAACCCATTCTTAGTCAGAGAATGGCACCAAGGAGTACAGCTCACCCCTTCAGCGTGGCTAGTCCTACACCTGCGGTATCTTCAGGTTGTCAGAGCAGTCATGCACTCTATTTCCACCCCCCTCCCACCCAAATGACAGGATCCATTCATAGCTACTCACTACTGCAGGATTTGACCTGAGAAATGCTAGGATTTAATAACTCAGCAGTTGTTTTGAAAAGTCCCTAAATAATCCTCGCCCTTGGCCAGCAAGGGAACTGCTAGTCTCAAGTGCTCAGAAGCAGCTGGTGTGGTTCTCAGCCAAGTTCTTCAGATGCAGGAAGTGCTCCAGGACAACCTACTTTGATGTGGCATTTACAAAACTTGAAACCAGGCTTCCTAGATCTAGGAAATGTTATTCCTGACTCCTTGGACCCGGATGCTGGCAAAAATTCAGTTTTTAGAATCCGTAGGTAATCACTCTTTTTTCCTTCTTTCTTTCTAGGAGCTGGCATGATGGTTAAATTTTTCTAAAACAGTCATATTAATATGTTCAAAAATCCACTGCTGAGTCTCAGATAGAGGGTCACATCTGGCCATGAAAATCTTCTTCTCTGCAGGGTTGCAGTCCATGCAGCTGTTGCTCACAGGGTGGAATAGTGTTCTGTCCTGGAGAGATCAGAAAGAAACGACTGACATAGTACATGGTGCATGGTTAGAACTCAAAACACACAGAGGAAGCGAAATCTTCCTGTTTACATTTCAGTCTATGCCCATAGTGTGAAAAACAGACCATATCCCAGAGCAAACAATAGCATGCTGAGTCGCCACATGGAACATGGTTTCCTGGAATCCATTGGTACTAGGTAGGGCTTCCAAACAGGTTCAATCAGAAGAATTCATTCATTTACTGATACTTAAAAAAAAAAGAAATCCATCATTTTCTATTCTGTGGTAGGCATTTTGCTTTTCTCTTTGGGTTTTGAAGATATAAGCATGTGAAGTTGCTTTTCAAATAGTTAACAATAGTTAATAATCTAGTTATTTGGGGAGAGGCATATATACAAAAATGATCATTTTTGTCTAAAACAACAGCAACACACACGTACAATCAGAAGAGTCATAGTTTTTCTTACCCTTGTTCTGAGCCTCTAACCAGAAAGAGAAATCCAGAAGAAACAGGAAGTAAATCATCAAGGTGCTCAGTTGCCCTAATTGGAAGGTGAGTTCGGGGCAGGGGGCAAGTGACAGGCAGGCCATATTTCAATGTGTGGCCTGAACTCTGCTAGCACTTGCACTCCAGCCTCCTCTCAACCTCTTTATTGCCATTCCAGTGGTACAACTCTCATTGTTTTCTGTACAGTGGAGGGGGCAATGTCCACTTCTTTTACGAAAAGGTCACTAAATACAAGACAAAGATCACAGCTCTGCGAATGAAAGGTACTACAAGGGTGCATGCGGGCAGCAAGCTCACTATCTGAATAGGCTTCATTGACACACACCCCTTTTTATTGTGCAAAGTGGAAAGAGAAAGTTAATGCCCAGAGAAAAAGACCCTTTCTTAACTAGTTATAAAACGCTGCCTCTTACAATGTCTATGCTAAAAAAGAAAAGTGCCAATAACAAGTAAAAATGTCCCCAAGTTACTGCTTAAAGTTTAGGATCAAGTAATGCTTTATTATTTAGCTTAGGAAATGTTTAGAGCTTCTGATTATTATCTGTAACTGGGGAATATGAGACTTGCAATGCTTTTAGAATTTAGGAGTTTTTCAGGCACCTTGTGTAAACACTTCTGGATTGTTCCTGTATGTTAAGACTCCACCAGCTAATATTTAATGTCCTTTTAGGGCCCGGATGTTTGCACAGTTATGCACTATGTGAAGGGAGGAAGAAGGAAAGAAAAAAGGCAGCTGCCAGCAATTTAGTTTTCACGTTTCTATTTTCAATGTAAACAAAGAGCTATGCCTAATACAAAGGCTCACTCTTCTGTTCTCTAACTTACCCTGAGTTTATTGTGGATTCTGCTTTCCTTACACAAAGAAGGCTCCTGAGGCCTCCTTCTCACTTCCTTCTCCCCACTGCTTCGCAGTGGCTGCTCTTTGACTCCAGAAGTTCTCAGGAGCTCTCTCCTACTCCGTACAGAAGGAGCAGTTCCTGGAGGGGGGAGAGTGCCCTGCAGCTCACCCCACAACCTGCCCTCCTGGGGTCTGTTCTTGCTATCACAGACCCCTTCTGACAGCCACCTGGCCCCTTGGGCAGCAGCAGTCTCTTTCACCTTGTTGCTTTTATCCTTCCCAGCATCTCTCATGCTCTGTTTCCTACCAGGTTAGCTGCATGGGCCTAATGTATTTAGATCAGTTTTGCACAGAGCATTCTTAAGCTGCCTAAATTCATGAAAATTAGTTCTATGGACCTGCTAAATTGTAATACACTCAGTTCCATGTATAAGTACTTTTTTCCTCCCTTAACTGTCTGTATTCCTTCCTATTGTTACCTTTACTAATAGCTAAAGTGGGGACCTCCATATGTTTGCAGCTCCCCCCCACCAAGCACATATCTCCATGAAAGCTTAAACAAATGAGAAAAGGAGTAGAACATGTTTCTATTCTCTTCCTTGCACCAGTTTGTGTACCTCAGCATGGAAGCACAAGCCGAACCAGATTTTCTGAACATTTTATTTTTTCCAACCCTATTTTCGGAGCCATAAGGTGATCATATTTTTGCAAACCTCAATTTGGAACACATGTTTTGACAAATACAGGTATACTAATGGGGCAAACTGGGCAGGATATGCAAATTCAGCACTACCCTGAAAAATCCAGAATGCGTTTGCTGTTATTGGACTTTATGTTCTCATAAAAGTTGAAAAGTGGAATTTCCTAAATCTATCTATGCCCGAGAAGCTTTATCAGTAAAGTGAGGGGGTGGATAAGATCAATCTCTAAGGTCTCTCCCAGCCATAAAATTGAATGATGCACATTTTATTCCCAAGTTCACTCCTGACAGAGACAAATGATGGAACATCAAACAAGAGGCCATCAACATAAGCAGTGGACCAACAGATTGATTGCTCTCTGGTTGTGGGCTGAGTTCTGCTCACCCTAGTCTTTGCAGTAACTAGTTCGTCCTAGAGGTGAAGCTTCTGGAAATATCTTTGGCCTTCCCCAGAGCCTGCATTTTCTACTTTTGACCTTGGAGGTTACACAATTGGCATCTTTATGTTTTTACTCAGCTAAACTTTTCAGTGGCTAAATGTTTTTCCTGACGCTTTTCCTGGCTGGAATTAAGTCAGCGGATTGAGTAATCATTGGTGAATACGGTCTCTTGCTCCATGACAGCACTTGACTCCTCTACCCTTCCTGTCCTAGGTCATGGCAAGAGCTGACTGTAACAGAACTGAACCCAGTTTTTCTTTGGAATAGACTTCTCAGTGCTTTGGCAAGTTTGTTGTCCATAACATTCCTCCTTAAAGGGCTCTTTTCACTGGATTGTCCTTTGCTCAGTCCTGAGAGAAGGCATAGCATGTGCTCTGGCTGTTCAAAATGTAATTGCAACAAACTGCCTCCCCTGTACTCCTCCCACCTCCCCTGACTGCTTCTTCTCTTGTTTTTACTTACTTTTGTTTTTGCCTAAGAAATTAGAAATCCTTGAGCAGGACATGAAAAAGTTCATATCCGGTTTATAGACCCGCCCTCCATGATCAAACCAGGTCAGGCAAAGTGCCTGGGTGCGGACCAACCAGTCCACATTGTGAAAGGTGTGGGTGGGATTTTTCAGGTAGCTCATCGGAAAGGGGAGCCTCTTCCAAGTAGGCCTATGATTTGATTGGTTTCTCTGTTATACTTTGTGGCAGTTGCAGGCAAACATTAAATTTTATTAGACTCCATACTTTCGTAGGGTCTGAACTCTGAAAGAATGAGCACAATGTAGGAAACATTCCACACTATGTTTAGAGTAATAAAAAAACCAAACCCCACAGATGCAAAGATGATAAAACAGGTGGGTGAGTTCCTAATGTACGGGAAGATGCTTCTGAGACTAGAACTCCACACTGTGGGTGGGGAGGCAACCCCGTGCGGGGGAAAGGGCTGGACCTTGTTTCACAGGGAATTTGGGTCAAATTCAAGTCATGCCCCTTACTGTTGTGTGACCTTAAACAGTTACTGAATTCTCTGAACCTCAGCTTCTTTGTCTGTAAAATATAGGCATAATATTGCTTCATGAGTTTGTTGTGAGGATAAGAGTTAATGCATGTAAAATCACTGGCACAGTGTCCTACATAGAATAAATAACTCAGTAATAGTGATTCTACTCCCCACTTCTCTTAACTTATTTCTAGTCAGGGAGCATTTACCAACTCTAAAAAATCAGAGTGCACTCAGCACCTGGTCTGAGACTAGCCATTCAAGACCAAATTGAATTTTCTGAAATCCTGGCAAAATAGAATTTTCAAAAATTAGTACCTGCCTCTACCAGCTATCTAGCTTGATTAAACCAGTGCCTTCTGTGTTAAGTAAAGGGCCTTATTGAGTCATTGATGGCTCTAGAACCAGCTCTTCTGCACAATTCGATCAGCTTGTATATGATTTCTGGATTTAAGCCATTTCCTTGAAATACAATGTTATTCAGGTCAGTTGAGTTGCCTCTTATTTTCTGACACGTATTCGGAGATAGACATAGAAAGATAATGTAAGACGTGTTCCCCCTGACCCAAGAAGTTGGGGAAACTGGTTGGTAAACAAGAAATGTTCAAAGGAAAAAAAGTATCAATACAAGGGAGACCAGAATGGAGTAAGATATTTCAGACATAGGGAAGAATATGTGAAAAAAGAAATGTAAAATAACATGCATTCAATTTATTCAACAAAAATTTATTTGGTGCCTACTATTTCTCAGGCACTGTATTAGGTAGTTAGAATATATCGATGAACTTAACAAGACAAAGTAATTCCCTACCTTCTGGAGCTTACATGTTGGAGAGAGGGGTATGGGGTGGGGTGGTAGGGCAGTGGGGCGCTGACAATAAATGATGAGCAGAATAGATAAAATGCATAACCAGTGTGCAAATTTAAATAGGGTGGCAAGGGTAAACCTTACTGAGAAGGTAACATCTGGGTAATCCAGAAGAAAGTGAAAAAATTAGCCACGCAAATATCTGGGGGGAGAGGGTTCCAGACATAGGGAACAGCCAGTACAAATGTTCTAAGCAAGAATACAGAGGCCTGGCTGGTATGGCTCAGTAGACTGAGCACCAACCTGTGAACCAGAAGGTCATCAGTTTGAGTCCCCAGTCAGGGTACATGCCTGGGTTGCAGACTGTCCCCAGTTAGTAGCATGCAAGAGGCAACTGATCTATGTATCTCTCACACATTGCTCTTTCTCTCTCTCTCCTTCTCTCTCCCCTCCCCTCTTGCTAAAAGTAAATAAATAAAACCTTAAAAAAAATAGAGAATGCACAGTGATAGGTTAGAGAAACAGCAAGGCCAGAGTGAAGAAAAGTCTTAGGAGATGATGTCAGGGGCAGTGGAGGGCCAGATCACGTGCTGGGGGCCAGGATGTCACTTGGTATGGCTGGAGCACAAGGAGCACACTGGAGAGTCCCAGACAATGATACCATAAAGAGAATCGTGAAGAGACTGGGGTACAATACTAAGGTTTGGTCTTTCATGCAAGTGTGTGTAGTGGGTGGGCAGTGGTCATTGGAGGATTTAAAACAGTAGAGCCACAGGATGTATACGTTGGGTGGGTGGTGCTAGTGGCGGAGAGGAGAATGGAGGGGGAAGGAAGGCATTGGACTATAGCCAAGAGAACAGTAGGTGGCTACTGCAATCATCTGGATTTAAGCTTAGGCAAAAGCAAAAGCAAAAGCAAAAGCAAGGAAGGATGAGTTGGAGGTGATCCAAGAAATGATGTGAGAAATATCTGAGAAGCAATATATAGGGCTGTCTGATTAATGGGATATGGGGGTGGAGGGAAGATGGAGGGAAAAAGTGGATGAATGGAGGAAAAGCAGTGTTGAGGTAAGAAATACAGAAAAAGGAACAGGATTGGGCTAGTGACGACGATGATTTCCGTGTGAGCTACAGGGAAAAGGAGTCCCTCCGAAACATCCGGGCTTAGATGCTCAGTGAGCAGCTGGACATAGACTGGACCCCAGGATGGCTCCTTAGTGTACAGGGGGTAGCACTGAACTGCTCCGTCCTATCGACTGTTCACTTCTGTGTACCACACATGAAAAGATAACGCTTTTGTGAGACTGGACTCCTTAGATCCAATGCCTTTTGTGTCTAACACAAATATGGGAGAACAAGGTTTGGGATTATGAGACAGGTTTTAATCCTAGCTTTACCTCTGACTATGATGTTTGATGGTCACTTAGTTTGTGAGGGATTTAGGTTTTAAATCTGCAGAATGAATGGGGTGAGAGGAGGAAAGTGGGATGAGATAAGGGATAAAAATGTCTGCCGACAAGGGTTGTGGTAAAGGACAGGGTAGATACATGAATATCCTGTGAGTTCTGGATAGTTCTGTGAGTTGTGAGACAAATTAGGTAGGCTTTGTCTGCCTATTTGTACTGTTGGCATCGGAGAATGCAAATAACCCCTTGACAGGCATTAACAAGGAGGCAGTCTCACTGTACATTTTTTTTCCATTTTTTATCTGACAGGTAGAATTCCTCACGGGAGGAGGAAACTGGCTTTGCATCAGTGGCTAATTTGGCCAATCATAGCTAATGCTTCTTCTTCTTTTTTTACAAATTTTATTTTGTAGATTTTTTTTAGATTTTATTTTATTTATTTATTTTTAGAGAGGGGAAGGGAGGAAGAAAGAGAGAGAGAGATCAATGTGTGGTTGCCTCTCATGTGCCCCCCCACCCCCCACTGGGGACCTGGCCCACAATCTAGGCATGTGCCCTGACTGGGAATCGAACCAGAAATCCACTGGTTTGCAGCCTGTGCTGAATCCACTGAGCTACACCTGCCAGGGCAGTTCTTAATGTCCTGACAGAGCTCTGTGGTGTGTGCCCTGAGGCAGTGCCAGCTGCGGCGGGCCTCCTCTGCTCCTCTCACAGGGTCTTCCCAGGATACAGGCAAGTGGTGTGCATGAGTATGTCCTCAATTCTCCTCAGAGGAGGCAGAATCATTTAAAAAATCTACTCTGATTTGTTCTATTCTTGCCTTTTAGACCAGTCAGAGACTACCTGGTTTCTTAGCTAAAATCTTAACGTGGCCTACAGGGTCTTCTGTGGCTCTACCCCTGGCCAGATGTCTGTCCTTCTAGTTAAAATTTTCCCTCACACTCATAGCTTTCAACTGGATTCTCTTTGACCTTCCAAGAAAACAGAAATCTTGCCTACCTCAGGGCATTTGCACAAGCCCATCCTTCTATCTGGAATCTTTTCTCCATCACTTCTTCACTTTCTAACACCTACTCATCTTTTAAGTTTCCCCTGAAGAGTTTGTCTGAGAAGTTTACTTACCTCTCTGACCTGAGCAGAGCCCAGTCTTTTGTGTTCTCATATTGTCCTGTACACTTAACTTATCTAATTATTTTGGTCTGCTTCCCCACTAGACTGAAAGTTCCCAGAGTAGAGAAAGCCCATTTGTTCTATAGCTCATTTCCATCTGTCCATAGCTTTTGATCTCCACTCAGTAAACTTTCCGGGAGTCATGTGAACATCATAGTAGCTGCTATTTATCAAATATGTATCTGTGTCTGGTAGAGCTAAATGTTCTACCCAGATTTTCTCATTGTATCTACCTGAGCTGCTAAGCAATCTGAAAAGATAGTGAATGTGGAAAAACGGGAGCTAGGCTCATTTATTCATCCAACAAATACTAATTAAGTACCTCCTATGTGCCAAGCAGTATTTTAGGTTCTTCGTGAAAGAAAGCAGAGGAAAGTCCCTGGTCTCATGGAATTTATATTGTGATATTTAGTGATAGCTAAAACAGTGTAGAAATATGACTAATCAACCCATCTTCTTGTGTATGCAAATTTCGAGAGCTAAAATCAGATCAGAAGATAATTTGTTAAGCACATTGAACAGCTAACATTAATTGATCTCTTATTAAGTACCATGTCCTAGGTTCATTTCAATTTTATATAGTCATTACAATAGTCTTCTAAGGTAGAAACTATTATTCCCATTTTTAAATGAGGAAGAAGAAGCACACAGTAATATCCCAAGATCCCAGTGTCAGTATCTGCAGTAAAGCCAGAGCTCAAATCTCAGGTCCCCAGGACCCAGAGCTTGTGCTCCTGACCTTTGAGCTACTTCATTCCTCTTCCTGCCTGGGCCAACTGGCAGTCCTGCTCCAACCCCACACCTGCCCAGTAGGGAGAAATTGTTCTAATTAGCAAACTAATTTAATTTTTTTATAGTTCCAGTTATTAAGATTCTTTTGTTTGCCAGTCTAGATCTTGGCAGGCATTCAATCCAGGGAGTCTTTATCCTTATGTTAGAGGCTGCACTGCTCTGTGATGAAGCTTTTTCTTCTCCCAGAGACCAGACAAGAGCAGTTGATCATGCTAGGTGAAATGGTAACCCGTAGGGATATTGCTAAGTTATCTACAGGTGGTGAAAGTTAAAAGGTCATGACGACTAAGCAACTGCCGCTAGGTTAGACATACAGATGAGAACAATGGGAAGATTGTGTGATTTATTGAAAAGGGAGCTTCAGTGCCAGGATGAAAACATTCCCTTCCTGGGAGTCATCCTCCCTCTTCTTTGACAAGGTGGTTGAATCATCAATTTGAATTGAAAATCATAATTTCATAGGGTGTTATGACTGAAGCCTCCTACTGCAAATATGGGTATGATGTAGACAGTGTGCATACGGTTTTCAACAAGATGTTTGAAAAGTCCATCTTTGTTTTCTCATGGTCAAGCTAGAGAATTGTGGGCTCTAAGACATTGCTATTAGCTGAATTTGTATCTGGTCGAGTAACTCCTTCCAAATGATGATCATGAATGGATCAATGTCCCCTCTATTATACAGTAGAGGGCTCAGTTCCTGGCCTTGTGCTTTGGGATCAACTTATAGGAGATCAGGGCATAAATGCATGTTGTGATGGAGACCAAACTAGTTCACTTGCTCATAAGTTGCATCCAAGAGTCAAAATTCAGGTTGGGATAAATCTGGTGAGGTCGAATTTAATAGAAACAAATGAATAACTACACAAGTATGAAAGATGAACTATACAGGTATGATACTGCAGAGACATGTCTGTGTTGCAAAACACAAGAAAAGGCTGGGTTGCTGTAATACTGCAAGCTCATTAAGAAGCCAGGCATATAAAGTTAAAGCAGAAGATCAACCACCTCAAGCTAAATGAAGAGAACACTGCTCGTAACCCAAGCGCACTATAAGCTCTTGACAAAGGGTGCTAGAAACTCTTTCTACTTTTGTGGGGGTTAAAACCCACCTGGAAGACTGTGTTGTGTTTGGAGTATCATCACTCTCTAGGACTACTATCTGGAGTACGTTAGGAGTGCATGCCCAGGAGGTTAATTGAAGTAGAACCAAATTAAGTCATAAAGAGCAGTGGCAAGAAACTGGGTCATTTAATCAGAAGTAAAGAGTAAAGATCAGGCAAGTGTTGTTCAAATATTTGGGAGCTGTCTTCAGCAAGATGGATTACATTTAATCTGTGTGGTCCCCAAGGGCAGGAGCAAGGTTTCTAACTCTCTTGACTATCCGGGAATGGGTGGGCTGGCCTCGGAGAGTGTGGCTGCCTCAGCCCAGGATGTTGCAGTAAGGCCTCATATATCAATACCAAAGTTGAATTATATGCCTTTTAATTAAACTCTTTGTATACATTTTCCTCATTTTTGGGTCCAGAATCAATAGCTAACCAGAATGATTTAAAAATAACAACCCTGTGGCCTTCCATCTGGTATCTCTGTTGACCAGCAGGATTTTATGGGCAGAGAGGCCAAAGCCTTGGCACATATTATAAGCTACAATAATAGTCAAATGCAGATACATGCCAAAAATTCCACCCACTCACTTTTTAAGCCAGTGTGACTGGCACTGTTATCAACTTAGCCTGAAAGGTATATTCTTATCAGTATCTCTTGTTTGATATTATTTTTAAGCTCTTTTTATGGAAGTTAAATGATAAGAACACCCCAGTTAGCAACGACGAAAAATAATTTAAATCTTTCAGTTCTGGTCTTTGGAGAGGTTGTGTTCATGGTTCTAAAACAAAGAGATGTGTTCAGTTTTATCCAGCATAGCTTGGGGCTCATAAAGAAGAGAATTATTTCAATAATTGAATCCAGTGGTTCTTAAAACTATTTAAAGAATACTTATTTAGGAACTTCTGCACATTAGATATTATGCAGGCCATATGGAAATACAAGAGAAAGTTTCCATCCTTATGTAGTTAACTGACTGGGCAGGATACAATGCTACCAGCACACAGAAAGGAACAACATGGTACAGGAACACAGCAGAAGGGCCCACTCCACCTGAAGCAGGAGTAGGGTAAAGAAAGTGGGGAAAAATTAGAACTAGAACAATGGTTCTCTATCTGACTGCTCATTAGATCACCTTTGGAGCTTTCCCAGCACACCAGAGCCCAGGCCTCAGCCTATATATTTTTTGCCAGCAGCACGGTGCTTTGACACATGTACCTTTCTTTGCACATCTTGATTCCTGGTGTTTCATATTGTTTGATATGTGTTCTTTTTTTTCCTTAACATTTTCTTGGCTAATCTTGGCCCTTTCATTTCCATATAAATTTCAGAATCAGTTGGTCAATTTCCACAAATAAACCTGCTGGAGTTTATTAGTCTTGCATTAAATCTATACACCCATGTGTGAACTGACATCTTCACAATGACGTCTTATTGCCCTTGATGGACTGCTTTGTCAAGGAGAATAAGATATATGTTTTAAATTACTAAAAATTTAAAAAATTCTCTTAGTGATGGTTTATAGTTTTTGTGCAAAGGTCTTGCACGTGTGCTGTGAGATTTATTCCTATTGATGCTTCTCATGGTGATCAAATGGAATCATTTTTGAATTTCATTTTCTATTTTTTCATTGCTAGCATATAGATAATTGATTTTCTTTATCTTATTGCAGGACTATGCTAAAACGAACTTATTAATAGTTTGAATGCATAACTTTGGATTTTTTATATACCTACTATGTCAACTGTGACTAGAGTGTTTAATTTCTTCATTTCCAACTCATACATTTTAATTTCCTGATTTTGCCTGGTTACTTCAGGTAGGGTATCCTGTGCAACAATAAATAAAACTGATGAGAGCAGGCATCCTGTTTTATCCCCAGACTCTGGAGGAAAACTTTACCATTCCACCACTAGGAGTGACGGCTTTTGTGGGTTTTTGGGTGTACCTCTGATTAAATTAGATTACTTTATCAGTTTACTTTCTGTTTGGCTAAGACTATTTAATCAGATGGTAGAACTTGAGGATTCATAAACAGACCCATGGGTATAAGGCCCCTTGGCTTATGAGAAAGGTGCCACTTCTGTGGAGTGGGAGAAAAATGGTCTTTTAATAAATGCCAATCAATCAAATGGATGTAAATATGAAAAAAAAATAAACCTCCTCTTACATCATACACATAAAAATATTTCATGAAATTATATACCAAGATGTATTAGAAGATTAAACAATGAAGCTTCCAAAGACAACTTAGAAGTCTACCTTCGTGACTTTGGTGTGGGAAAGATTTCCTAAACAGGACACAAAAAAACACTAATTGTGAAGAATAGCTCTTCATCAAGATACTCCACAAGAACGAAAAGGGAAGACATTGAGCAGAATAAGATGTTTACAATACACGCATCTAACAAAGGACTGGTATGTATGTATATATGTGTCTATGCATCGTCCCAAAAATACGTAAAAGAAGAGCCAGACAACCAATGTTAAAAACAACCAATAGGCCCCCTCCTTCACAAACATGACATCCAAGCAGCGAAAAAACACGTGATGCCACACCACAACCACAGAATGAAACGAGGAGCTGAAGAAGAAATTGACGCTGCCAAGTGCTGGCGGAGATGGTGGAGCAACTGGGTTCTCAGGCAGAATCTGAGACGCTCTTCTGGCCCCACCAGTTTTCCAGTGCGCACTGGCCCATCTTCCAGGAGTCGGCCACCATCTCTGCTTTCCTCGGGGCTTTCTCCGATTTTGACAATAGCTCTCTCTGTGACAGCAGTAGCCCAGGGTTTCAGAGAATAAACTCCCCTCCTCCCAGGAGTAATCCTAACCAAGAACTGTGTGGAGTGGTGTATAAATGCCCTGCCCCCTTGTTCTCGATGTGTCTTCCATACCGTTTCCCAAGACCTTCAGCAGGCTTGCGCCTGGCTGCCTACAGTGGCGCTTCCTTCAGAGCACACTTTTTTTTTTGATAGTCTAATTTTTATTGACTACCGTAACTTCTCCATTTTACTTCCCCACTTCCTACCAAGACTTTTTGGGGGCCATCTCCAAAATAAGCCACTTGTACTCGAATTCTCATTTCAGGGTATAAATCTGGGGAAACTAAATGAAAAAAAAAATGTTCACTTAAAAAGAAAAAGACATGGGTGATAACTCTGCATTTCCAGGGGGTATTACAAGAATCAATACTACTTATGATTGGTTGCTGTAGTGATACAGTGCATTAGGATATACTTCACTACTACTTTCAACATAAAAAGTGCATTTGTCAAATACACAGATGTAAATTTGATCATGTCATCAGAAACTGTGTGAGAAATTTTACGTGGTTTATCTCACTTAATTATCCTCCCTATTACGTTGATGAGGAAGCTGAAAATCATAAATGCAAAATAACTTTTTCAAGATCACATTCCAGTTTCAGGGTGAATCAGGATGCGCTAGGAGACCTGATAAGCAAGTTTTATGTTTGCCAGATTGTGGAGGGTCAGGATAAAAAGTGGGAGTGAAGGTTGTGTATTTTTTATTCAATGGCAAACCAGGTGAAGTTGTAAAACACAAGAATGCAAGGACCAGATGTTTCAGAAACTCCCTCTGACTTCAGGATGGAAGAGGGGTCAGAGGGGAAAGGACAGGAGGCTGGGTGACCCTTTAGGGAGCTATCTCAATAACCCAGGGCTAGGAGGCAAAGGGCAGCAACTAGGGCAGGGCCTGTAGAAATCGCAAAGAGAGGATGGATTTCTCAGCTATCAGGCAGGGGAGGGGATTGACAAGTTCAGTGACCAATTAGATGTAGGGGTTGAAGAAGAGGGAAGACAGTTTCTTATTTCAGATGTTGGTTGATGATTTAAATATTTTTACTGAGGTCACTTGGACAATTCCTTGTTCTTATAACAGGGGTCCCCCTGGTGGTAAAAGAAAACCAAGAATGGGATTCCTTATCCTGGGTACCTGCTTGTGTGGCATACAATTGTGCAACCGAACCTGGTTACAAGACCCTGGTACAGGAATCCCCTTTTTGTTTTGTGTGTGGCAGCAAAGACTAACATCTAAAAAGAACCGAAAGCTGGCAGGGGCGGGGGAGGGGAGGAGTGAAGATGGTTAAAACATACAATCTCTCAGTTATGGGATGACTGAGTTCTGGGGATATAACTGTATAGCAGGGTGATTATGGTTAACAATGCTGTATTGTATACTTGAAAGTTGCTGAGACAGTAGATCCTAAAAGTTCTTATCACAAGAAAAACAAATTTGTAACTATGTGAGGTGATGGATGTGTTAACGAAACTTATTGTGGTAATCACTTTGCATTATATACATATATCAAATCGTTATGTTGTATACCTTAGAGGCATACAATGCTTCGGGGGGAAAATCTTCCTGAATGAACACCAGCTGAGAGCTGATGACTGCGGATGGGTCAGAAAGTGAGGCCTGACAACCACCTTCACCCACTTAAGCAAGGTAGCTTCCAGCCAAGAAATCTCCATATAGCCCAGAATGGGGCTGGCTGCCATGTGGTGCTGAATCCAACAGGCACTGGGAACTCTCTCATTATTGATCTGATTTCTTAAGAGCATGGCAGAGGAAAGAGTAGAGACTTCAAAGCCAGATACATCTGTCTCTGAATGTTGGCCCTGCCACAAATCTGCTAGTAGTTCCTTCCTCTCTGAATTATGCCTGGTGGTACCTGGGTGGTGGTGAGGTTTGAGGGGATGTGTGTAAAGCACTAGCCCTGCACCTCCCTAGCGGATGGAGGTTATGATCACCTTAGGAGCTCAGAAGATGACCCACTGACGTCCTTTGGGCAAGTAGTAGGGTCTTTGGGATCCTGTTTATTCATGACAATGCTAATAAAAAAGGGGCAACTCCAAAGCTGACTCAAAATATTGCTCACCTGTCTGAAGCCCCAAGGGCCCAGTAGTGAATCTAAACATACAAGGCAGAATCCCAGAGACCTCTCTCTTTGTGGTTTCTCTCTTAATGCCTCGGGAATAGTCTTTGAAATAGACAAGAAGATTTTTCTAAAACAGGTACATTGGAATAGGCTTGAGTCATCGACTAAGATGAGATATTTCAGAAAATTTCTATTTTGAGCCTGTGGCATGTTTCTGATTATGTATAAACACCTTGCTTGTTATATAAATACATGGTGAGTATAACCTTTTGCTAAGCAATGTAAAGCAAATAGCCACAAGAAGATCTGAGAAAAGAGCCACAGCATAATTGCACCTAGTGGTCACTTTCCACAGGTCCATGAGGACCCTGGAAAGGTTTAAGTGTCACAGCTGTAAGTCACCTCTTGAAATCACCGCAGCCACGTCTGTCTCCTCAGGAGCTCTGCATAGGTATCAGTTGGCCTTAGCCATCCGTAAGCTTTTGTAAGCTCTCTAGTGAAGACAACTGCATTTTCTGGGCTTCACTGCATGTTATGGAGCGTTCTGTCTCCCATGCTAGAAATGTACAGTCATGAGAGGCAGGCTGTTAATTAGGGACCACCAGCATACTAGGCAAATGGTGAATCAGGTATTTCACTGATGGGCCCAGAAAGTGACTTCTCAAAGGTCAGACTTAAACAACAACAACAACAACAAACAACAAAAAACATCAAAACAAAACAAAAAATTCTTTTCACACCACACATAGGCTGGGTCATAGTGAGCAGCAAAGGGTTTGACAAGATTAATTATTCATGATGTACTTCATGAGGAAAACAGTGAAGCTCTCCTACTGTAGTAATTACCCCATATTATGTCCGATGCCATATTCTTATTAGCTCTTTTGATTTTAAATTGTTTTGTAGAAAGATATAACACCTGGCACTTCACATTTTTACTGGACATAGGACCATAATCTGCCAGATAATGTGGTGGGTATAATGCGAGTGTAATCTTAGGTGCCAGAAAGCTTATTATGTGAGGGAATAGGTATCGAAACCAGTGCTGGCTCCATATTGATTCTCTGCAGATTTTTCCCATTTACTTTCTGTCATTTCAGGGAATGCTGATGTTGCCTCAGCCACAGGACAGCCGAAGCTCCTGATTAAAGCGATGACATTTTCCCCATAGCCTGGGGTAAGGTTGGATTAGGTGGGAGTGTGAAAGGCAGACGGAGGGCGGGCTGCATCCTCTGGCTCTGAAGGCTGTCGCAGTTGTGTGACTTGAGGGGCAGGATACCGCTTCTGAAGTGTTTGTTAACTGGAACAGAAGTCCCGCTTTAAAAACTAAAGGATTAAAAAAAAATTGTATGGTATCCATGCTAAAGATATGTTAAAATAAAAATTTAATTGATCCTTATTTTTATCAAGTCAATAAAATGTGATTTTTGTTTTTGAACTATTTTTCCTCTTATTAAATGTTAATTGTTTCATTCTTTAAACTTTTACATCCTCCAAATAAGTTCTCCTTTGTGATGCTTAGGCAGGATTTTGGCCAAATTACAAACAGTTCACTTTCTCTATAAGGGCTTCAACAATTACATCTACATAAATCCATAATTATTTATGTAAATGTACTTCCCTTAAGAAGACAGCTCCAAAGCATATGAGCCTGAGCTACGTAACAAATGAGTAGATGTGTTAATCTTCCCGTGTGTATGTGAGAGAAAGAGAGAGAGAGAATTGGGGTTCCTAAAAAGTACACATACATTCATGTGGTCATTGGGTTTGTGGTTTCTCCATTTGAGGGTTGTCTGGGTTATGACTTGTCCCTTCCCTGTAGTGCTAGTGGTTCTGGTTCAAAGCCATTTTTCAGTCCAACTGGCTGTGATGGGTGTACGCATAGCAAGCAAAGCCAAAAGCATGCCACTTCCTACACACTCTGTCTTTCCTGGATCTCCAAGTGTGTGAGCCAAATACGTATGCCCATGTCCAGGTAACAATCTCCATCACACAGTGTGTTTTAAATGAAAACTTTGAGTTAGCAGACCGTTAGCCTGGCACTTGGAGAACTCCCGCAGTGAGCCGACTCTTACCTTGCGGTGTCCCCAGAGCTGGTTCCCCTTCATGCCATGACAGTCGTAGAGTGTGACCGAGCTGTGGTGTGAGATCGCATCGAAGCAGAACTTCCGGGTGTGCAGCGGCTCCCCAGGTCGAATGTCTTCTCTCCATCCAAAGGTAAAGAGCTATCAAAGCGATGACAGCAGAAAAGCTGCAGTGAGTTTAACTTGGAGGGATTTGAGAACAAGGGGAGCAATTTAGATTTGTTTTATGACTTACAGGGAAAAACTCTCGTGATAATAGAGGTGTCGAGAAAAGCATGTATCACAGAGTGCTGTAGCAGTGACAGCTGCACCTTTGGGTGCCAGAAATGCAAATGAAGAGTTTCCAGGTAGGTACTAGAAAGAACAGAGGACTGTATGAAGACAGAGGAAGGAGGAGGTAGAAGAAGAACTCTTTAATGAGGTTCTTTACATTCTTCATCTTGATAAAATGCTACTGGGTAAAATGCTACACAGTTCTCCTAAATGAGCAGATTAATTGCAGAAGAGACCAGGAGTAGAGTTGAGCTGTGTTGAAGTTAGCGACTTAAAAAGTTTGACTTCAATGAAAGCTGAGCTTGATGAAGTAACGAATAGGCAAATTAGTTTCTTTGGGTTGATAATGTAATTATGCAGGGCAATGTTCTGAACTGTACCTCACAGTAAGAAGTGCGGTTCACACATACACACACACACACACACACACACACACACACACACACACTTGCAAGCACTTCCCTTACCCAAACTGAAACAAGTTTCATAAACTGATGTTTATCCTTACTGCATTGAATAGACTCTGATATTCCATCTGACCTTATCCTATCCTAGTCTATTCTACCCTATTCATACCATTCTATTATTTTTAAATGCTGTTTATGATGTACTACATTAATTATAAAATTTATTAAATTTCAAAAAAAACCCCACATTCTTGTAGGGAAAGGGTCTTTTCTTGAGTTTGACCTGGACGACTGCTAGAGGGGTGTAGTAGAAAAAAGTCTGTAAGTGGGAAAATAGACTAGATGAGACTTATGATTAATTCCAATTTTAAGTCCATTAAGGTCATATAAATCTTACTGTAGGACTTAAGGCAGGCCCGGCTGTGTAAAGGCAAACTGGGAATTGCAAAGTGAAGAGGTGTCACGGAGCCCCCGCTGATACACAGACAAACACAACCACCAGGGCCCTCAGTGTATTTCAGGTTTTAAGTCCTACCCAGGGAAGAAAATGTAGAGAATCTGGCAAAATTCCGGGGATGACTAACAAAAACAGTTCAATGGTGGGGAAACTGCAGAAAACTTGAAAGAACTGGGTAAGTGGTCTGAAGAAAATCAGAAAGAAATTCTCCAAGTCAAATATATGGAAGCTGGAAGTAGACTGAGTCATGGAAAGTGGCTATAGTTTGTTTCCCTGGAAGACAGTACTGAAGACAATGTTTTGAATAGAGGGACAAAGGATCTTTAGGTTAGGCATTTAAAATGGATTCGTAAAGAGGAGTTGTGTGGTCTCTTTTCCTTGAGCGTCTTTGCTCATTTGTTTAAATATGATTGTAGACTGAGGCATTTTTAGATTCATCCAAATTCTGTGCAGGAGAATGACTTCTCAAGGACAAATGTCTACTCAGTGTTTCTGATTTTGATCACTGCCCTCAACTCAGAACTCCAAGCTCCTGTTATCCTGTAACTCTATCTTACCCACGTTCCTCTTTTACCTGTCTCTTCAACAGAGGTGTTGCACAGGGTTCTTCTCGGACCCTCCGCCCTTGCACCTTCTCTGGTTGGTCTTAAACATTCTCAGTGGTCCAGCTCTTGACAATGTGCTAATAACTCATCATCTGTATTGCATCCAACTCCATGTAGGATTTGCCAACTGCATGTCCCATGGACGTCTCAGATTCAACACATCGTAAATTTAATTGATTTTCTTCCCTTTTTAGCCTGTTTGTACTCCTATATTTTGTTTTAGTTGGTGGTCATATCATTCAGCTTGTCAACCTGAGAGTCTTTCATCTTTAACCCTTTCATCTCCCTCGCCCTCTTCATCTAATCCATTCCCAAGCCTCGTCATTTTTGTCTTCTAAACATTGCTGGAAGTGTCTCTTCCTTTCTATCTCCACTACCACTTCTCTTCACACTTCTTGTCTGGACTACTAAAATGACCTCCTAATTAGTTTCATGCCTACCTTCCTTTCTGAATTCCTTCCTATCCGTCCTTCGTAGCCTCCAGAGAATTCTGTTTGAAACGTCTATTTGGCCTTGCCACCTCTCACCCCCAAATCCCACAATATTTTCATATACCCTTAGAGAATAAAGTTCAAACTCTTTAACATATAAAGAACTCTCCACAATCTGGCTTTGCCATTTTTTCCAGCTGCATCTCTTCCCTGTAGTCTGTGTTCCAGCCACAAGAAAACATTTATAGGCCCTTGCAGTAATCAGGCTATATTTCCCCTTCTGTGGCTTTGTTCAGGACAGTCCCTCTGGTTGGAAGGCCAGCTTTCACCAGCCAACCTGGTGAGGGCTCATTAGTTTTACGACATTCAGTTCAGCTGCCCACTCATCCAAGCAGCCTTCCTCTTTGAACCCCTCACTCCTCGCCACCGCTTGCCTTTACTGCATCACGTTTGCCCATGTATGTTTCTGTTCACCTCACTGGACAGTGAGCTCTTTAACAGCAGGAGTCATGTCTTCTTTTATTTTTGCATTCCCTGAAACCTGAACAACTCACGACACATAATAAGTGTTCAATACAATTTCTACCAGATAAGTAAAAACTTGCACTCGTTATATCAACACAAAGTGTATTGGGATAGCTGTTAAAATGAATGAATTGATCTTTTTTGGTCCCTCAGAAGAATTTCTTCTGTTTGTGGCTAATCACAACAATATCAACCACACTATTATTTGTCAAAGTTTCAGCTATAATGATTCTAGGCTCAGTTATCTATTATTTGCTGGCCAATAAGCCTGGCATTGGCATTGATTAAATCTTTATTTCATTTAAATATCAAAGTTCCTTATTACTGTAAGCAGACCAACAATGCAGGAACCAGTGGTCTTTACTGGTTTATCCAGTTCCCTCTCTGTTGCTGTCTATTGCCTTTCTGCTTGTCTCCTGTTTCGGTTTTTATACACTAAGTCTTCACTTAACATCGTCAAAGCCAACTTTACCATAAGCTAATTGATTAAAAACGTGTTCCTATGGCAACTCATCAACATTATAATGAGACCACATTGAACAAAACAATGTGATTTGAGGGCCTGCTGTCCCCTTAGAAGGCCAGAGACAAAAGGGACTGTATAGTCATTTCCCAGCACAGTCTCATACAGTGAGGGAAACCGGTCCTGCAAAGGTCAAATGGTTTCATAGACAGTTTTTCTTCCTTATTACTTTCTGATGTATTACTTGTTTTACATTCAATAAATTGATCTGTTAGGTTCAAAAGAATACCTGTGTTAGGGCAGACTTACGCAGATTTGTCTCTTGGGCAGATTTATTCACGCATTGTCACAATTATATATCAGGGATTCCTGAGGTGACTTTTATTTCTAGCTTCTAGGTGTGTTATTATAGAGCAACAATCATTCTTAGACTTGTAGACTGATTGTTAGCCTGTGCTCTTCTTCAGTGTTTTATGTATTATTGCTTTTGTTATTACCTGGTGATTACCTTCCTGCATCTCATGTGATATATCTTCAGATTATATCAATTGTTTTACTCTGCTGCCTCTACCATTAGCTAATTTTTTTTCTCTTATACTTTCGAAATGCATGCAATTGCCATTTATCTTGTCCTAATGGCTATGTCAAACCGATCAGGCACTGAGTGTTTCATTCATTAGGCACACTTTTCTGTGTGCACTCTTGTCACGGCAGAAACAAGCAGACGTTATGAGAGCATTGTCACTGCTCGCATTGGGTGGTGTTATTGTGACATTCACAGTTTGTCTTCTACCCTTGGGCTGTTCCTTCCAGACAGAAGAAGTTAGATTTCCCAGAAAATAACTCCTCATTCTTTTCCAACGTCCAATCCTTCAATTTTAGAGCACATTGATGTTAATTTCTCCACTTCTTTTTTTAATTGATAGTTTTTAAATATAGATTCAGAATGACACATAACTCATGTCTTTGCTTTAATGTCGATTTGGTATGTGTAATGCTGCTCGTGTCTGTGTTGTGTTATATGAATAAGCTCACTAGAGTCAGCACTGCAAATAATACGCTTATTACCGTAATCTTGCTACCTGATTCGGGAAGATTAAACATATTTTCCTCTCTGTGGGTGGTGCTATTTAGATTCAGCGTTATGTGGTTGGCAGCTCTCTGAGATTTGCAGTGTGCTCTGTCCTGAGAGTGAGACTATGTCCCAGAGTCCATCCTTTTACCACATGCAGGCGCCTGCTTCCACCTCTGTTTGCACAACCCCTTTCCAGGTCTTTGAAAGGGGGCATTTGTCTGCTACCTCAGCAGGACCAAGGCCCACTCCGCTGCAGTCAGCGCTTCCTCCGGAATGTGTTGTAGCCTGCTGCCTGGCCAAGGAGCCACAGGGCCCCTCTGCTCCTCTGTTCCTCTCCCCCAACCCCTCCCCTCCGCTTTCTTCTCGGGGATGCATGCTATAATGGCAGTAGGGAGTATCCTTTCCGGACCTATGGTCTTATTTCGGTCTCATTTTAGTTTTCTTTCTTGGTCTGTAGAGGAAACTGAAAGCCACCACATGATGCTGCAGTGATAGCAAATGGCTAAACAGAGGGCCCTGAAAAATGAACCACAGGCGTTTGCTTCCTTCATGGAAGCCAAATTAGTCATCACTGGTGCTCTGCAACAAAAGGCATTTTCTCATCTATTGACACTTGAATCTAAACAACAAAATTAGTGAACAAGCAGAACGGAAAGAGATTCGTGGATACAGAGAACAGACTGATGGTTGCCAGAGGGGAGTGGGGTTGGGGGATGGGTGAGAAAGGTGAAGGGATTCAGAAGTACAAATTGCTTGTTACAGAATCGCCATGGGGATGTAAAGTGTAGGGAATACAGTCAATAACATTTTAATAACTGTGTGTGCTGTCAGATGGGTATGCGATTTATCGGGATGATCACTGAGTAAGGTACATGATGTCTAACCACAGACGTGCCCGCCTGGTCTTGTACCTCAACTACAATTGAAAAATAAAAAATGATTAACGAAAAGAATTACAAACAAAAAGAACAATTCAGGACTGCTATTCTAACTGGTAGTTTTTCTCCCTTTGAACTTGATGTATTTCCCCTGCCATGAATTCACTCAGCAGTTTTCAAAGGTCTTAGTAATACTAATGATTGTGCGCTTGGATGGGAGTGGGCCTCTTTCATGTACCTTTTGGCAGTGTTTCGCCAGTCACCTTTCATCCAGCTGTTCTGATTCATGTGTGTCTGTGTTGAAGAATAAAGTTAGAACTCGTCTTCACTGTTAGAAAACAGTGGTAATAAATATTTTTCCCCTCAACTAAAGAAGAAGAAGAAAAGCGCTTCAAGCCCTTCTTTAGTTCCCCTGTGACTATTGTGTGTATTTATTCATTTGTTTTATTTATGCCATTAAAAAAGGATTATTTTAACTCTAATAAGTGTCCCTTTTGTGCTCTATGAATGCTTTTGAGTTAAAAAGAATACTTATAAATTTGCTGTCCTGATATACTTCTTTTCTCATTCAGGAATTGAAATCTATATGTGAGAGAATGAAACCTAATTCTTTTGAGTCATTGAGTGATATATTGAATAAAGCTTATGGTTAATTACTGGAAAACAAAGCAGCTTGTAATGTTTTCACCTCCAAGTCAATATAGCGTGATACATATTTCAAATACAATTTATTTTTCACCTCCTGTAAACCTTGTTCAATCTTCCTGTAGCTCTGTTTGCAGTCTCTAGAGACTGCAAATCTTTTTACAGAGATTTATTAACTGGCCGCCTCAGCTTCTCTTATGTCTGCTTGTCTAGTGCTTCCCTCTGCTGACTGTTTCTTGAATTACATGCCATAGATGTTCAAAGCTTGGTCTGAGGGGCCAGGAAAATGAAACAACTTTAAAAGTGTATGCCATGGAGTTGGTTTTACATACATTTATTTTCAGTGATTAAAGAAAATCTGAAGCCCAGATCATATTTCATTCTAGAAATTCCAGGGGATGGAAATATTAATCCTGAATCAGGCACTCAAGTATGCATACCTCACAACAACCAGCTGCCTAGGTGTGTTTCTTGGTTGGGCTGAACAGAGACGGCAGAGAGGGATTTAGCCCTTCACACAAAGATTTTCCCATGGCATGCTCCTTTCTTTTCTTTTTTAAAACATAACCTTATCCTCTAAAGATGTCAGTCTTCCTGACATGCCTCTGAAGCCTTCTCTCTTGCTCTGGGGCTGAAGTCAGAAATGCGTCTTGGAGGTAACAGGCCAACCCTGTATCTCACATCCCTGGTAGCACCCCTGTGGTGCTTATAGAAAGAGATAGAAAAAGGAGGAGGCGAGTCAGCCTTTGCCGACATTCCATTCCTATCAGTGAGTCCTGGAGCCGCAGTCTCCTTTCAAGCCCATCCGATAAGTGTCCTGGCGCTGCAGGATGTGTCTGAGTGAACGGTGAGTCAATAGTGTTTGGTACTCGGCAGCTGCCGTGGGCCAGAGAGGGGGTGCTGATTTGGTGTTTTCATAACGCTCTCCAGGGAGAGGAACTGTGTGAAGACATAGGGGAAAGTATATTTACCTTGAACCTACCACAGGTGTGAGAAGCTGTTATATCTTAGACATGATTTATTCTCATAATTACCCTGTTTGTGAGGTGGGTTGTTATCTCTACTTAAAGATAGAGTGATGGCCTAGAAAGATTTAATAACTTCACAAGGACGCACAGGTCAAACTGGTTGACATCCAGGTTGGCCCGATGGTGGGGCTCTTCTAGAACATCATGACCTTGTGGGACAAGTACAAGGACCAGATTATTGGCCAGGGCATTGTTGGTTCAGTGACTGACTGCATTAATTCTTGACTGCGCTGTGGACTTGATCCACAGATGCCTTCCTGAGTGATGCTGCTCTGCACTGCTGTGTGCGCTAGAGGAGGGCAGGAGGGGTCAGTGGGGGAGGGCGGTGCTGCCATGCTGAATCTCAGCACCCCTGAGCACTCTGCAAGGCCCTGGGCTGGACAGGGTGGGTCTTTACTAGTATAAACATGATAGACACTTGAGGAAGATGGCAAACGGAACAGAACAGAATAGAACACTGGAAATTGCTTGTCTACTTTTTTAGTTTTCATAAGAGAGGTAGTATAGACAATTCCAGGAAAGAGAATGCACAGGGAAGACATACTATCCTGAACTTGGAATATATTTTTTTGCAGAGGGAGAAAGGGGAGCAGCCTGGGGGGAAGGGGCTTTAACTGTATCTGTACATTGTATTCTTTTACAGAATACAGAAATGGCTGTAGATACTTGTTAGACCTGCATGGGAAGTATGTAAATGTCTACTGTAATATTTTTATGGTTTCCTAAAATACTTCACAATGAAAAACTAAAGCACTAGAAAGGGGCAGACATGACTCTACCCGCTGTCTTTTTTCTTTACGGGTGACACGGTGTGAGGAGAGCCCCTTCCGAGGGCTGTCACGTTTCAAAGGGGCTCAGGAATCACACTTCACTTCATAAACTGAGTCGCACTGAAATGGTTTTTCACTCAAAAGCAATAAATAGTCTTAAAGTGTCCCATGAAGTTTAGCCTGGGTGTTATTGCCTCAAAGTTATCTTTCACGTGTAGGTTTACAAACCCCTATGACAACAAGAGGCATATGCAAAGTATTCTTTTCAATATACAGCCGGAGGGGAGGCATGAGATTAAAGTCACACGAACTTATGGAATAACAAAGAGTCTTTCGTTAAAGCCGTGAAATTTAGTTGGAAGCATTCCATAGCATTCTACAGGCTTTTTACGGTTTGAAAACTATCATTCCGGGAAAGGAAATACAACATTTCTAACATCCTTCCTATGATTTAAAGCACATTTTCATACATTATCTCATTTGATTATCAGCACTGCTCTGAGAAGGAACGGAAACAAAGAAGCGAAGCAAGATCCCATCTAGGGGTCGGGCCCCACTGACGCCCTCCACGCCTCCGCAGCCCCGCCCCCTGCCCGTGACTTCTGGGGGCTGACCTACCTGTTCATGCGACCACGTCCGCTCAGAACCATCCTTGACACAGACGTCCAGCCTTAGCTCGGTGCCTGTGGCTCCGTGCTTGCTATCCACGCAGAGATTGGCTGCCACGTTTCGAATCTGTGGAAAGAAGGAACAATGGGCCTGAGGCCATTTTTTTCTTTACCTCTACTTCTTGACAATTCTGGTATGGATGCAGTAGTTGGGTTTTTGTGTGCGATTTTATGGTTACTGAACGATGTCTTAAATTTATGGCAATTTATGGGGGAAGCAGGGAAATAAAATAGCGTGGTCCAGTCTACACGTAAAAGAACACGAGCTGGAAGGACACCAAAATTGTGGCTGACTGCGGCAGAAGAATGTGTGATTGCAACACAGAGGGCAGTGAGAGCTCACGACTTTTCTAAAATGGGAGATTTTTCTTCTTCAGGTAGTTCTTAACTTGGGATTTAGCTTCTTGTTCAGAAGTATCTTCTACCATTTCCACCTTAACTAGGGAAGAGATCCAGAATGAGGCAGGTGATACAGGTGAAGTGTGTGCTGAAAAAGTGAATCACTCAGCGTGATTCTGGGCAGGACATGGTGACCTTGACATTGCAGTTTTCCTGGGATGGTCTCAGTCTATACCTAGGCCTGGTTGATATATTAAAAAGTGTCACCCTAGAGTCTTAGCAAAACAGTGAATACAGTAGTGTTGGTACAATACTATGCTGGATAAAGATTCTCTACGTAAAGTCTGAACTTTGAAAAGTTGCAGAATAAAATAAAAAAGGCAGAAAATTCTTTACAATTATTGTATTAACAGTGATATAAGAAACTGAATTGTTAGGGGTGGGAAAAGGGTGAACTATGAAAAGTAAGAACCGTAGACACAGCGACAGGAAGTTTGGACACATACACATCCTTTCATCAGATCTTCCTTCCTGAATATCTCACCCATTCTCCTGTTAGCATCAGAACCATGCCCTGTAGCAGAGTTGGCTATTATTATTTCTAGTTTGTTACTTATGCCTGCTTGTTTAGATAAGCTTAATGATCTCAATCTTTTTTACGCCTTTATATAGTCCTGGATTGTACTAATCCCTTCAGGTCCAGTTAAGAATAGAAACAAGAACAGGATATACTCCCCCCTGCTAATCACTTCAGTGAAGGTTCTTTTCCCAGAGTGTGTAGAGAGGGTAAGCAGTCTGCCCACAACAGAAGATGCCTGATCTGGGCCTCTTCTTACTGGGGTAAGAGAATGAGGCAGAGAAAAGGTTGTTAGGAGATGCACTGGGTAACATGAAGGGAATTTATGATGCTGGGAGGAGATGGGTAGAGAGGCCTATTCACACTTCACTTCTTTTCGGACTAGACTGTGGTATGATGTCATTCGGGAGGGGTCAATGTGGCGGGTACCAGTTTCCTTTTTCAGGGAATTTGGCTACTGCTTGGGTTCATCTGGCACTATTGGACCTCTACCCTTGGAGTCTCTGTCCCCAATGACAGGGAATGTGAAATAATGTAGGGCAATGGCTCCTAACTTAGTTTGGCCTACAGATCTCTCTGAGAATCCAAGGAAAGCTAGGACCTGCTTGTAAAAACAAATGAACTGTAAGTAAATACACACAAGCACGTTTGCACTCTTTTCCCTGGAAAGCATAGACTCTGAATTTGGAAAAATGCTTGCCTCCCACGCCTTGTAAACTAACTGAACTCCTCCGTTTAGCAGCATAAGAAATCCTGAAAGACAGCGAGTGAACTTGGCTGGTGTCAAATGCTTTCTCTCTCACTTCTTTTACTTTTTCTCCACCTTCTTCAAACAAGTACTAGGGAGGAACTGCACTGTGGAATTTGGGGAGCCAATGTTAAAGTGTGCCTTTTGTGAAACCAGTGCCTTGGTGTGTGAGAGTTTCTTCAGTGAAATAGAGTCACCCAGGAGGTCAAAAGTCTGATTTTGCTGTTGCTGCCTTGGGCTCGGTGCACTCTGTGAAGCTCCTATTTGATCTCCTTGTCCTAGTGCAGGGTGTCCGTTTCTAAGGCTTTCAACCTGGGAGCCGCCCGACAGAGAGCTCTGGGCCGGGCTGTGCTTTCACTCTTACACCGTTTAACTCACAGACACTTGTCTTAGAGAACCAGAATTAGCTTACGCCAAAGACATCTCTGGGCACTACTCTTCACTCTGCTTCAGTCCAGGAGCTCTGAATGACATTTTGGAAAAAGGAAGCTGCGTACAGGTTTCTGGCAGCGTGGCCACAGAGGGAGGTTTTGTTCCCCTGTATCACTGGAGGGGCTCTGCTCTTGGAAAAGGGGGAGGTAGGGAAGAAAAGGACAAACACAAGCCAGGGGCATGGACTGGCAAATCTGCCTGATTGGCCTGTAGATTCACACCCGAAACACTCAGAAACCTTATTCTGTTTCTACATGCTCTGAGCTCGGAAGGTGTTCTGGCAGGAATGGAAGAGACCCATTTTCTGAACGTTTGCATTTTCTAAATTCTCACTCAAATGGCATCTGTGTAGACAATGGGATCAACCTCTTTGGAAACCACATTTAAACTTTCGAAGCACTAATTGTCTACATCTGTGTAAATTCCAGAACGTAGTGGTGCCAGAGAGGAGGCGCTGGCAGTTCAACACAGGACACAGCCTTGGAGACAAGGTTAATGCCAGGCAGCTCCCACGTGCTTCTCCGCCTCTCCTATTTGCAGCTCCCCAGCACACACTCCTCTCCTCTCCTCCTGCTCACAAACCCCACCCCTCCTAATAAACCGGTAAATCACATTCTGGTAGCATTGATTCTAATACATATTTATTCCTTTGAAAAAAGCTTAAAAGGTGTAGAACAGAAAATTTGGGAATGATTTATACTTTTTCAACACAGGCTCCATACCTGTGGCCAAAGGTAAAACAGTTCTCTCACACACACACACACACACACACACACACACACACACACACACACACTCCAAATCTAGGACACAGAGTTGACTGGATCTGCATATGGCATGCTAGATCATTTTCAGTCTTTATTTCTTTGATTTCCAGCTTCAAGGTTCGGCATCATTAAAACTGTGCCTTGGAATCCTGAGAGACACCAAACATGATTAGGAAGCAAGGTAGTGCTTGACTAGGAGTAGGAAGAAAGAAGGAGAAACCTGGGGAAAAAGGAAGCAGGACTTGTGACAGGATTAGGAGCTAATCTCTTTTCGGGTGAGGATTAGGAAAAGGTCTGGCAGACAGTCCAGGATTTCTTAGGTATGCAAGAGAAGTCAGCCTCCGCTGGAACATATCTGCTGTTGTTGTTTTTCCCTCCCGAACACAGGAGGTTTTCTGAAATAGGTACAAGAGAAGGGGACTGTGACATAAATGTCAAGGTGGCTAGCAGTAAGTGTTCGATAGGTAATTTAAGTGGTTGTTAGAGAGACCAGCCTCCATTTAACAAATGGGAAAACACTGATTGCTAATTTCCTGATAGCCTTGGGGTCTTTTCACTAAGAAGTAGTGGGTTCATGATTCATTCAACAAATATTTATTAAGTATTTGCTATGTCCTAGTCACTGTGCTAGATACTGGGAATACAGTGAAAAATAAATACTTGGTTACCTTCTTTGTGCAAGTTTTGGTCCCGTGAGGACATTAGAGAGTGGAAGACAGGTTTGAGACTACCAGTACTGCTCGCTGGGAATTTCTAATGCTGCAGGAGGAACCGGGATGCTTCCCTTTGTGGACTGCAGTTGACTTTAGAATGCAAACTGGTGTGCAGATAGACAGAACAAAGGTGCTAGTACAACGGGGGGAGAGAACTGCATGGGGGTGCAGCAGGCCTAAGCTCTGCTCACCAGGCACAGATGAGTTTTCCTACAATCTAGCCACACACGCCTTTTCGAACCTCAGTTTATCTATGTATCAAAGGTCAACATTTAAGGGGTGCTTCTGAATAAAAGGCACTTTCGCAGGTACTGATGGAGATTCAAAGACAAAGAAAAAACAGTTTCTGCTCTCAAGGAACCCACAGTCCCATTGGGCCACATCACTTTGAAGGCATTTTATGAAATTACTAAATGCCAAGTGAGAACTGACCAATTCTGAGCACTTGGAACACTTTATACAACTGACGACTTTGGGAGGGGCTCTGGAGGACGAATAGATTCGAATCTAGAGTGGAATGACAGAATGACAGTGCAGCCTTAGGGGTGCAAAATATACATAAATATGGAGATTTGACAGCGTCAGGCATTTTGGGGGATATGGCTCATACTTGGTGTGGCTCAGCAGAAGGTTTGTAAAATGAGGACAAATGTGCCTTGGTGGGTAGCTGTGAAGATTAAACTGATACGTGCAAAGCGCTTGCACAGGGTTCAGCACATTAGAAGTGGTCAGTAAATATCAGCTACTATTTATTTGTTTGCTCATTTTTTCCAGTTGAATCAACCATATTGGTAAATGTAGTCATGTCATAGACAGATCACATTTCTATTACACTATGAAACATCCCATGAAGCCCTTCAAATTAAAAAAGAAAAGAAAAAAGAAAAGACTGCTTCTGAACAAGCTGTGGCCTCAAACTCCAGACCTATTTTTCAGTCTGGATCACCTTTAATCTCCATAATGTCATAAATAGCCACTTAAGATTTCAGTCTGGCAATTTGGATGTCACCCTGGGTATACCCATATTCCCCTCCTTCCCTCATCAATTAGCTGACTCTGTCCTGAATGTCCCACTTTCTTCTCTTTTCCACTCTCACATACCTTCAACATCTCCTCATGGGCTTTAAAAGAATTTTGGTAAAATATATGTATTATATTTTGTCATGTTTAATGAGCACCCATGTTTTTGTGAATATTATACATGGGATTATTATACCCATTATTGTACCCATGGTATGTAATCATTATACCCATGTATAATGCACACCCTTATTTTCCCCTCAAAAATTTGGGCAAAACTGTGCACATTATACATGGCAAAATATGGTAGCATGAATGTTGCCATTTTAACTATATTTAAGTGCAAAATTCAATCACATTAAGTACATTCAAAATTCTGTGTAACCATTACCACTATCTATTTTCAAGGTGTTTTCAGCACTCCAAATGGCA
The DNA here is from genome assembly GCA_004024845.1 of Tonatia bakeri. Classification (NCBI taxonomy): domain Eukaryota; kingdom Metazoa; phylum Chordata; class Mammalia; order Chiroptera; family Phyllostomidae; genus Tonatia; species Tonatia bakeri. The sequence continues at coordinate 208,485 of PVIA01000581.1, read as the reverse complement.
ACTCTATAACCATTAAGCAATAACTTCCCTGGTTTCTCCACTCCAGGTAACCTCTATTCTACTGACTCTGTGAATTTGACTGTTCTAGATACCTCAGATAAGCAGACCCATACATGTGCCATGCTTATTTCACTTACTGTAATGTTTTAAGGTACATCCATATTGTAGCATGTATTAGAACTTGGTTTCTTTTTAAAGCTGAATAATATTTCATTGTATGTAATATCTCTATTTCTATATCTACATCTATCTATCTTTATATCTACACATCAGTCACATTTGGTTTTTTGATTCATCCATTGATGGACACTTTCTCCCAACTTTATTGAGGTATTATAACATATATAAACTTTACGTGTACAACGTAATGATTTGATACATGTGAGTATTGTGAAATGGTTACCACAGTAAGATTAGTTAACACCTCCAATCTGTCATATAATTACCATTCTTATGTTGATAACATTTAAGATTTACTGTCTTAACAACTTTCAAGTATTGCCAATTATAATTACTATGCTGTACATTACACCCTTAGAATGAATTCACCTTCTAGCCAGAAGTCTATACCCTTTGGCCAACATTCTATTATTTTTAACCCCCAATCTTGGCAACCACCATTCTATTCTTTATTTCTATGCATATCACATTTTTAGATTCTACATATAAATGAGATCATAAAGTGTTTGTCTTTCTCTGTCTGATTTGTTTCACTCAGCATAATGCTCTTAAGGTCCATCCATGTTGCCTCAAAAGGCAAAGGTTTTCTTCTATTATATGGCCAAATAGTATTTCATTCTATATATGATATGTAATATATATATAGATAAATTTGATGTGAGGATAAATATGATTATGTGTGTGTGTGTATGTATGTGTGTGTGTGTGTGTATATATATATAGTTTATATTAGTGTTTGACCCATATTAAATTTTCAATAAATGTTAGTTGTGTAGTAGTATTAGTTGTGGTAGTTTTGGGATGCAGTGAGAAATGAGACTGGGTGGTAGATTCATGCCATTTTGTGAAGGACCTTAGGTGTCTAGAAAAGGAATGTAGATCTTGTTTTGTTGGCAAAGGGGATTATTAGAATTACTGGGAAGAAAAACTTGTTTTAGACAGTGCATTCTGGTGTTAATGGGAAAGATGGATGCAGAGATGGGCAATTGTAAGCATGGGCAGCAGCTCTAACTGAAAATGAGTATCTGGAGTATGATAGTGACAGCGACAGAACATAGCCAGAGAACGTATGTATTCAAAGAAAGCCATGTATTCCAGATGCATTTTTCAGATAGCATTTATAGGTCTTAGCAACTGTTTACATGTAGATAATAAAGACGACATGCTGGATTTGAGGTGTCTTTGTGACATCTGTTTGTAGACACCCAGAAGTCGGGATTTTGGAAAAGAGGTCAGGGTAAAAATAGCATATTGCCTCTCAACTCCAAACCTACCTCTCTTTACCTTGCTTTCTGATACTCAGGATGGACCCTGCAGACATTTTTCCTAGTCAACAGCTCAGCTACAGTTTTAGATTTCAACAATAGAGGGTGCTGCATCTTTGAACTAATATCTTGACTTATAAAATTCCAGCCATTTTTCTCCTGGAGTGCTATTTTATGAATATGAACACTTCTCCAGATGCTTAGATTCACCTATGAACTGCCAATAAATCTAAGGTTTGCTTGAGTTCCAGTATAACCATGAAGAGCCACTTTCAACATTATCCCCAAAGCCAAGGTCAATAGCCCCAGGCATTAAAAATAAAGCAACTTTTTAGTATACTTGAAAAACTACTCACACAACAGTGTCCAGATAAAATAATTCTTTTGAGTTCAGGTCAGATCATTGAAATATGGGCATGTTTAAAAGCTTGCCTAATAAAGAGATGTTAAGCTCTTGGGTAACATTTAAGGACCCTTAGTTAATGAAGATCTGCAGTCAAAACCATAGGGTTGATTCTGAGAAGGATGTAACTCTCTGACCCTGGACAAGATTACAGCAAAATCTCTGAGATACATGATAATTTGTGAGCTTTTAAAGTTTTTCAGAGAAGTAGATTCTCTTGAACTTACTCTTGAGTTTAATAGCTAACTTTCTAAGGAAGGTCAACAAATTGTTCTTATTTTCAAGTAAGGTAATTCAGGGTCTGTGTTTTTAATTGTAAATTTCAGCACTGTTAAGCATAGTCAGCGTATTAAAAGAGGTCAATTGGTTTTTTCAGGGAAAAATGTGGACATGCCGAGTGGCATTTTGGGATACTAAATGGCTATGTAACATTTATGAGACATTTCATGGTATAACTACTTCCCTGAAATTTTTTTTTCTGTGGGACTGAGGTTATGAAGCCATATCATTTCCATTTAGTAAAGAACGCAGTAGTGGTAAAATATATTTCCACCCTCCTTCTTACTTCATGCCACAAAGTCAAACACACGGGAAGTAGAAATAATGAGCTGTGAAAGTCTAGCCTTAAAATTCTGAGACACATTGACCGGCACATCATCACTATGTCCTGTAGCAAGGGAAATTCATGCAAAACTAATGGGGGAAACAAATTAATATTTCCTATAAAAGAGCAAATGTACTGCCTCTGAACCTGTGACAATAGAAATTCCACCCTGGAGTACCATCTTATGTAAAAGTAAGTGTAATAATCTTAAAATGCTTGAATGCTCTGGTTGGCTTTTTGAACAATAATCTCACATCTACTTCTAATCTAAGCATTTTATATAATTTCCTCTCCCCAAATTCTTAACTGTGAATGTAGTTAGTCATGCCAGACTCAATGGGTGAATAGTTCTGAGAATGAAGTTGTTGGGGTTTGATGAGATTGTGACATAAATGGTAGATGCCAAAAGCCCAGAACTATTCTTTCGGTGGGAGAGAGGGAGACTTTATATCTCCCTGAAAATACAGCAGAGTGAGACAACAACAACAACAAAAAGGACAAAAAAGGTCTTAAAGAAAGTCAGCATTAGTCTAATTCTGGTTTAGTGAACCTGGGTATATGTACAAGCTAAACAGCCAGTCCAGGCTAGTTCAAGTTACCTGACACCCTAGTTCAAACTTTGAGAGGCTGAGGGTTGGGTTTTGTGTCTGGCAGGGTCCTATAGTATTACCTCAAGCCAGCGAGGCTTCTTGGGGAGAAGCCATGCCTTAATCAGTTCTGTAGCTCCGGCTCCTGGCATAAATGTTGGTGTACAATGTAATTGTCAGCTAGGGCTGCTGTACCAAAATGCCATGGACTGGGTGGGTTACACAATGAAAACTTCCTTCTCACTTCCAGAGGCTAGAAGTCCACCATCGAAGTATCAACAGGTCTGGTTTCCTCTGAGGCCTCTCTCCTTGGCTTTAAGATTTCAGCCTTGTCACTGTGTCCTCACATGGTTTGTTTTCTGTGTATGCACATGCCTGGAGTCTCTTCTTTTTATTATGAAAACTTCAGTCCTGCTGGCTAAGGGCCCCATTTTTATGACACTATTCAGTGTTAATTACCTCCTCAAAGGCCTTATGTCCAAGTATAGTTACATTGTCGAAAGGTTAGAGCTTCAACACACAGATTTTGGGTTGACGCGAGCCTGTAACATATAATACTCAGTAATTACCTTTTAAATAAAGAAAAATGTTCAATATTTTTCTAGGTAATTTCTCTGCTGATGAATGAGAGAGGTCACAAAAACAGCCATTTATTACTATGCTTGCAATTTATTTTAGGGTTTTACAAAGAAGCTTCATCATACATTGGATTTTTCAAATGATTTTAAGAGAATTTATTGCTCAGCCCTTTTGTGGGATGTGTTTAATATCCCATCTCTGTTACTACACACATACCAGGCCTATTTGGGAGATCGCTAGAGTCGCAAAGCCACTTGCTTACCTCATCTCCCAAATCCCTCACCAAATCCTGACTCCTCTCCTCTTATTGCTGGAATTAGGTCATGGGCAAAGCTCCAGCAATGACTTTTGAGCCAAAAGGGGCCCTCCAGCTGAATGTGATCCTTGTCTGCTTTATATTTTGAGCCTGGTCTTATTTTTTTTTTTTTCATTCAAGGTTGTCAGTATCATTTTCTGTAAGTGATTTTTAACTTCTTTTGGGTCACAGACTGTCTTTGAAAATCTGATGAAATCTATGGACTGTCCAGAAAATGTTCAAATATACAGATGCAAAGTATTCTTGCTTTATATATTCGGTGGTCTGCAAAAACTGTTTCATGTGTTAATTACACATGTAGCTTTTTTTTCTATCCTTCTGTTAACACTCAGACCCACAGGAGCTTAGGATTTGTGCTTTGGAATACATGGTGTGATACCTTCCCTGTACCCATGGGTATTGGTAGACAAGAAAATGGCTGTAATTTTTGCTTTAAAAAAATAAAAATAAAAGCTGAGAAGTATCTTACGCAAAAACAATTATCCTTTTAAACCACTGCCTCCTGTATGATTTCGGTAAAGTGTTGCCTCTTCCATCATTTGTAATGCAAATCAGGGTTTCCATAGCAGTAAATAATAGTAGCCAACATTTAATGGAGAGCTTACCCTCTGCTGTGTAAAGCTTTCCATAAATCATTTCATTTAATCATCACAACAACTCTATGAGGTTCAACTCTTGTATTCTTACTTTGCGGTGAGGAAACCCAGGCGTATTAGTTTTCTGTGTCTGCTGTAACAAATCACCACAAACCTGGTGGCTTGAAGCAAATGAAAGATATTTCCCTCACAGTTTTGGAGGCCAGAGTCCAAAATCAGGGTGTTGGCTAGGCTGTGCTCCCTTTAAAGGCTCTGAGGGAAATTTCATTCTTTGCTTCTTCCAGCTTCCTTAGCTACTGGCCACTCACGCCAGTCTCTGCCTTGGTCTTTACATGGCCTTCTCCGCTCCTCTTTATGTTTCTTCTGTGTCTCTTATGAGGATTCTTATCATAGGACTTACGGTCCACCTAGATAGTTCAGGATGATCTCAGTTTGAAGTTATTAACTCCATCAGCAAAGACTCCCTCCCATTTTTTTTTCAAATAAAGTAACTTTCACAGGCTCTGGAAATTATGAGGTGTACAAATCTTTTTTGCTGGCCATCATTCAACCCGCTGCACAAGGCATAGGTAGTTTATAGCATGTCATGATGAATCTGGGATTCTGACTCTTATGCTGGGGCCTCAAGACCCTGTAAAAACCTCACACTTGATAACTGTAGACTTTAGAGCCTCTTCTTGGCTTACTCTCGGTCAGAGGGAGAGTTGTACCATGCGCCGACTGGCCACTTGCTGAGACAGCTGGGTCCAGTTATGCATCAGTCCTGAATCTAGAGGAACTATGAAACTGACTCATACAAAGAAATAAAGAGTCTGAAGCCAGGACAATAAAGCCAAATATTGCTTCAGGTGCAGAGTGCTAAGATTTAGTGTCCCTCCTCGCTTTCTCAGTTAAGGTGCTCCATGGAAATCAAGCCATGGGGCAGAAGAGTAAGGACTTGGGAGAGTCTCGGAAGCCTGCTAGGCTGTGGCTAGGATCTGCTTGGGCAGAAGGCCAGTGTTCCTGTAGAAATATTTGGTGAAAGTATCATGCATATTGAAAGAAGTTAAAGAACATAAATAAATGGAAGCAAAGACATCCCATGTTCATATATTGGAAGACAATCTTATTAAGATATTAATACTCACTAAAACAATCTATAGTTCATCCTTATCAAAATCTCAATAATATTTTTACAAAAGTAAAAAAAAAATCAATCCTTAAATTCATATGAATTCTCAAGAGATCTTGATTAGCCAACACAATTTTGGGGAAAAAAAGAACAAAGTTGGAGGACCCACACTTTCTGATTTTAAAACTTACCCTAATGCTACGGTAATCAAAACAGTTGGTCAAAACCAATGGAATAGAGAGCCCAGAAATACACCCTCCCATATAAGGTCAAATGCTTTTCATTTTCCACAAAAGTGGCAAGATCATTCACTGGGAGAATGAGTCTATTCAACAAATGGTTTTGGGAAAACTGAATATCCACATGTGAAAGAATAAAGTTAGACCCTTACCTTACATCATGTACAAACTTAACTTGAAATGGATCAAAGGTCTGAATGTAAAAGCTAAAACTACACGACTCTTAGAAGAAAATGTTAGAGAAAAACTTCACGGCATTGAATTTGACAATGATTCTTGGATGTGACACCAAAAGCACAAGTAACAGAAGAAAAGATTATAAGTGAACTTCATTAAAATTAAAAACTTTTGTGAATCAAAGAACACTCTTAGCAGTGTATAAGGTACATAATAAGATAAAATATTTGCAAACCATATATCTTATCAGGGGTTAATACCCAGGATATATACAGAGCTCCTAAAACTCAACAACAACAAAAAAGCAAACAATCTGACTCAGAAGTGGGCCAAAGACAGACACTTCTCCAGGGAAGAGCCACGAATGGCCTATAAGCACATGGAATGATGTTCAGCATCACTAATCATTAGGGAAATGCAAATCAAAATCAGGAACATTGAAATATTCCTTTATATCCGTTAGGACTGTTATAAAAGAAAATAGAAAACAGCAAGTCTTGGTGAGGATGTGGAGAAACTGAAACCTTTGTGTACCGCTGGTGGGAATATAAAATGTACAGCAGTTGTGGACAACAGTATGGCAGTGCCTAAAAAATTAAACATAGAATTGCCATATCATTTACAATTCTATTTTTGGGTATATACACAAAATAATTGATAGCAAAGGCTTAAACATTTATTTGTATTCATAGTAACATTATTCACAATATCCGAAACATGGAAATGAGCCAAGTATCTATTAATGAATTAATGGATAAACAAAATGTTGGGTATATATATAATGGGATATTATTCAGCCTTAAAAATGGATGAACTTCTCATACATGCTGTAACATAGATGAACCCTGAAGAAATGCTAAGTGAAACAAGCCAGGCCCCAAAATATAGACATTGTATGATTCTACTTGCATGAGGTGCCTGAAACAGTCAGATTCATAGAACCAGGAAACAGAACAGAGGTTACCAGAGGCTCGGGGAGGGAGGATGGGGAATTCCTTAATGGGCACAGAGCTCCAGCTTAGGGTGCTGAGAGGTTCTAGAGATGGATGTTGGTGATCGTTACACAACAACGTAAATGTACTTAATGTCACTAAATTGTACACTTAAAATGGTTAAAAAGGTAAATTTTATGTTACGATTATTTTCCCATAATTTTAAAAAATGCAGTGTTTATTCTATGGTGATGGGGAAGTTGCATTTGCTTTCTGTAAATCCATAAAGGAGAAGTAGCCAGGCTGCGGGGTCTGGAGGGGGTCAGCGGGTCATCCGAGCAGGACCTAATTCCTTTGCATTGGAATAGGTCTTAGAGGAGACTTGTCTCAATAGGGCTTCTGAATAAGTTCAATTTTCTCAATGTATTTAGAACATTACTTCTCACACAAGCAACATATTTCACCTCCATTTTACACATAAGAAAAAGAGTGTGAAAGATACATAGCATTATGTATTCTATGACGGTGAGTAATTGTGTTAGGAGAAAGAACTGTCTGGAAATTCTCCCAATGGACTGGGATTACTTCTGAGGATGAAGAGGAAGTTAAAACAGATACAGGTAGTGGCAAGTGGTAGGTATTTTATTTTATTTTTATTCTGCCCCCTTCTAATCTTGCTTTATTTGAGATTAAATACCTTTAAATTCATACTATCTTCTTTAGAAACTAAATAAAATTGTTCTGTTTAAGGTACAGCTCAAGAAGTCCCAGCCAAGCTTTCCAGGTGTATCACCAATGTTTTTAACCAAGAAGGACAGCTCAAAGTGTTCCTAAAACCAGAAGATACTTTACTGAACTGGAAGAAGCAAAATCTGTTTTTAAATTTGTAAGCAATTTTCTAATTTATTTGAAGAAGGGGAGCTATGAAGAAAGAGAAGAAAGGAGTATTTGAAAAACAGGGGATTCTTACATACCTCTGCTCAGTGTAACCCAGGTATAGGTTAGATATGAACTTGAATTCTTCCTACCCCATCATTTGCTCATTTCAAATGTCATGACTGAGTTCGACACTGTTGCAAGAAATTGTTTTCATATTCAGGTTTTTAAAATTTAGTTTGCATCTTCTATCCAAAGTAGTTTTTTGAAAATTGAATCTTTGAGGGGAGACAAAAACCATTTTTTTCAGGAGAAAATATTTACTCATTTCACTTTGGCAGGGAAGAGAATTAAATATAACTTTTCTTTTTCTTTGGGGTACTTTAAATTTTAATTATCAATCACTACAGCATATATAGAATTATTATCTTTGGGTAATTTTTCATTCATTTGTCTTCCAGATAGACAGACATGGTTAAAACCGCAACAACAACTCCAGCGATGCTGTGAGCCATTAATTTAGATGTGCAAGTTATGGCCAGTACCACTATCGGCACTCTCAGTACCACCATCACTGTCCAAACTCTCAGGTAACTCCTGATGATTACTTGCCATATGCCAGACACTGAGGTAAGTGCTTTACATGAATTACTACAGTTGAACCTCCTCAACAAATTCTGTGATGGGGGACTATTATTCTCATTTTACTGCTGAGGAAACAAAGATTAAGTTGCCTGATTTCAACACATCCAGTAAATGTTAGAGCTGGAATTTGAGCAAAGACAGGTGCCAAGGAATTCGGCAGAACTGAGGATGTGTACTGACCTATGGGAAATGAAGAACCAATGGCCACTTCCTATTATCACTGTATTTGCCACAAATGGCACATTGTGTTTTCTATGTGGTGGTGTGAGCGTGATTTGAGTTTGTGTGAATGAGGAAAGCCTAAAGGATAGTTAGCACTGTGTTAAGTATTTCCTATTTTAATTTGCAAGTTGTTGCAGTGTGGCATTTTATGGACTCATTTTCACGCAGTTATATCAGGTAGCCTGTTAATATAAGAGGGTGATTGTGGATCTGCATTTTTTGTCGATTTGCATTTTTTTTTGGGGGGGGTGCACAAGCTCTAGTACCTGGGAATACTAAAAAACAACATGTTCCAATTCTGCTTTGTCCTGCCGTGACGTGGTCATGATGCTGTGGTCTCATCAGAAGTCATTCTACACATCACAGAGGGTTTCCAGAAAACTCCTTCAAGTCAGCTTCCTGTTCCTCAAAATGGTGAGAGCAGTTCACCCTCATTATAGCATGATGCTGTAGTCCTTCAGCCACATGAAAGCAAAAGCTGTGTCTGACGTGCTCACCATTCATCCCTTGTGATGAGCACGGTGCCTGGCCCATTAATATGTACTCAATGGAAAAAGATGAATAAAAATGAACACCTGATAGATCAGATATAGCTAACTGAGGTCACGTGGAGGGGACAGGGTGGCCAGCAAAATTCTACAACAACCCATCCAATGGATCAGCAGAGAGAAACAGAAAGGCTGTGTTGATTAGAAGGGGTTGTTCAGTAATGGGAGGACAGACACGGTGACTGAGAAGTAAGTGGTGGTGGTGCCATCCAAATGCTAACCACCTGCTGCACACATTCCCCGTCCCAACGACAGGGCTGTGCTTGGGACGGAGCTGAAGGGAGGGTATAGCCAACAGACTTTGAGTGTTGTTGCTTCTGGCCAACCAAACCACTGACATGCCTGGTGTTGTTAATATTCTCTTCATCTTCCTTTTGATTGCAGGCTCATCGAACAACATTTTGACTCCCATTGAGCCTGTTTACATGGAGAGAATGTTCTGATGATACGGATTTCACAATTTCCCTTCACTGTTCCCCTTGAAAGTGATTTATCATACAAAATCAATAGAGAAATTTGCAATGAAACTCTGGTGCATGCATAGCATTCTGAGGCCAAATGTGCTGGTTTTATCCACAGGAGGATTTCTGAGCTCTGTGACAGTAGGTTTCTCAGAAAGACTCTTGGGAAAAGTAATGCCTGAGTTCTTGAATATTTATAACTTTTTCGATGGCCTTCATACTTGAAGCCTAGTTTGGTTGAATATAAAATCTTTGGCTCATACTTTATTGTCTGGAGCATCTTTACAAGGTTGTTCCATTGTTTTCTGGAACAAAATGTGCTTCAAAGTCTGACTTAGTTTTCAGGGGTTTTTTCTTGGATGCATAAAATTGTTTTTCTCCGTATAAAAATAGAACAGTTTTACTCGAAATGTTTCACTGTTGATGGTTCTTAGCTGAATTTTTTAGATAACAGCCTTTTAACATGTAGATGTTTATCTTCTTGTTGTGAAGATTTTCTGAATCACAGTTTTACACATTTCTTATCTTTCACTGGGGGGACATTCTTCTTTGGCAATTTTTGTTAAATTTTCTTTATGTCTCTGTTCAGTTCTTTGGTAGAATCCTTTTATCCCTTTATTTACTTATGTTTTATTAATTTCACTAATTTTCCTTCTAGCCTCAATACTGTGTCTTCCATGGTCTCTATTTGCTTCTTTGTTCTTAATTTGGTCTTCATTTCCAAAATATTTTTCTTTCTTTTCTTCTCTTTTCTTTCAATTTCTGAGTTTTCAGCTCTTCTTTCATATCACCGTGTCTCCTTCTCCTCCTCCTCCTCCTCATTCTTCTTCTTCTATTCTTCTTCCTCTTCTTCTTCTTCTTCATTTTAGGGTAGGGGAAGGGAGGGAAAAAGAATGAGTCCTTGTCTTTCCAAAAGGGAGTATTTTGGAGTGTTTCTGAGTCACATGTGGGTAAGCCTGCTTCAGCATAGTTTAAATTCTCATGGCCCCTACTGGTTTCCTATGCTTTCTTTGTACTTGTCCTCAGCGTCAAGCCTGCAAAGACAGTCTTTGAGTTTCACTGGTAATTTTCAGATTTGATTGCTTTAGTTGCTGTCCTGAAAAGGATCATCTCCTTTAGGGGTGAATGCTGATTTTGAGTTGCAGCTTATGGAACTGTCAACATCCCTGCCCCGACTTTTCCCCCTACCAACTCCTCATCAGTGCTGATCCCATACAAAGCTTGGTGCTGTCTGGTGTTTGGGTTACACTAACCCATACTATGGAGTTTTGGGGGATATGCATGTTGTATGTATTTTTATTTTTTTATTCTGCTATTCTATGTGTTCTGTCTGGTTTCCATGATTAAGCAAAACCATACTGCTGCCATGCTTTCAGCATTGCAAATCCCAGTATATTTTAAAGCAAGAATATAGTGGAAAATTTAGCTTTTTATTTCTGGCATCACACCATATGGATTTTTACTATTCCAATAGAATGGCAGTATTTGAATGCTAGAATCTGGAGCAAAGGTATTTGCTGCAAACTTGTATGTAATTCAGGCAAAAATCACAGGCAAAGAGCTTGGATGGGAATAATTGGTTGTGAATGACTTGGGTTCAGAACAAGACTGGGAAAACTAATTGTCTTCCTTGTTTTAGGGATCGGTCTAGAAAGTTCAGCTCCTTCTGAGATTATCTTGTTATGTTATTTTCTCTTTGTAATGAACTTAAAGGATAGGCCACTTTATTTATAAATTGACCAACTAATAGGCATTGCATCAGGCAAACAGCTATGCAGGTCACCCCCAAAAGGGCAAGAACTAAGCTGTGAGCTTGTTTAGCCAAATACCACCGGGTTGTTGATTAGACAAATATAGAATTCTAGTAAATGTGAGCCGATAAAAGTTAATTCCTATAGGAAGAAATCTAATCAAATAGATACAAATGAAAAAGGAGAGAAATGTGAGAAAACAAAACATGGAGAAAGAATTTGGCCATGGAGGCCACAGGGGAGCATGGGGGTGGGGGGGCAGGGCTTCTGTCACATGGCAAACCGAACAGAGATAGTTACGTCCCAAGTTGCTCACAAAACTAAGGCCAACAGATGACCTTTGGTTTCCCAAAATGAATCTACTGTGGATTTAAGAGACGGCTCACCTTTAAGCAGTTGAGGCACTGTGCTTTTCAGAGTTTGGAACAGGGCCAGTCAGGACCTGCTGCTGCTAACAGGACAGCTCAGTACGTTGCGAGGGCACTGAGAGGAATATTGCTCTTGTCGTTAACTAGTGCCTGCCTGTAAGTGATCAGAGCCACATCCAAGCCCAGTGATGCATCCAGGGATCAGTCTGGCTCACTTAGAATTGATTCCCAGTGCTTTCTCGCTTTTATTCCAGGACCCCAAGTATTTTTCCTATTTTTTTTTTTTTTTTTGTGTGTGTGCTTATTCTTGTCCTCCACCTGTGGGTGATCACTGGATTTTTAAGGCAAACTGTGCGCCGTCTCACAGAAGGTAACTGGGCATTTTGTTAAAGAATGGGTAAGGTGGAGGTATTCCTATGTCCATCACTGGAAAAACTATACTGAATTTGCTCTATCAGTGCCATCTCTCTGAGACTGTAGATTAGAAATCCTGCTGTGATAATTGAAGGATTCTCAAACTCTATTAATTTTGTGTAATTTTTGGAAGTGGAAAAGTAGTAATTGTCACTGAAAATTAAACATTAAGATGAATTCATGTAGGTTAACATACACTTAAAATGTCACTTACTTCTGTCGCATGAACTCCAAAAGCTATATATTTATGTGTGTAAACATATGTCCATAGGAAAGTATATTTTAAGGAAGGCCAAAATAAATAGAAAAGACAGAAAGTTTTGTTTGGAATATAAAGGAAGAAAATTAAATCTGTGAGCTCTGAAACACCTCTGATTCCATTATGACTTGGGTCAAATTGCTACTGTTGAGATGTCTAGTTTGCTCAGCTGGGAATGTGGAACTAAAATTGTGTTCATCATAAGATACTTAAGCTTGTCTTCAACTGTCTCAATTGTTGAGAACTCGGCAAACATGTAGTAAAATCTGAAAGGATAATGTGAACCTTTATTTGTCCTTACATTTTTCTCAACCTTGTTGTTGAGCTCCAGAGAGATGAATTAGCATAGTGCGCTGGCATTGCCTCTGCCTAAGTAAATAAATGACAGATTGAGACAGCTCTAATACAGCCAGAGAATGACAAAGCATCTCAGAATGACTGCTTAATTTAACGATCCGGTTTAGATAAACAGCAGTTGAATGGCAAGGACGGTCCCTGCAGAGTTGACAGAGGAGTACTAGGACAATCTGACTTTGTACCTTCTCTAGTTGCCAGACTAGGATGCAGGGGAAGGTGGGAAACTGGCCACGGCTCTCCCAAGAGAATGTGAGAGAACCTCACTCACTGTGCAGAAAGTGCTGGCGTCATACAGCAACAGACAAGATCACATCCTCAGATCATCTTTCAAATAATGCAGCTCCTAGTCTTGAACTTCCTTCCATGTAAGCTGATATGGAGAATTTAAAGAGTCTGTGTACGGTAAGTACATTAGAAGACAGGAAGCAAATTAAAAGAAGACAAGAGCAGCCCAAACCAGAGGAGGAGACCAGGAGTTATTTAGGGTGCCTGTCTTTGTGAATGTTCCATAATTCAGGGTGACATTAGTCTTGAGGAGGGAATTTAAATAGCAGTCGAAGGAGTTCGGCATTGAGATGAATTTTTAAAATAAAGATTTAAAAAAAGTTCTGCACAATTGCAAGATGACACGCGGATGGGCCAAGATTGGCACATTGAGGACAGTAAGCAGACACCTCATAAAAGAATTTATGGCGCAGGTTGGAAAAGGCATGTTTGTCTATTTTACCACTTTTATTCACTCTTACACATGGTATTTGGGATTCTGCAGAAGTTTTCTTTCTTGACTATAAAGGAGTGCTATAAATGACTTTGGCAAATTCATGAATTCTAAGGAGGGAAGGAGTAAGGAGAAAAAAATAATACGAGATTCTGTTTCTTTTATTTAGCATTTTGACTCAGAAAAAGATCCTCTATACATGCATGATTTAAGAGGAGTTTTCCACCATAAATCTGCCCTTACCCTATCCAACACAGCATCGTGGAAGAGCATATTGCTTTTATTTGAATAGCACTCAGGGATGTTGGAATTATTACACAGCTCAAAATTTCATTTATTCTCTTTGGGTCCTGTATCCTCCCTACTCCACTCAGGACCCTTGTGCAACAGAGGATGGAATGACTTCTGGAGAGAAATTCTCTATCAGATGTGACTTTAATATCTTCTTGTATTTTAAGCAGGAAGCTGACTGGGAGAGTTTGGAAATTGTCAGAACAGAAAATTCTTACTTTTGGAGTTCTTCCTTTTCCCCGTTAGGACTTCCAAAGAGAGTATCCTATGTCTTGTTTGACTATCATGTGGACCATAGATCTGACAGTCAATCAGAATCAATTACCCAAAATGCATTATTCAAACTGTCTTCCTGGCCAGGCTTTCCAGTGAGGTGGACTTTGTGTGGCCAGGGAGGGGATGATATCCCATGTGGCAAAGCACAGTGAACACTCAGTATGCCTGCTCTTTGAAAGTGTGGGAGCAGAGCAGTGAATGGGGAAAAGAACAACAGGGAGTCAGAACCCTCCATTCATTCATTCAACAAATATTTATTGAGCACCTACTACATGCCAAACACTTTTTAAAGCTGTTGAAGAGCAGTAATAACTCCAGAAATCAATAAATTCCTGTGTCATGGAGCTTGCTTTCTACTGGGGGAGATAGAAGAGAAATATAGCACAGACATACATTAGCTAGCTTGATATATAATGATGAATGCTGAGGAGAGCAATGAAGCAGGGAAGGGGGATTGGAAGTGTGTAAGTATGAGAATCCATGTGTTTGTTAATTGCTGCATACAATAGAGAGTGATCTTTACTGAGATGATTTTTTGAGTAAGAACCTGAAGGAAATGAGGAAAGGAGCCAGATGATTTCTGAGACTCAAGGATTCTAAGAAGAAGAAATAGCGAGTGCAAAGGCCCTGGGGCAGGACTGTGCCTGGCCAGTTGGAGAACCAGTGATAAGACCAGTGTGCCTAGAAAAAGTAAGCCAGGGGTGAATACTAAGAGATGAATTTAGAAGGGTTGCAATATGGGTCAGATCATTTATGGTGTTGATGAGGACTTTGGTTTTTACCATGAGAGAGATTTGTTTTTTACCCCAAGGGAGAAGTAGCTATTGAAAGGTTTCAAATGGAGGAGGGGCCTTATCTGCCATTTTCAGTGGACTATGTTGAGACTACACTGAAGGGGGAAAAGGGCAGAGGCAGAGAGATAAGTTAGGAGACTAGTGCAATAATGCAGCTGAATTTGTTAGGGAACTGAGTAGCAGTTTACAGGCTGTTTAAGGTCTGTAACATATCCTTTACAAATCAAGTTTCAACTACGAGGGCCAAAAATTGCCTAAGCACTTCTTTGTTTACCCAGAATCAGGCTGGCACAGAAAAGCAGGTGGAAAGCTGTTCCAAGTACAAGTGCATAAAACAGCTAGTTAACCCTGCTTCTTGGCACAGGTCTCCCATAAAGAATTCCTGTGTTTACTTTGCAGGACATTTGTGGTTCCTCCCTGTAGCTGCTTAAAAAACCCCACATGGTCTGCATTTCCCTTTTGATTCTCTTACTAAAATAGCAATTGACATTTATTTAGGAGCTTTGCCCATTCTAACAATTAAAGTGTATAGGAAATTAAACAGTCCTCTCATATACTAGATTGGATCCTTGAACAGAAAAACAGGCATTAGTAAAACAACTGGTGAAATCTGAATAAAGTCTGTAGTTTAAGTAAGAGTATTTTACAAATGTTAATTACCTAGTTCCAATCTACTGTGGTTGATGTCGCAAACGTGTGACGTCAACATTAGAAGAAGTGAGGTGAAGGGCATAGGTGAACTTTGCAACTTTTCTGTGAGTTAAAAATTATTCCGAAATAAAACATTTATTTTCTACAGAGCCCACTCGTAGGGAAAAGAAAACACAAGAGTGAAAACTTCGAAAGAAATTTTTTTTGGAGATCAAATGGTCAGCAGGTATATTCTGCACATTTGGTAATTTTTGTCCACTATTAAGAAGTAGGTGTTATCACCCAATAAATAGTTAGAAAATTGTCTTTCTTTTTAATCATTTCGTGTAGATTAAGCTGCATTTCAAATTCTTCACTTGTCTCTTGATTTTAATGTGCACACATTACATTCATTCTCAGGGCTCTATTTTGCTTAGAAAATAGATAGTTTTCAAAACCAGTTACCAGGCAGACCCTTGTCACGTGTCGACTTCCTTCCATTCTGCCTTCCTTCAATCTCTGTCTTCATTCTTGCTCTAGAGCACAATTCACTAAGCAAATGTGACTGAACACATCTGGCCCTTGACCTAGCTCCCCATTTTCTGAAGCACTGAGGAAAGAAATTTGCCATCACATTAAAAAAACAAAACAAAACAAAACACCGTGATCTTCTCAATCCGATTGCTTAGATCAGGGATGATGAAGGCAAACATCCCTATGGGTCAGGTGAGCCACGTATGAAGTGTGAGGCAACCAAGAGCAGTGGATAAAAACACCCTGGTGTACACTGCTTTGCCCTAAAACGGATCTTATGTTGATCATTCCTGGGAAGTCGTGTCTTTCTAGAATTTCAGTGGAAGCTGGAGTCTGTTTCCAAGTGAGGTGCTTTGGAAATACTGGTTATAGTTTAGTCAGGTAATGTGAAAAAATGCGGCCAGTTGCAGTTTAAAGTGTAACCAGGTAGAAATAAAAAATTATATTTCCATATAAGGTGGGGAAAAGATTGATGAGATTTTAATCCAGCTACAAATCACACAACAATACTGTAGGGTTTTCACAAGTATATCTTAGTTACTGATGCAAGACCATTCAAATTAGCATAGAAACATGACGGATGTAACTTTAATCAAAAAAGCTCTAGGAAGGAACTCACCTGCTTTTTGGGTAACAAATTCCTTTGTCTTACAATGTGTTAGACCACAGGTGGGCAAACACAAGGCCCGAGGCCTGTCCCCCTACCTTGTTTCATCCGGCCAGGCACCTTGTTTCTACCCGATGGCAGTGCTGAACTCTCACTTGACTGTTAAGGAGTAGTTACATGTATATCGTCCTAAAATGACATACGGCCCTTTGAAGCTAACCGCGAGGCTGATGTGGCCCTCAGTGAAAATGAGTTTGACGTCCCTGTGTTAGACTGAGGAAGTTCTTTCTGGAGTGTACTTTAAATTTTCACTGTTGTAAATTAAGCCTGTGATAAATAGCTAAAACCAATACCAGCAGAATAAGATTGCTAATATTCCAGGGGAGCTCTAATGACATGTTTAAGATGCAAAAGATTAGACCAAATTACTAGCTGATTTAAGCTTCCAGGATCAGGACCACGCACCTGTGAAAAAGACATTAGGAGGTGGAGCATGTGGGGATGGCCTTGACTCCTTTATGGCTGTGCTATCTGACACAGATGAAGAACGACTTCTTTTTGGACCCTCACAGCAAAATAAGCAGTGCACAGGTAACTTGATGAACATATTATCTAGGGGAGCTGGGAGAGTTCCCCCAAGAATGCTGCCTCAGTGCTCTGACCTCTCCTACTATGCCCTGGGGCCACCTGTTTTCAGAGCTCTGTCAAGCCACAGACACTAACCAGACAAAGGCACGTCCTGCCCACCAGACCAAGGACGTTGCAGAAAGGGGTCCTCCAAAGCAAGTGCCAACAGTCAACTACTGGCTTCATAACCTTCTGCTAAAAGCAGATTAAGTTGCTAGGATCCTATCCACCCTATCCAATTTTGGTTCCTGCTTTAGCACACTCTCTTCTATGGGGCAAAGGTGACAGCAAGAGGATTGAATGGAATTGAACCAGCCCAACAGTCCTTTCTGTGCCAAAGAGGGATATGTAAAGGGCTCAGAGGTGGAAAGGTTAGTGCTTATTTAAGGAACAGACAGGGCTCCTGCACGTGTCCCAGTTCTGGGTGTTCTGGAAATGCATTTCCTCACGATTCTGCATAGCATACCCTGGTCAGAAAGATGGTCAAACCCCTTTGTAACCATGTCCTTGCATATCCAAATAGCAACATGTTCATGGAGGACAGTGAGGGATTTTATCACGGACCCTTTGCATCCTCTACAAACTCTCACGGTAATCTCAGTAATCTTAAGTAAAAACACTTTCCAGGTATATTTAACAATCCATCTGGGGTGTCAACAGTGGCCAAGAATTCTAGGCGGGGCTATCAAGGCTGAGGGCTGAATGCTCACCCCCAGCGATTTCTACAAAGGTTGAACATTCTTTTAGCCAAGGTGATTTAAGCTAATCTGTCTTGGCTGCTGGGCAAAGGAGTGGAGGGTTTCAGCAGCCCCTCCCACCTCCTGAGGCTGGGAGAGACGGTTACACTACAGAGCAGGGTTCACACAACCATCCTCACCTCTCCCCAGGCAGCGGGTGGGGGCTCCACGGGAGGGTAGTACTTGGGCACATCCCAGGCCACTGCAGCCATGAACCATCTGAAGTCCTTGCACTTGAGCTGTTTGCGCAGCTCCTTCTGGGCAGAGATGTCCCCCGTGGAGAGGTGCCTGTACTCTGGGCGTCGCTGGTAAATGTACTCGGCAAATTCGTCCATCCAGGTCTCAGCCACCCGCTTCAGGTTCTGTGAAGCAGAAAGCATTGTCATTTATTGGTTTGTGCGCTCGGAGGGTGATTTCAGTTGTACTAGAAATTGAAAAAAGAAAAGTAAAAGAAATCATGCAAACCCAGGTCGCTCCAGTTGGTGGCTTACTAACAATAAGTTTTCGTAACTACAAAAGGTGTAATATGATTAGTTGAAGGCTTTGCACGCATTTCTATTTCTGGTATAGGGGTGAGTTGCCAAGTAGGTAATTGATCAGAGCCAGGAAAAATTCACTTTATAATTATATCAACTTCCTCACCCCTCCTGTTACTTCATAATTATAAAAATTATTTTTTCATATAGAAATAAAGGGGTTGAAGCTGGAGATAATGAAGTTCCTGTTAGGCATGAAATTGCTTAAACTGTTTCAAGGAACAGTCAGGGATCTTACTAAGAATGAGGACGAACAAGGGATATTCTTTTCTCCCAATGACAGGGAGAACCCAGCATTGCTAAATCCAAGACTGGGTGTTCTGATGATACTTTATACATGGGGCATGAATACCAAGCAGAATCTAGTAATTTACTGCACACGGAAGTTGGGCAAAGGGAAGCACCAAGTAGCTAGTCTTCTCTGCAGGTGTTCCCAGGGGATGAAGGAAGAGGAGGGTTGATGGAAGGGAAGTAATATACTCCTTAGGGGCATGAGACTGTATGGGTTCAGGATGGGAAGCTCAGCCCCTTTGTCAGTTTTGAGATTCCTCGCATAAGAAAGTACATACATTCATCTGTACCTATATTATGGGAGCGGTTGTAGGATTAAATAGAGTAACAACATAAAGTGCTTAGAATAGTACCTGGCACAGAATAGGCACTATGAATATGAGAGCTATCATTATTAGGAAGTGTGCAGCACTGGAAATCAGAGAGCCTGGGTACTGGGTTTGGCCGCAGATGAGCCGCATCGGTCTGTGAGAAGGGCGTCAGAGGAGATGAGATGTTCTCAGACATTCCTTCAGCTCTATGATGCTAAGTGGTAGGGAAGGCAACTGCATTGTCTTGAAGAGGTCACTTCTCATGTCCCCAACTTGCAGGTCAGTTTCATAGGCTGGTGTCCCATAGGCTGTGGTTCTCCTCGTTTTGTGTTTAAAATTCCTTAAACGCCCACTTGGTGTGAACATTCACCCCTTCTGGGTTTTCATATGCATTGGAAGAGAAAATGAGCAGAAAGGCTGGGAACTTTAAGAAGATCCAGACATGTGTCTAAAGTAAAAACTAATGATATTTAGGAAAATACTTTACCTTAAAAATTGCTGCAAAATCCTAATTAAGGCCTGGCACCATGCCCAGAGGTCTGCTGGATTTGGAGACATGGTCTCCAAATATTTTCTTTCTAATGGGATTGTGCACCTTTCTTGTTCTGTCCCTGCAACTCCACCACCAGTATCCACATGGGCCTGTCTCCCATCTGATCTCCTCACCTCCTATGGATTCCTTGGTTAGTTATGGTCAATGGTGGGCACGAGGCAGGGCTCAATTAATATAGTAAGATGCAGAGAAGAGACAATGTCACAAAGACTACCCTGATTTCTTGGTTGCCTCTGCGTTCCTTTCTTTCTAAGATTCCTAGAACCAGAAGTGTAAGACTTGTTCTGTGAGGAATTGTTTGCCTGACACCCCGTAGACATTGCCTTGCTCAAAACACTTCCCACTCCCCTGACTCCGGTTTACCCTGACAGATGCTCAGAGTCGACGTTGTTTTGTAATATTCTGGCCTCTGCCACAGATTCTGAACTGCCTGATTTGTTTGGGGAAAGAAAAGGAAACAAACGATGTTTGGAGGCTCCTGGTCTGGGATGGTACCGTGTACCACACACTTATATAACATCTACGTGTGTGTTCTCAGCACCATCTTGCCATTTACCTGTTATTCTGACACGTGTTCTGGATAAATGCACTTTATTTCCATTTGTCCTTGGAGAGAAAATTTTGTCTAATCAACAAAAAGATTCAAAGACAGAATGAAAAAATTAGTCAATAATATTAAGACTTAATTTATATTAAATTAGATTTTAGGCTGTAGTTCCAACCTTTATCCTAAACTTTAATTATTATGTAAAGTGAAAATATTTAATTTTCACTTACTTTATTCTTCTCTGATAAACAAAAATGAATAAAGGCTGGGGATAGCAAAAAGCACAGGCAAAGAGGTAAGTTGCCCAGGAATAATGAGAAAGTGACTTTATTAAGTGGAGGCACGCATTCCCAAAAATGATTTGTCGCTAAGATCCATCTTGACTTGGGTAAACAATCACTTTAAGACTGTAAATGCTATAAAGTTAGGAATGGATTTTTTTTTAAATTAAAAGGCCCAGCATCTCAAATGATTCCAAGCACAGGTGTGTATTCATCTGGGCATGCTAATTGTTAGTTTAATAATAGATCATATTATAAAACAAATGTGAACAGTTTCCTAGCATGTATCTACCAATAAAGGCACCGAAACAGGAATAACTTTTTTAAAGTGCTGTTGTTAAAGGATAGATATTGTTGCTTTGGGTTTTAAAAGTAGAAATAGAAATTATTGTGAAACTCCAAGAACTGACTAGCTCAGATGCATTCACTGAAAAATGGTTGGAAGGGTCAGGACAAGCGTTAGCCACAGTAAGTGCCAACAACACCAGGGAAGCTGTGGCACAGTTCATCAGGGGACTAGCCAGGTAGCTTTCGCATTATGTCCTTTTCAAATTGAAATGCAGTTGGTCACAGGTTAGGGTTGCTGCCTTCTCAAACACTCCAAAGAATGCAGCAGGATCATAGACATTTCCAGGGATAATGTGAAATTGTAGATTCGTTTTTTGCAGCTTTTCAGGAGATGAGAAAAAGAGAAACAGCATAGTTGCAAAAACTGCAATAGCTAGTTTTCTTCCAGCAGTGAGTGTTATATAAGCATTTGAACATAAACACAACATCCTGACCATCCTCTAATATTCCTGATGCCCCATTAGGCATCCTCAATTACAGATACTCGACTTTTCTGAGTGGAATTTCCCATCAAGAGGAAATTCCTAAAGTGTCGATTGTGATAGTCAAGGAATACTCCTCACTCCCAAACAGTCCATGCCAAATAATATCATTCTGAAGTCATCATGCTGGAAATAACAATACACTGTGTTAATTTGCCAGTCTCATCACGAGTCAGTGCTTAGTTTTTGGGAAAACACTGGAACCACAGCTGAGAAGTATTGCAAGCAGTTGCAAGGAAAGTTTTATGGGTCTTTTCTTGATTATAGAATAAATTCATCCACTCCAGGAAATAGTATATTGTATATACATTTGAGTTCACTGAGGTATTTACATAGAAATACATATATACACATTCAAAGACATGGAGTGTTGTAATAGGGTAGGGACAAAGCAATATTCCTCACTTAAACATTCATAGCTGCATACACATTTATGGAATTATAAAACCGAGACTTCCCCATAACATCTTTTGCCAGAGATTGTAATGAAGAAAACAAGTCAATCTGATGTCTCCCTGATATTGAATGGACATTGACGGAGGCACTAGGATGTCCAAAAAAATAGTTATCTAGAGGAAAGAAAGAGTCAAGTATGGACACTGGAAGATGGATATGTGAAACTGTTTACTCCCAAACAGAAGCTGGATCTATAAAAGTTGCCTTGTATACACAGAGCCAGGTGTTAGCTGGGATTCCTGTTTTTTAGAGATTTAAATGTAATTGTTTCATCCACAAATCACACATTTTTATCTTCCTCGAGATATGTGTGGATCCCTAGTGGTGTGTGTTCACACATTCATCCTTCACCTCTATTTCCTGTTTCGGGATTCCCCCTTCCTCCTGGCAGCTTGCCCTGGGCTCACTGGCTACTCTGTCACGAAGAGCTGAGTGGGTGACAGGTGATCTTCCACGCCTCTCAAACACGTCCCAGGTAGATCAGCCACGCACAGTGAGGATTTTAAGGAAGTGGGAAAGACTCGAGTGACGGCAGTGCAGCCGATGATGGAAGATGGCACATTTAGTTGACTTCTTTCACGTTCTTTGCTATAAAGAATTTCATGGAAGGGACCGAAACTTTGCCACCCCAAAGGTGCTTTTGGGGATGTTGATTTTAAGTGCATATATTCAACTTTGACTTTTCTCCTGTTAATCTGTCTCTATTAATTTGGTTATTAGCCTAGCCAGAAGAACTTAGAAGGTGGAGCGCTCCTAACCATGTACTGATTGATGCCACCCAATTTGAATTGAGTTTTGCTTAAATAAACTCTTAAAACTTTTATATGCCTCAGGTGATCTCTTACAACATGGAACACACTCATACTGAAAATATTGCTTATCCAAAATTCAGATTTATCTGGTGTCCTATATTTTTGTTTGCTAAATCTGGCAACCCGACTTCCCATCTACATTAAGTGTATATAATATTGTGCTCCATGACTATTTTTGAATTCACTATCTGACTGTATATGCAGAATCTGGCATATTTTGATGCTGTCACCAATACCTACTGAATATTTTGCTTCCATGGAAATTATCCCAGGGAAGTTTCAAGCGCTCTGCAGAGAAGTCTGCCATAACACACCGTTGATCTCCACATGCTGCACACAGTCCCACTGATTTTCTGTTTTTCCCAGGTGGGATCCTGCTGGCTCCTAGCTGTGAAGCAAGCAGGGAAGCAGCCATATCGCTTAAGATAACAGCAGTGCTACTTGGTAGCTAGAAGGGAGGCTCAGCATAGCTAGAAGGGACAATTTAGGGCTTACTGTTAGCATCAGTCTGAACATAAGTAGGTGAAGGCTTCCTGTCTCTGCACCTCAGGCTGGGCTCCACCCAGGCTCTGAGTGTAGTGTGGACAAAGGAGATTGGGGGGGAAAGGCCCAGTCCATTCAAGGTGGACTTTTTACCTGCTGGTAAAATTTTTACCTGCTGGGGTTATTCCCAGCATGGAAGTTTCAGAAAGTAGTTACTGGAGCTGAGGAATACTTAAAAAATACACTTTTGTATAGAAAGTAAATAAAGAGTTTCTCTATTTTTAAAAGCTGCAGACCTTTATACTTTTGGAATCATACATAGAATGAAAACTGTTATTCTGAGCACCTTCTATGCATGACACATTGACGACATCCTCTATTTTATGACACTTGTCTGTGGTCCCTTGCATATCTGAACAGGTCCCACTATTCAACCCAAGCTGATATTAATCTCTCATTTCTTTGTGTTGCCCTGAAATTTATAAACACACTTAATTTAACACATTCAGCCTTACATTAGCGATCTTTAGAATTCAAGTCCTATTGTCTCTGCACAATCCAACACTAAATCTTCCTTCACTGCTAATAATCATCAGGTCTTTGAATTGATACTTTATCAGGAGCATTAAGTCACACTTCTGCTTCAGTTCGTAAGAACAGATTTCCAGCTCTGACTGATCATCTTTGTTGCACAGCATGAGGAAAACAGATTGTTCCATTATACCTGCTCGTTCATGAAACAGCATAAATTGATCCGCTAATTATTTTTTCTCCAGCAACATTTTAGATCCCACTATCCGATTATTTAAAAAATACAATCCCCATACAGTTTCTTGGCAGTTTGTTTGAGACTTGATTGTTTCTCAGCCACGAGGCTGTCCCACGCCTGTGCTTTATCTGGGCCATCTCACCTCAGGAGCGCTTCCAGCTCTCTGTGCAGGGTGCAGTGCTTACATGTGCGCTGGCGTGACCCCAATCCCCATGCTGTGCTGCTGTCAATATGAAGCTATTGTATTACAGTGGATTTAGTCATCTATTTCTCTTTCTTCGGCTCTCCCCTCCTCCCGCCCCTATATTTTCTCTGGCGCTTCCCCCCAGATACTGCTGGTAGCTAGCAGAGCCAGTCTCACCCAGAAAGGGTTTGTCACACTCTATCAAGGAATTGCATCACTCTCCCTTGGTTTAAAAATTCTGCTTTGATTTAAATGCATTTCTCTTCTTCTCTTTGAAGCCTAAGAATACTTTAGTAGCTCCAGAGCCCCACCCCAAAGCCCTCTTATCATTGATAATGCGATAATGTCAGCGTGCATACAGCTCAAAAGAGAATCTCTTTAGGAAAGCCTCTCCCTCACTACAATTATTCAGCCTGGCCTTCTTCTCTGATCTGAAGACGTCTTTGAAGTCAGTGGGAAGCCTTCAGCAGACGGAGGGGATGGCTAATCCAGCACTGAAAGGGAGGCTTCACTGACAGGCGGTTTCCTTTCTCTTTTTCCTCAAAGTCTGTGTGAGCTGTTTGCAAGTGATTACCTGCTCTTGGCTGTTTTAATGTAATTTAATTATGTCTCTATTGCATTTTTTGGCCAAGTATTTCAGATATTTATGGTAGTGTGTCTGATGGCATTTAATGCAGCCAAATTATGTAACTACATACCTCATTTAAAAATTCATGTAAGCCTAATTTTAAAAGTAGTTTTTTGAGGAATAATGATACACAATAAACTGCTCATATTTAAAGTGTACAATTCGGTGCATTTTGACACATGTATTAGTGAAACCATTGCCATGATTGAGATAATGAATGTATCCATCACCTCTAAATGTTTCGGCTTGCCTCTTTGAAATCCCTTTTCATATCTCCTTTCTTTGGCAACTTTACAAACCGCAGGCAACCACTGATCTACTAAACTTTAAAAAAATTTTTATTAATGTTGGCAGTGATATTGACTCTTGGTTTAGCAACCTTGGTTTTTGAGTTTGGCAAGAAAGAATTCAGAGCCACGAACTCTAGCACGAGAGGAAAATCACTGAGGCAGAAGGAGTGAGCCAGCTGGGCTGCATGGACTCAGGAAACAAGTTTCAGAAGCAAAATAAGGGCCCTCAGAGCTTGGGAGAAGGAAAGCAAAGATACAAAGGAAAGAAGACCTTCCTTCTTCTGCCTGAAGAAGGAAGGTGCAGACATGCTCTAGAGAGAGAGCATATGCTGGGTCCTTTATCTCAAGGGCTTTTATCTGTGTTCTAAAGTCAGGTATTTCAGGGAAAGTCTCAGGGGAGGGTCTCAACAGACTGTTCATCAGCTTTCCAGGTCTGAGACATCAAAATGAGCATCTTGTGTCAGGGTCATGGTCTGTCTGTACTGATTGATTGGCACTAGCTAGGAGGTCATTGCATCTGGTCCTGATACGAGCCATGGCTGCTGCTTTATCTGGTTTTGCTGATTTTCTGGGCTTGGAGCTGAAACAAAACTAAGGCCTAGATGCTATCTATAGTTTGACCAAAACTCTGTCTCTGTGGTCAACAGATCCAAGGCTTTGTTGCTAAGGTTATATGATGCTGATCAGAAGAACCTCATTGTCCTGAGGGCTTTATGCTTCATTGGTCTTGCAAGGGAGTAGGAGGTCCGTGAGTCATGGTGCTGGATGAGGCTGGTTGGAGTCAGCTGTCTATTTCAGTTTCCCCATTACTTTTGCTAAGTAAGTTTTCTGGCTTCTTACTATCTTACCTCGCTAAGATTAATTTTCAAAGAGCAGTTTTAGGTTCACAGCAAAATCGAAGGGCGGGTATGGAAATTTTTTCATCTACTCTTAGCACCCACTCAGGCATGGGTTCCCCCATGATCGACAGCCCCCACCAGAGTAATGTATTTGTTATAATTTATGAACCTACACTGACACATCATAATCACCCAGAGTTCATAGTTTACATATGGGTGTGCTCTGGGTATTATAGGCTGATTTACTTTTTGTCACTACAATTTAGTTTACATTTTCTAAAATTTTATATAAATAAATCACAGGGCATGTGGTCTTTTTGTCTGGCTTCTTTCACCAGAATAATTATTCTGAGGTTTTTCCATGGAGTTGCATGTATTCCTTTTTATTGGATTCCCTACTACGGCTATACCACAATTTCTTTATCCATTTACTACCTGAGAGACATTTGGGCTATTCCTAGTTTGGGGCTGTTACACATAATACTGCTGTAAATAATCTTGTGTAAGTCTTTGCCCACATACTGACGTCTACTTACTTTGGCTATGTATCTGAAGTGAACTGGCTGGGTCATATGCTCAGTAGTCTAACTCTAAGTGAAGCTGCTAAACTGTTTTCCTAAGTGGTTGTATCATTTTACATTTCCTTTGGCATTCCAGTTGCATCACAATCTCTCCAGAAATTTAGGATTGTCAGTCTTTTTAATTTCTGTCATTTTAAAAATGGGTGGTGGTATCTCATTATAATTTTAATTTATATTCCCTGATAAATAATTATGCTGTGTCTTTTCATGTACTTATTTACTATGTACCTTGTTTGGTGAAGTATCTGTTTAAAGACTTTTGTCCATTTAAAAAATTGAGCCCTGGCTGGAGTGGCTCAATGGATTGAGTGCTGGTCTACAAACCAAAGGGTTGCTGGTTCATTTCCCAGTCAGGGCACATGCCTGGGTTGCAGGCCAGGTCCTCAGTAGGGGGTGCACAAGAAGCAATGATGTTTCTCTCCCTCTCTTTCTCCCTCCCTTCTCCTCTCTCTAAAAATAAATAAAAATAAAATCTTTAAAAAAATTGAACTTTTTTATTATTGAATTTTGACAACTCTTTATATATCTGGGATACAAGTTCTTTACCAAAAATGTGATCTGTCAATATTTTCTCCAAGTTCATGTCTTGCCTTTTTATTGTCTTAACAATGCCCTTTAAAGAGCAGGAGGTTTTTATTTCAGTTGGCTCCAACTTATCAATTTTTATCTAGAGACAAGTGCTTATGGTGTCACATTTAAGAAATCTTTGACCAACCTCACAATTTTTCTTCACTTTTTTTCTAGAAGTGTTTGACCATATATAAGAATCTCTTTCTGGACTCTGTATTTTCTTCCATTTGTCCAATAGCTGCCAATACCTATGGTCATGATTACCATAGATTTTTAATATCTCCAAATCAGGTAATGTAAGCTCTACAACTCTGTTCTTTATCCAAGCTATTTTGGTTAGTCTAGGTCCTTCGCATTTGTGGATGAGTTTTAAAATCAGTTTGCCTAATTTTTTATGTGGTAAAATGTATAATAATATAAATTTGCCTTTTAACCATTTTAAATGTGCAGTTCGGTGGCATTAAGAACATTCACATATTCCCGACAGCACAGTTCAGGTTTCTGTTACTATGATATATTAACTGTAACTGTATAAAGAACAAGTGTTGTTAGCTCTTCAGGGCACAAATCATTGCATAAATTACAGACTAAAGGGAATTAAAATTTTATCACTCTGAAGCTGCCCTTTTTGAGATATTGATTTTAGGCTGTTTATTAAAAAGCAAGACTCAGAAAGAACTTTTGACACTCCCGCCCCACCCCCACCCTTTCCTGTCCAACAGATTCAGACAGAAAAACCTGCTTCAGGAAAGAAATCTTAGGATGTTCCTTTTAGCCTACTTTGAATGAACTATGTTAAAAAGGACCTCAAGCAGGGGCTGCTAGCCAGACACCCTCTGTGTCCCATTGTTCCTGAGTTGCACAGTAAGAACTTTTTGCCATGTGTGACCTGCTCTACCTCAACTACCTGTTCATCCCCCATTTTCACTTTTGAAACTTAAGATCCCATTCCCCATCCTTTTCTCCTTTGTCCCAAAATGTCTTATGTATCCAGTGTTGCCTCACTGTCTTCGGAATTTTCCTGCTTATATGGATCTCCCAATGTGTATGTATTAAAACTCGATTTTCTTCTGTTAATCTGTCAATTTCATTATTATAGCCCAGCCTAGCAGAATTTAGAAGGTGGAAAAAATTATCAATGTTTTTGGCTCCCACAGGATGCACAGTATGATCAGCAATCAACTGCATCACTTCTTGCAAAGTCTGTTGGTGCTTGGTCATTGCCATCTGTTACCCAGTTCGCACACAGGCAGCAAAGCACACGGTGGTGTTGCATCCTTGATTCCCGTCAAGAACCCTCATGACACTTCACAAAAATGGATAACTGAAAAGGCAGAATTGGCCAACAAAGAAGAAAGAGCAGCAAAAACCCAAAGTTGATAATGCTGAAAGTGAAATTCAAATAGGATTCTTAGAACAGGTGACTGACCACAAGAATGTTGACATTGCTGCCATTCAAGAGACTGTAGGTATGCAGCCAGGAAACTTAGTGAGGGGACATTCGTTGCCATGAAGGAGGAATGGCTTGTGATGCAAAGGATGATAAATCTGTCTTCCTAAATTGAAACTGCAGACGCGTTAGACACTAACACCCCATTCCCCCTTCCCTCAGCCCCTGGCAGCCACCATTCTACTTTATGTCTCTATGAATGTGACTACTCTAGGTGCCTCATGTGAATGGAATCCTACAGTATTTGTCGTTTTGTGACTGGCTTATTTCACTTTCCGTAAGGTCTTCAAGTTTATCCATTTTGTAGACTCTTTCAGAATGTCCTTCCTTTATATGGCTGAATAATAATCCACTGTAGTTTGCTTATCTACTTATCTGTCATTGGACACTTGTTTGCTTCTATACTTTAACTATTATTATACACATGTGTGTACAAATATCTGTTTGAATTCCTGCTTTCAATTTTTTTTTTGTATGCACCCAGCAGTGAAATTGCTGGATTTTTAATTTTTTGAGAAACCTCCACACAGCAGCTGCATCATTTAACATTTCCAGCATGCACATGGGTTTTAATTTCTCTATGTCCTTTCTAACATTCATTTTATTAAAAAAAATAGTCATCCTAATGGGTCTGAGGTAGTATCTTATAATGAGTTTGTTTTGTATTTCCCTAAAGATTAGTGATGTTTAGTATCTTTTCATGTGCTTATTAACCATTTGTATATCTTCTTTGGAGATATGTCTATTCAAGTCCTTTGCCCATTTTAAAATCAGGTTTTTGTTGTTGTTGCTGTTGTTATTGAATGTAGGAGTTCTTTAAATTTTCTGGATATTAACCTTTTATCAGACAGTTACTTGTGAATAATATTTCCATTCTGTGAACTGCGTTTTCACTCTGTTGAATCCTGTTGCTAGTTACCTTGGATGCACAAGCTTGCCTAATATTTAAGCTTAACACAGGCCACTTGACGTAGTCATGCCCCTCAGTAATGAAGTGAGGCTCAATGTTGCTGGTGAAGGGCTGTTCAGCAGAAACAGCCGTGTTAGTTGTCTATTGATATGTAACGAATTACCCCCAAATGGAATGGCTTAAGACAATAACAAATATTTTTTAACTTGCACAGTTTCCATGTGGCAGGAACTCAATAGTGGTTTGGTGAGCAACCTGGCTTGGAATTTCAGTCAAACTTTGGTTGGGGAAGCAGTCATCTTAAGCCTTCAATGGGGCTGAAAGATGTCCCCCATGTAGCTCACGCACATGTCTGGCAAACTAGTGCTTGCCGAGTTGGTAGGAGGACTCCCTTCTCCCCGCATGGGGCTCTACACAAGCCTGCTTGGAGGTCATCACGACACGATAGCTGTCCAAAAATCATGATGGAATCTGTGACGCCTTTTATGACTTAGCTTCAGAAGCTAAAAACAGGATGATAGGACAAAATTGAAAGTATGGTTTTTGTTTTGTTTTGCCTTGTTTTATTTTTTTCATCCTTAAGATTATTATTTGGCTGAGATTGAGGATCAGAATATGATGGAATTCTTTTTCATGACTGGTTTCCTGATTATCTGAGAATGTGGAGATAACCAGAAGCTCTTGGAATTATTAAAGGGGGCCCAATGTAAACAGAGGTCTTTTGTGTTCAGGTGAGGGTGTATGGCCCACACCTAGGAGATTCTGTCTGAGTCTGACTAGGACCCAGAGGAGTTCTGGCACTTTGAGGACTGGTTTCTCCAGAGATAGCACCACAAGCCAGAAGGTGATGCTCTTACTGAGGGGTGTGGGGATGTGGCTTCTCCAATGGCTTCATAGGCAAGAGACTGACGCAAGTGGGAGCACAAGCAGAAGAAGCCAATCACAGGTGGTACAGAGTAATTATTGCATCTGACAAATGATGACAAAGGAGAGTGTCAGCACATGGGTGGGAGCCTTTTGGGGATGTCTAGGGACACCTGGGTGTCCACTGCTGGCAATCCAGCTAACGGTATTCTCAGCTATCATAACTTGCATGTAAAAAACAGTATGATCTTATTTGTAGATGATTATTATTGATACATTGTCTATTTTTTTTTCAACATAAATCACAGTCAGCATTTTCTAACCTTCAGGGAAAGAGAATATTAAGTGTTTTATTCTTTCACAGGACCATCCACAGCAAGCATTCAGACAAACTGTGGTTGAATCAAATGGTGCCATAGTATTTATTCCATTTGTCATTAGTAGAGCCAGTTTGGAAGAAAAACCCCTATGTTTTTAGTAACTCATACAGGGTCCTTAGGTTGAAATTATGTCTGTTCAAAATTTAGGCAATCTGTGACATTTTATTTTTATAAACCATTTTCAGAATTAGAATTGTGAAGGCATTCAGACACCACAAAGCTGCCATTTGGTTTTAGACCATTTCTCAGTTTACAGAATGACATTAAATGACATCAAAAAGGAGATTTAGTTGGGCTGGAATTACCGTTGAAAATGGGATTCTTGCCAGGAACTAATAAACTATTAGAATCAAGGGTGATTAGAATGGAAATGAAGTAGTGGGGGCCTCAAGCACAGTCTCCCTGTGCGTTTACACATCTCTTGGTAAGATGCTAACTCTTTGAAATGAGTCCCTCCTCTCCAGGTGCTTCTGTGGCTTCCTGATCCAGTGGCAGTCCCAAAAGGCAAAGGTATAAAACGGCCAGCACTGCTCCCTCATGCAAGGGTTGCATTTTTGGTTGAGATGATGGAATGCTAAAATATTTTAACTTGCTTAAGTTTCAGTAGCTTAGTTTTATAGCGGCAGGGGTCTATTGCCTAAGCAAGCTTTTCTCCTTTCCCAGGCTCCACTGGGATCCTGACTACAGGGAAATGTTCACTTCTAATGAGAATAATGGTAAGAATGCAATTATAATTCCCCCAATCCACAAATAAGACTCACTGTGTAGTTTGTTGCCTAAATGCTTTGATAAAAGAAAGGTATAGAAATGCTGAATACAACATAAAGTGCCAAGGTGCTCTGGGTAGGTAAAAAGTAACTAAAAGCAGACTGGAAAAGGCAAAAAGGCACCATAGGAAAGGAATCGTGAATCCCATTTTAATTGCATTAAGAATGAAGGGGCCTGAATAGACACTTCTCCAAAGAGGATGTACGGGATGGTCAATAGACATATGAAAAGGTGCTCAACATCACTAATCATCAGAGAGATGCAAATTAAAACCACAAGGAGATATCACCTTACACCTGTCAGAATGGCTATCATCAATAAATCAACAAACAAGTGCTTGTGAGGATGTGGAGAGAGGGGAACCCTTTTGCACTGTTGGTGGGAATACAGACTGGTGCAGCCACTGTGGAAAGCAGTATGAAGATATCTCAAAATATTAAAAGTGGATCTGCCTTTTGACACAGCAATTCCACTTCTGGAGATATATCTGAAGGAACTCAAAACACTAATCTGAAAGAACGTAAGCACCCCTATATTCATTGCAGTGTCATTTTTCAATCACCAAGATATGGAAACAACCCGAGTGTTCATCAGTAGATGAGTGGATAAAACAACTGTGGGATATTTTCACAATGGAATATTACTTGGCTGTAAAAAAGAAGAAAATTTTACCCTTTGTGACAGTATGGGTGGACCTGGAGAATATTATGCTATATGAAATAAGCCAGTCAGAGAAAAACAAATACCATACGATTTATTTATAAGTAGAATCTAATGAGCAAATTGAACTAACAAGCAAAATAGAGACAGACTCACAGAGAGAGAGCAGAATAATGATTAAGGGCGAGGGGAGATTGGGGGTGAAGGGACTGAGCAACAAGGAAAAAGGACTCATGGGCATGGACAATAGTGTGGTGATTGTTGGGGAAAGGGGGGTGTAAGGGGACTAAAAGGTAATGGAAAAAAATACAAAAATTATGAAAAAGGAAAAAAATAATTTCATTAAGAATGGCAAAGTGAAAGTAATGATTAATCATGGCAACTAATTACCATGTAGGATTACCATTGAAATATTAAATTTATTCTATAAAAATCTTCCAATAGACTAAACAAAAAAAAATAATGTGAAATGTTGGTCCTCGCTAGATAGAGAGTGCTAAATACTATCCCCATAGCTTGGGAGTTAATTACCTGGCTGATTTACAAGTTCCGCTTTGCATGCTAGAAAGCATTGCATAACTGATTCATAAGTCATAGCTGAGCTGAAACTTGGGAAAGCACTGAGGAAGACTTGAAACAATCATATTGAGCAAAAGGCTTCAATATTGGGGAAAATATATCATCTGTGGGAGTTTGGGGAAGGAAACAGCAAATAAATAGGAGACCACCAAACTACTGAATAGATTTAGTTTTGAGAAGTTTTATAGGAAATTGCTGAGTTTTAACATAGTGTTGTCTTAACCTCACATTTTTTAATGATGTTCCCAAATGGCAAGAGACTAGACCTGTCAGTGATTTGTTGTTTCACATTCTTTTTCAGTGCTTATGTTTGGTGTGAAAACTCTATGCTTTACCCCTATAATGTTCAAAACATTTAAAGACAGTGTGTGATTGTATTGTTATTTGTTAAGCAAACACAAAAAATACATGGAGAAATTAAGGGAGCAAATGAGGGTCAAGCATTGGGAAATAAATTTGTGTTTCCTGTTTTTTTCATCTCTTCTCTCTAGACCTCTTGGAAGAGAGAACAGTTTCACTTTGCCTTATTTTCCTCACATGCAAAACAAACATAAAATGCCCAGTATTCAAAAAGGGAAATCCTTACAGGGTGAGGACATGTGCTTTGCCAATGCTGTGTACCAAGACATCTCTAATGTGGGGAGTATCCTTGGGTGGTGAGGTGACATTCTGTTACAGGGTGCAGCCAAGGGGGGGGGACCCCAAATGGACATTTGAAATGGGGCCCAGAACACAAAGTGTTCAGGAGATTCTAAGATGTTTTTTTTTACCCCTTCCCCCCCCCCCACAGGTGTGAGTTGGGGGAAGGGGCACACAGAGCAAGAACATGCAGGGCAGCTTTGCAGCTAATCCATGGCATGGTCATTTAACATACCTATAGCCTTGGGCCGGTTGCTTGAATATGCTAAATAGCTATGGCCATGCTCTGGGCCAGGGGGATGGAAAGGGACACCTCCCCGAGATGTGACTGGGGG
>PVIA01000581.1:0-174735 GCA_004024845.1 Tonatia bakeri | reverse complement strand
TAGCGCTTGCGTGGGAGCTCCGAGGAGATTGGTTCCAGGACATGGGGTGACACTTGCCCAGACCCATGATGGTGACCAGAAAAGCTGGAAAGGACAGCAGATCGAGGGCAAGTGTGGCCGAGTGTAGGAGGAGTCGGAAATAGGGCTGCAGAGGAAGATTGGCGCGGGGATTTAAATCCAGACACGGCAGCCATAGAGGAGAGAACCACACGGATTTGGCTGAGTGGGGATTCCGTGGTCCTGGAGGAGAGAGGACCACGTGTCTGGAGTGGTGGAGAAAGGACCACATGGCTGGAGCAGTGGAGAGAGGACCACGCACCTTTGCCAGAGTGGGTTCCCCCACAGTAGTAGTAGGGGGAACCATCACCTGGTTTTAGCAGAGATTCCGGCGACACAGCTGATGGTGCTGAGAACTGAGAGAGGCCTACCAGCCGAGCACGGATTACTGGGAAGAACCAGACATTGCCTGAGACTGGACTTCTTTTTCCTTTCCTGAGATACGGTACCCCATACTGGGCAAGGGGGAAGGAAGGACTGTGTGTGTTTGTGGGTGTTTTAAGGGACTTTAAGATTTTGATAAAGACATTAGGTCACTACCTTAAGTTTGTATAGCACTAAATAAATGTTTTCCTTTCCTTTTCACAAATCTCTGGCATTGAGAGATATCTTTCCTTTAAGGCGGTGGACAAGACGGACCTGAATCTCTTTCCCTAAGAGTATTATCGTTCCAGGCCCCCTTGGGTTTTTGGTTTCTGTAACAATTCCACTACAAAGGTATGGCTTGATAAAATTAGAAAGGCCCAATGTTGTTGGTTAAGGATGTATAACATGCTCTCTGCCAGCAGTTTTCCACCTTTTCCATCTCATGGCACACATAAACTAATTACTAGAATTCTGTGACATAGCCAAAATAATTTTTTTTGTCATCTGACAAAAAATATAGGTATAATTTTGATTCATTCACACCATATGGCTATTATTAAGCTGGCTGTTGTAATTTTTAAATTTGACAATTTAAAGGAAAAGAGGTCAGTGCCCCTGACAGATAGTTAGGTATTGCATGTTGTAAACGTTTTTGTGACTCACTAGTTGAAAATCGCTGCTCTATGTGTTTCTGTTTGACACATAATAGGTACTTGATATACCTCTATGGAAGAATTTCTCCAGCCTGAGCCTTTGATGAGATTAGAGATAAACTTGATCTCTATAGTATGCAATGGACTCACATCTGAATGATTTATTAAATCATTGTTGTCTATAGGAGACCATTCTGCATGGTGTGGGCCCAGCTCCCACTGGGAGATGCACAGGACCCACACCCATTGATAGGTTCTCCTGTGGGGAATCAGGCCTGCAATGTACCTAGGCCGCCTTGAGACTTGCTTTTGCTAAAACTCCCTCACCCTGAATTGAGACAGTTAAGTGCTTACTGCAACTTCCTAAAATCTGAGCTAAACCTCCCAGTATGGAGTGGAACCAGTTCAACCACTTTTCCCTTTGCATTTGCAAATATTCTTCTTCTGTGATGTGATTAGCAGCATCCTCTCCTTTGTTTTCTGTAAAAGGTAACCGCCTAAAGTGAACCTGTGCATAGTAAATGAGGACCATCACGTAATGTGCCCAGAAAAGAAATAAAGGCCTTTCAGGGCTGAGGCATTTTCTCCTCTTGAGAGAAAAGCCATGCTTGCCTTTTTTCTCCACAGGACTCGGTAGTCCGTGTAATTTCTCATGCCTTATCCACAATGTGGCGGACCCCAGGAGCCGGGGTACACATCAGTTGTCACATAATAAACATGATTGATTTTTAGGGAGACTCTCATGAAGAATAATGAAATATTATTTATGGAAGATGTTTGAATTTCTTAAGTAAAAAGTTCTGTCTAATTAGATGATATTATATTTTAAAATGTGGCCAAGAGGGGAGGGAAATAACCACATGATTACAGTATGTGAATGATCTTTCACTCTTGTCACAGTATTGAACAGTCTTATTTCTCCTGAAGGGGTTCAGAATAGGCCTCCTCAAGATGTGGGACTTTGGCATGTGAATTATTTTGAGCTGAAGGCAATCGAGACTCTGTAAGCACCTGAGAAACTTTTACCTCTCTTTTGAAGGATTTAAATCAGGGGCCCTGCCCATAATGAATTATCATAGACATAACGTTCTATGACCAATCAGTGGGGTGGGACAAACTTCAAATTACAGAATGTCTGCTCTTCTTTTCATCCTGAAAATGGTCCTATCCTTCTGTGAAGCCCACAAGGTGCCTTACCTCGTCTTTAGCTCAGAATGCCATCTATACCTTATTTTCCCTTTCTGACATGAACCACTCATGTATGTGGGGTCTTGGACTCTCTCATGTATGCAGGGTTTCATATGTACATGTGTAATTAAATTTGGTTATTTTCTGCTGTTAATCTGTTACGTAGATTCATTTGTTAGACTAGTCAAAAGAACCCTGAAGAATGGAGCAAAATTGCTTTCTCCTCCACAGCCTTTTTGTCATGTTGTAAGAAATAATTAGAAATAGTTATTGTTTTTAGAGGAATTGCTTCTGTACAGAAGTTCTAGCCATTTAGGCAGACTGAGTCTTTTGAGAATTCATCATTTTCTCCTTTTGGGGAGGAAGTCTGTGATAGGCCACTGTGTCCCTGAACTCATTGATAGTTTCCAATAAAGCATCTGAACTCTATAGTTTTAAGAGCAGCAGAAAGAAGTGCTGGCTGCTGTTGATGGCTAAGGTTGTTATGCTACAGCTCTTATTGGCTGGGCAGTTTTATGGGAGGAAACTGATTTACAGTCATCAAGGGAGAAAGGTCAATTTGTAGGATGTAGATTTACCATTCATCACTGCATTTTATAGCCTCGTTGGTGATTTTATTTCCCGATATCAAACTAGTCATTTTGGTCTTATTAAGGCTTTTCCTCAACTGATATATTTTTCTGACATAAACAGGGAGAGCTGCATATGTCAGAGAGTGTGTTCTTCCATTTCAGCTACATGAGGCAGGGATAGTGGATTCCATGGTGAGCAATGAGGAAGTACTCACTAATCAACTTGGGGGGGGCTGACTTTGGCACTGAAATACCCCTCCTCCTCTTCCTCCTCTTCCACCCATTGTCTATACCTTCTCCCACTCCTACCAATTTCAAGACTCTGAGCTAATCCATGGAGTCAATAGGGCCAGGTGCTACCAGGGATATAACATGAAGAAAGGCACTTTGGAAGAAGTAATCTCACAGCTGACGGAGGCAAAACCACCATTCTCCCTCAGACCTCAGATTTAACCTTGGCGTCCATGCAGTATAATAACCGTAGGAAATCTTCGAAGATCATTGCTTCCTGCCAAGAAACTCTAAGTAATTATATAAAGTCAAAACCATTTGCAATGTGTACACAGATCACACTGTCATTTATAGGATCATTAAATATAATCTGGTAAATAGAATAGATATTACTGTACATATCAAAAATGCTGTATGTTAGCTATGAGATATACTTCCTCTTCTGTTAAATCATAATCCCAATGAGAACATTATAAACTACATAAAATACTTTATAAATAAGTAAACTATATGAGATGCAATCTAATTCCATAGTGAGTTGGATTATTTTTGTTTAATCCATCCCTCAAGCTCATGATGTTTGGATTGTCATATAGAGATTGCTGGACTTTATCTTTCTGTCATAGTCAGTCGTTAGTTATAAGAAGTTAAGGCTTATGTTTATTTTGTTCATCATTTATATTTCCAGGGCCTGGCTCTGTGCTTGGCATAATAAATATTTTCTTCAGAAATGAATTTTATTGATAAAGAAAATCTGGCAAAATCTGTTTTTTTTGTGGGTTCTCAAATTCTAGATGGGAAGTCTACACACGTCCCTCAGATCTGGCTCTCCCTGATGCCTCGTAAAGCTGTCACTTGTAGCCCACTTTATCCAAAACCAGTCTCCGCATCTTCCCCTTTCCCTTCTTCACACCCCTGTATTCATCCTGATACTATGTACTCCGACACAATACTATGTACTCTGACACTGCCATGAAAACCTCATGATCACATTTGACATCTTCCTCCTTGCAAAAGATGACAAGTCAATAAAAATGCTCTAAGTGTGGCAGGCAACCCCCATGTTAGGCTACTTTGTACTTTGTAACTTCTGTGCTAGGACCCCGAGCTTTGCTCCTTTGTCTCCCATATAAGGTAGTTAGACCTAACTTCCGCATTTAGCTTCTGTAACCTTGCTTTGCCATGTAGGCAGGGGTTCCGAGGCTATTTAAACCCCGGAAAGTTAGAGATCGGGGCTCAGGATTTGGGTTCTTCCCCTGAGCCCGAGCGTAATAAAGAATCGTGCTCTGCCATCTCTCCTGCGTGTGAGTTATTTCCTACAACATAAGAAGTTTTGTTTACAAATGTTTCTTGCATTCAGAATGTTACTTAATTTAGTCTTTCTCCCATTTAGTATTGACTTGTTGGTTGATCTTCCCATTTTACCCTATTTTTACCCTGGTACTTCCTGTTCAAAAACCACGAGTCTCTCACTACATTCGATTAGCAAAAGGTACGCACCTTGGTCTGCATACAGGGTTCCCCAGGATGGGTCTCCAACACATGATCCAGTTTAACTCCAGAGGTCCCAAACACAACCCTTCGTCACTCTCTGTGCCTTCTCCTTCCTACCCGGGACTTGGCTCATGCTGGAGCCCCTGCCATGACTGCCCCAGCTGCTCCCGTTTATTCCAAATCTTCCTATACAGAACAATACGGCAGGTGGGTTGAGCCTTGGGCAGCCACGCCTCTGTTTACAGTCCCAGCTCTCCTCACTTAACATTTAACCTCTCTCCCTTTTAAAGTGAGTTACACTTTCAAGCACTATAGGTCATCCTGTACAACTGAATTCTTAAGGGGTTTGACTTCTTTGGTTTTATAGCTGTTATCCTGAAGCTTGGATAATAGTTGCCATAAAATGCAAGATGAAATTTTAGAACATTAAATGTTATCAATACCACATTTGGTGTCAGTGGCAAAACACAGGATAATACAGTTTCCTGGTTGGCATTCTCTGGTGTCCCTTACACTCTTAGGGTGAAGCTGGGTCCAGTTTTGTCTCCTATGCAGTCCTCCCACCCTTGGAGCTAGGGAGGACAGCTGTGTGAGCCCCAAGGACTGCCTCACTCACAGTCTGCAGGGCTGTCCTCTGTTGACATGAGACCCTCCTGGGGACAACTCCCATGGGTCAAGTCGCTCCCATGAGGACTGCTATTGCACTTCAGTTAGCTGGTATGGTTAGCCATGTGGTGACTGCTCAGCACCTCTGCAATGTCCCTGCTGGTAGAGCCACCTGTCTCCAGTCCAATGACTTTAATTGTCCCCATACAATGGGATTCACAGAGTAGTCTGTCAGGAGTCAGTAACTGATGTTCTTTCAGCAGAGTTCTTGGTTCATGCCACAACCTGTGAACTGAAGGGTCTCCTTAAAAAACCTTCCACCCACTTGTCACTCAGCCACCTCTGGTTTTGCAAAGTGTCGCCCAGCAAAAGGCTCAATGTAAAGGCCATTTACCGAGTAGCTGCTGACTCTTCTGTGATGAAGGGCAGTTGGTCCATCCTAACGAAGGGATGACTGTCACTACAGTCTTGGGGACTTTCTGGTTTCCCTACAACTCGAGGGGTGAGTGCTCCTTCCTTCAGAGACTGGCTGTTTGTTCCTGGTGATAAGATACCATGACTGTGTTGACGCTGGCCCCCAGCTGACTCAGCAATAACAGGCAGTTTTATTCATGATGGTGAATACTCTGATTCCCAGATGAAGGTGAATTGTAAGTCACCTACCATGTCTCAGATTTTTGTGTTTTGTGGGAATTGACATAAGGATGTTAATTTTCATTTTTGCCAAATAGGGCATTAATAAAAATCCACTATCTTGTGTTCTTTCATAAGACAGAAAAAAACCTATAATCATCACATTAAAAAAGATGTTATTAAATGGAATAGATTTAGCTTTATGATTTATATATTTTTCAGTTCCCTGGGGCTGGATAAAAAGTGGGCCAGGAACTGGCTCTGGTCATGGGTCATGAGTTTGGGAACCACTATTATATGAACCCTGTTGAAGGTCCTCTTTCCATCCATCAGCTCTGGTACCATTCCCCCTCCTCTTCCCTATACAGATCCACATATTTACAATACAGTGAACAATTATTTATTGTTTTGTATTGTCCTCTAATGGTTTCATGTGTGAATACCTTCTCTTCCAACCAGACTGTCATGCTAAGTAAACAGAAGGTACTGATCAACTGTTTGATTTTTTTTCATGATACATACCTGTATGTTGTTTAGAGGACTGTCAGCTGTTCAGACACACATACACATGTGTGTGTGTTTGCATGTTTTGCAATTCTGCTGGAATCCTCAATTTACACAGGTATATAAATGAAAGGTGCACAGTTTTGAAGAATTAAATGAGCTTTGTAAAATAAGAAAAGAATCCTTTGGAGTTAATTCTTCATCTTTGTCTATATTTCCTAATGAGGCTGGAAAGATGAACTATATATTGAGTAGACAAGGTCCTGAATTTGAAGTATCTTTAAAGCCTCTCATCATTTTTGATGATTTAGTAATCATGTAGGTTGGAACTGGTAGTTGAGATCTCCCACAAAATATCAGAATTGTTTTTCATTTTCATGTATTTTTTAATTTAAAAAACCATAAAAGTTTCCTTAGAGTGACGGGTGAGCTTCAATATTTGTGACTTCCTAATTGCTGTAGCTGTTTAGAAAAAAAAAATGAGTCCTCAAGTAAAATTTAAGTGGGAAAGATTAAAATTCAGAATTATGGACTTTTTTATTTGAATGAATGCTCGCTATTTGCAGGAAAATTTATGTGTCAGCTCTAACTTCCTTATATTTGACAGTCCTTGAAAAAGTATGTAATTTCTTTCTTGAAAATATATGAACAGTTTTATTGTTTGAAAATAAGCCCTTTGGATCAGCACAACTCCTCCCACCCCCTAGCCGCTCAGCTGTACTCTGCTTGTGTCTGTAAGCCAAGCACACACCATCCGTGTTACAAATGAGTGGTTCAGCCTGGGTACATGCTGGAGAACATATGAGTGAACGAAAGGGATAAGTGACAGAGCATCATTATCTTTGGGAAATCTTTAACTGCTATGATTTATGACATAATTTACATGGTTGATTTGTGATATGTGCTCAAGGCTGTTCAATTGTTTACCTTTTTGTGAATTTTTGTTGTTTTCCTGAATGAGTTCTCACATTCACACATATCAAGTCTTCTGACTAAATCAAATCATGTTTTCTTACCGAAGACACAGCTCTTTAATCACCTTATAATTTTGTGTTTGGATTCTTTTCTTTAAACAATATATTTCTACAGCTACTTAATGGAGTATATTGTTAATGTCTGAGTAATACATTGAGGGGGGAAGAATAATATGACCTTTTCCCTTCAAGGAGTAAGCACTACGACTTCACCACTGTTAACTCAAACCACTGCAAAAGAGGTGATGGGTGTGGCTAAAGAAAAATAGACACTTTTAGTAAAAAAGTTCAGAATGGGAGTAAGGAAAAACCCTACTTCCCCCCAAAACACTCACTATAAATGTAAATTTTATTATACTTAATTAAAATGTTTAAGTTTTAATAAGCATTTCTAGTTGTAGTTTTCCTGATTAACAAATTCTGTCAACAAATATTTGTTGCATGTTTACCAAGCCTTGTTCTACATGCTGGGAGTACAGTACAATAGTCCCCTTTATTCATGGGGGATACTTCCAAGACCCCCAGTGGATGTCCAAAATCATGGATGGTACAAAACCCTATATATATTATGTTTTTTCCTGTATGTACATATACTTTATGGCTTTTCTTTGGCACACCTGAATTACAGTTGAGTAAACTGATGGATACTTGAACACAGGCACTGTGGTGCTGTAACATAGACCTGGTGACGAAGGCAGCTACCAAGCAAGTAACCCAGGGTGGGGTGTTGGGTGGGGTTGGGTGAGGGTGGCGGTGGGTTAGCATATACAGTGTAGACAACATGGACTGCACAAGATTTCATCACTCTACTTATGGTGATGAACAATTTAAAACTTATAAATTGTCTCTGGAATTTTCCATTTAATATTTTCCAACTATGGTTGACCATGAGTAACTGAAACGTTAGAAAGTGAAACCATGGATGAGGGGAGGACTGCTGTAGTAAAAAAAAAACAGAAAAAGCTCTGCCTTTGTGTGATTGATATTCTAATGAATCCTGATGAACTAGTATATATTTTTTAAAAGCTTGTTATGAGAGCTTACTGAGCTTTACAAAAAAGACTCAGATATTTATATACTGCAGTCTAACTAGTAAAGGAACCAAAATGAATAATTCTGGATTTGATTCCTAGGGCAGCATTGTGCAAAGTGGGTATGGGAAAACACCGCTTTGGTAGATTTGGCATCTGAGCAGTAGCAGGTGCTTACTATGGTGAGTAAAACTAATGCAGCTATGAAGAAAGTAACATGGAACACAGAAATGGTCAGGATTGTTTTCAGAAGGCCTGTGACTATGTCCTCCCAGACATGTATGAAAACATTCTGAAAGGGTGGAGAGAAAAATCATCCCTACCTTTGATCTAAGACAAGGGATTTTTCAAAACAATACCCGAAAAAGAAAGTTGGACCTGGCCAGTTTTGGAGGTTTGAGGCTGGGGTAGAACTTTAGGTGGAGCTGGTCCTAGTCACAAGTAAGAAGAAGGTGGAGTCAGGCATTCACCCTTCCCCACCTCCTATTACCCCTTTCTCCCCCTGACTTATGAAGTCTCCTGTCCTGTTCCAGGTGGGAGGAG
The DNA here is from genome assembly GCA_004024845.1 of Tonatia bakeri. NCBI lineage: Eukaryota > Metazoa > Chordata > Mammalia > Chiroptera > Phyllostomidae > Tonatia > Tonatia bakeri. The sequence goes on along the minus strand of PVIA01000581.1, from coordinate 165,883 downwards.
GCAAGTACTGGACCTTCAGTCCAAAGGCCTGAGCTTAAACTCCTCCTCTGCTATTTGCCCTTTACGTGAGTAGGAACAAACCACTTCACTAAGCCTCAGTTTTCTCATCTACTACATAAAATAAGAATACCAACCTCGGAAAGTATTCGTGAAGATTAAATAAACTGTGTGTGAAAGTGCTTTGAAATGATTAACAACAAGAATTAGCATCATAGCTAATATATCCTTAAGGAATGGCAATAAAAGGCTGAGAAACACAGAAACTCTATATGCTAAAGCCTTGAAATGAAATGGCAAGTGGTGGAAGTTTTATTTCAGTGAGGTGTTTCTGTCAGACTGTGTCTTAAACCATACCACGTGTGAAGCTCCTTCCTCTGCCTGCAGAAAGCCTTATCTAGCCCCATTTGCCCAGACCCCCAGTTACTCACTCTTGCCAGGCTGGTCCCAGATGGAACTTTATAGGGGACGTACTTCCTGTAGATATGGCCAACTCTAGAACATGGAACATCGAACATTTCTCCTCCACACATCCAAACCTAAAGAGAGGAAGTTTAAATTGTGAAAAAAAAAAAAGAAAATTTCATGCAAAAAAGGAATTATCAGTAAGATTCAAAAACATCTTAAAAACCTCTTCAAGTCTCAAAATGAATATTTTCTATTTATTATAAATGGGTAAACAAGAAAGAAAACTATATTAAAAAAACCCCACATACATAAAAGTATAGAACCAAAATACTAGCATAAAAACCTAATTGCCATAGACATTTTGGCATTATTTTTATTCTAGTAGTTTTTTAACATAAGTATTACATTGAACTGAAATTTAATGCCTAGACATCTTATTTATATAGATATTTGTTTTGACACTTGTGAAATCATTTGAAGAACTAACATTAGAATTTAAATGTCAATTAAAAATGTAAATGATAAAAAGTGGAATTTCTAAAATAGATGAATAAATTAAGGAACACAGATGTATCCATACTTGAAGTTACAGCTAGATTCTGAAATTTTCAGTAAAACTCATCTTAAAAATCATAGTTGTATTCTAATTTTCCCCACCATTGATTTTTTCTTAGGTAGAGAAAATAATTGATTAGTGATGTGGACACAGGAAATATTACGCTTGAAGTATGTGTTAAAATGCTGTACTTATATATAGTAACAAAAATTAATTGGTTATATTTTATTGTGACTACCTACTTAGACACACACTTAATCATGGTTTTATATCTAACAAACTCCTTGCTATCAAAGGACATATTATCAAAACAAAAATCCAAGCTTCATATAGGCTAGATTTTTAGCAATTTTCATTTTAAGAAAAAGATTAAAAAGAGTTAGCTACTATAATGGTTAGTTTTATATGTCAGCCTCACTACAATGTCTAGATATTTGGTCAAACATTATTCTGGATATTTCTATAAAGGTGTTTTTTTTTTAAATGAGATTAACATTTAAATTGGTGGATTTTGAGTAAAGCAGATTACCCTACATAATGGGGATGGATCTCATCTAACTAGTTCAAGGACTTAATAGAACAAAGACTAACCCCTCCCAAAGCAAGAAGGAATTCTGTCAGCTGTTTGCCTGGATTGGAGCTGCAGCTTTTCTTTGGGTTTTCAACCTGCTGGTCTACCTTACAGGTTTTGGACTTACAAACCCTTCTCAATTGTGTGAGCTGATTCACTAAAATAAATCTCTGTCTTTATATACACAATTTGTTGGCTCTGTTTCTCTGGAGAACCCTGACTAATAAAGATGCATAGATTGTTTTAAAGTATAACACTGAAAGGAAGAAAGAGAAATGTTTATATCTTGACTTATACCTGCTTCCAATTTCTTTTGCTAAGAGAAATGCCACCCCATGCAAGACCGGTAGACAAATAGTAATTAGACTGAATGGAAGTCCAAGGGGAAGGCAATTCAATTATTAAAACAATATCCAGTTGCTCTAAAAGAGTTCAGGACTACTGATGGTATCAATTTTAACTTGATGGAGTATTTATTAATGTTTTGGATCAAAACATTAGAAGTATGCAAGTATGATATGAAGCCTACCACAATCTCCAAAGAATCAAAATTCATGTCTTCTACAGACTACGTACTCCTAATTGTTAAACTTATTCCCATCAGAAGTTTTTCTTTATATACAAGTCAAATTCAGGAACTTATGTTTGGATTTTTTAAATGCTAAATTCAGTGTTGAAAGAACTATAGAATCCCATAATTCATTACTTCATATTGTCATTATGACACTTAAAATATAAATCTGAGTATTCATGTCTCCGTTTAAAATCCTTCAGTGGTTTTCTATTGCTCTTAGGGTAAAGTTTCAATTCCTCCCTAAAAGTTTCCATGGCTGTCTGTTATCCGGCCTTTGATTATGTGTCTCTCAATTACCCTCTCCTGTCCCTAACTCCCTCCCCTTCCTGGGCTATTTTTAATTCCTTAGGAAGTACAGATTTCTTCGCCCAGGGCTGATTGCCATAAATTTTTCTCTCTAAAGAAATTCTCCCATCCCTATTTCCCTCTATCCTTCCATCCTCAACTTTTTCCTCTTTATTTTCCAGATTTCAGCTTCACCATCACAATTGAGCCCCTAGATTTGATAAGGACTTCTACTTTATACTCTTTTGTCATCACATACTTCTCTTTCACATAATTCATTGAGTCAACAATAAACAGTGAGTGCTTACGAGATGCTTGGCTTTGTTCACCATGCTGGAACTATGATGTGTGACCACTTCAAAGTTCTGAGCAGGTGGAGCTTCCTTTGAAGTGGAGACTTAGGACAATTGCAATTAAGCAATTTATTTGTGTGTTTGTGTAGTGATTTGTATAGTGTTTGTCTTCCTTTACTAGGCTATAATTTCCATGACTATTTTACTCATTATTATATCTTCAGCTGCTAGAGACATTCAATAAAAATTTGTTGAGTAGTTGATATGATCACCTCGTGTTTCAACTATACTTATATTATCACTTATGTAAGTGTTTTATGGCCTTTCCAATATAATGGTGCTCCTTACAACCTCAGGGTCAGCTTGCTTTTCACCGTAAGCACACCAAATCAATTGTTTCTAATTGTAGAGTTATTTTGGTTTCTATATCACAGATATCACCATACACATCTTTATTTTTTTTCAGTCTTACAATAATAATGCCTAGTAGTGTCAATAACAATTTCAGTAGTGTCATACTGACACATTAGAGCAGCAATTTTCAGATGGTGTTCCACAAGGATTTTTAAAACATGCAGTACTTGACTATTTAGTCAGGGCACGGACTTCTTTTCCCTTAGATCGTCAAATAAAAATATGATAGCAGCCAACACAGGAGTCGTCTGGTATGACTGAATCAAAATATACCTATTTTTTGTCAATAGTCAAAAAATATATTTTTGTGTGTGCTGCAGAATATTACTAATTAGTTTATGTGTACCATGAGATGAAAAAGGTTGAAAATCGCTACACTAGAGAGGCATGCTTAGGTAATAGTGTGGGGACGTTGTTCCTTTGGAAAACACATCTATTGTGGCATTTATCAAATCCTATATTTATTCTAAAAGATGTGGTTCATATTTTTAAAAGATTTCTTGCTGGTATAATGTGATGATATTCTAAAAAATGTCTATGGCAAATAAATATTCATTTCTTGGAGAAATGTCTCAGATTCATAAATAATGTGTCTTATTTTGACAACATAAATATTTTAAAACAATGTTATCTTACCCATGATTGAGCACAAAGCATTTTTTTCCATAATGTAGTTCAAATTGACTAAATAATTGAATGCTTGCTTTATTTTTTAAATCACTTTCATTATCAGCTACACACTAGAATTTAGACATAGAGAATGTTAAATTGAATGGAATCATACAATTATGCTGGTCACACAGAATATGAAATTACTTTCAGTAGCAAATTGATTGTCAGGAGGATAATAAGGAAACATTATTATCAGGTATAAGATGAAACATAATATACTATATGGATATGATCTAAATTCTCAAAAAATATATTAATGCATTCATTTGCAAAATCTGCTGTCTCTCTAGTTTTATTTCCTACTTTATATCACTTTTTCTGCTCAAGCTATTATGTGATCTTTTCTGTTCCTCCAACATGCCAGTTATTCCCCTACCTCAGGGCATTTGTACTGACTGTTCCCTCTACCTGGGATTCTCTTCCAGACACATGGCCAACTCCCCCATCTCCTTCAAGCCCTAAGTCCTAAGGACTCCTCCAAGTCTTTTTGCCCTAAATACCCTCTTGTCCTGCACTCAGTACTCATCACCCTACTTTGAAAAACATATTAAGACTAACTAAACAGCTACTTTACCATTTATCTAGAAATTAAAATATTAATTGTTAATCTAAAAAGCTTTGGATTATAGATACTGAAAAGGGCCACGTCTGTCATTATGATGTCTTTCCCGGCTAGACGTAGTAGAGCCCCGACTTTTGGCCTGACTTCTACAAAACGGTAACAGTGAGAAGTGGAAACCGCATACACCATTGCTTTGCTTTACTCTCACAAACTTGGGTTTTCAGATTATTCTTTGAGATCAGGAGAAAAGAAAAGTTTATTTTGACCTTTCCTGACTTCCTTTTCTATTTGTTGACTGGCACATACTAAACACAGACATTGGGCAATGTACCTACAGTCTTTAGTGAAAATACGGTAGTTTTTAATCTCAGGGAAAAGCTCTGGCTTCTTGAGCTATTTGCATAGGATTTTTTTTCCAAAGTAAGAAAGCCTATGTTGTGTAGTATAGAAGATACTGTGCCCAATCTATTTTGCATTTAATGAGCTTCAAGAAGTCTGGGTGGGGAATAGCAGGGCTTCAGAGGGGACGTTGCTCAGATGATCACTACTTTTACGATGCAGTGTTTATATTGCAACAACTCTAAGCAGTCTTAAAAACAGTGATTCTAAAACAGTGATTAGTGTGGAGCCTGGAACAGAAAAACAGATGCATCACTTTTTGGTTCATTTGGAACATTAAGTCTTAGGAAGAGAAGAATGCATGTAAACATTTTAATAGTACTTCTTTAGGTAAAATACTATGGTTAAGGACATACTCCCTCATTTTCCTTCATTCATTATTCTACAGTTTAGAAGGTGCATTAGAGGAAAAGTGTTTGCTTTTTACCATTATTTCCATATGTCTCCAGATTTTATATCTAACTGCTTAAATTTCTAGATTCACCATCTGCTAAAAATAAGTAAAAGTTTTTTAAAAAACTTTTGTTTATGAGAGAAGGTGAAGGGATTAGCCAAAGAATGCATATGCATAATTCACAGACGCAGACAACAGTGGGGAGGGAGGATGGGGAATGAGCACTGGCAGGCAGAAGGGGGAAAAATTGGGACATCTATAATACGGTCAATGACAAAATTAAAAAAAAATTAAAGGCTTTAAAAATTGTCTTTCTGTAATGGAACCACACTTCTGTTCTTAGGGAAATTCAAAAACGGGATTCTGCTTTGCTCCTGAGTTGGGCTGTCAATCATACCACCTTCCTAGTGATAGGAGCGGGAATGTGACTCAGGCCAGTCTAATGAAGTCTTCCTTCGTGGTTTCATCAGATCGAAATGACCTTTCTGTTGGTGAAGCAGGAAATAAAAGCCTGAGGCTGGAAGGAGAGTCTGTCAGAGGGAAGAAAGCTGGCACAGAGAGAGTCAGGGAAAGATATGCAGAGAAAGGGTCCTGGTAGCCTCTGGGGCCCGTTTCCAGGCCTCCCTGAGGCTCACTCATTTCCCTGACTTTTTCACGGTTTTGCACCTGAGTGTGCTGTCCAATTTCCTCTTTCCTTTGTGTTAGACAGTTGGGTTTCTATCTTCCAGTAAGCCAAAGAATCCACATTAAAAAAACCTTTTTTTTTTTGAACACTGAGGGTTTGAGTATTTAGGAGCACCAAGGGTGCATTTTGAAATAAGCACAGCAGTCAAAACTACTCAGCTGAATACCATTACGACAAAAACTTTAGGGAAGTGAAGGGTTTTCAAAGCTTCAGTTCATAGTCAATTATTATTTTTTTAGCAATATTCAGTACAAAGAAATTGCATCCAAAGAAAGAAATGGGAGCACTTTTAAAATTCATAATGGCATTTACATGTTATTTTTTATCTTGAGGAGAAGTTGATACACTTTCATGACGTGGAATAACGGAAAGAACACTTTGACCAGGGTTTAAATTGGGAAAGTTACTGACTTTAATGCATCTCATTTTCTTTCTTTCTTTTCCTTTTTTTTTGGCATCTCACTTTCATCTTCTGAAAAGATATAGAAAAGCGTCTCCTTCATGAGGTAGTTGTAAGCACTAAGTTACATAATGCACATAGCACTCTTACGTGGCACATAATAGGTGTTCAAGAATGATGACCATATAAACATGATTAGTGCACAACTTTCAGTTTCTATTATGTTGGGGACTATGGAGAGTGGTTATTGTATAGCCACATGTTGACCTCTATGAGAGGGGTCAGGTCTATGACAACAGGCAAGTTTGTGCATGTATGTGGGTGTGGGGTGGAGAAGGGAAGGATTGTATCCTCAACTGTCACTCTCACAGTTTGGGGAGGAGGAGGGAGTTGTGGGCCTTGTCTATCGTTGGTTGTTGACCTTGATGTAGAAGGTAAAAATCAAATCCTTAGACCTCTACAGTTGATGTGTGTATATACTCCGAGGCTTTCTATGGTACTGTCATTGAGGTATGCATGAAGGGCTTAAGAATTGTATAGAGGGTTTTTTTGTACCTTTCTGTACAATTTTGAGTTGGGGGCAAGCTGACCTGCTTTATATATATTTACACACCAGAAGCATTAGAGATATTGTATTATACTTTATTTTTCTTGTCAGAAAAAAGTAGCAACTAGAAAAATATAAAAATTTGAAAACAATCTCAATATTGGAAAAAGATTTCAATAGGAAGTCACATTGACCTTAATACAGATACTGAGTGTTGCGTAAATTGTTATATCTTGCTCACTTTACAACTATCTGTAAAAACTAACATAAAATTAAACAGGGAATTAGGAAAATGTCATCAGACATAAAGGAAGTAACTACTGGGAGGGACTCAGACTTGTCGCTAGGCTTATGTCTAATGGACATAAAATTTAACTTGAAAATGCTCTGTTACACCTGAGGTACCTTTTGTTGGGTAATTGAAATGAATCTCAGACTGGCTGGTGAGACATTTAGCAGCTGTTTCTGTTTATCTTTGAGTTTCTGAATGAGTTTAGAGTCATTTTAATATTTTCTTTGGAAGATCAATTCTTGGCATGTTGAATTAAAATGGTTATTTTTATGTTACCTAGGCTAAATATTGCAGGGGAAAAATACCCATAGGAACAACTTCAGATATTTCCTTGTGTACCTGAAGGTATATGGTGCGCCGTAAAAAGGCTCCTGTCACATTTCAGATACAAATTCAACTACACTTCGAGGTACTTTGCATGCTCAAAAGTTAGAAGAGGTCTCTAATAAAGCTGTTGGCATAAAAAGGGTTTCTAATGAGCACATTTTATAAGGCTGAATTTGTTTCTAACAAAACCATTTGTGCAACCTATCCTGATAGTTTATAGGGAGACGGAGAAAGGGAAAAAGAGTCTACTTGTAAAATGAGGTTGAGTTGTCTGGCTGTCTCTCTGGGAGGCAAATGAAGTATTTTAGGAGTATGAATTAAACACCCTATGAGGTTTTTGTATTTTAGACAACTGTGGAGAAAGTAGAAAACGCTTATTAATTAAAGCTTGTTGTTCTATTGATCTGTTTTGCCTTATGAACTACAAGCACTTCGCCTGGCTCCCACTCACTCCAGGTTTCACGTTACCACTGTTGGGACTGCATTAAATTAATGAGGACGCTCAGGGAGGATTACCTTCTTTACGAATTTTCATGTGTTCATGCTTTTTGTGTGTGCCTCAGTAGCATTATAACTGCTCTTCATGAAGTCTAGGACATTTCTTATGTTTATTCCTAGTTTGTTTTTTCCCTGCTATTGTGAATGGTGTCTTCTTTTGGGGTTGTTATTTGTATACGTAAAGGCTATTACTTTCATACCACCCCACACCCACACAGACATTTTACCCAGGCAACTCACTCAATTTCTTACTGCTTATAGTAGTTCTTCAGCAGGTTCCCTGTGTTGTACAGGTAGGTATATGATGATATTATTTGCAATTAATGGAAACTTCTCCTCCTCTTTTCTGATTTTTATAACTTATATTGTCTTTTGTCTAACTGAAGTACCTACTACCCCCAGAATAATATTAAATAATATTAAATAATATTTTCACAGAAAAATCACATTTTTATTAAGCTAGCTGATGGTTTTGGAGTTGATAGCCACTATACAAATGCATAGCAATATTTTATTTAATTTATTTCTTAAAAGATTTTACTTATTTATTTTTAGACAGAGGGGAAGAGAAGGAGAAAGAGAGGGAGAGAAACATCATGTGTGGTTGCCTTTCATGTGCCCCACTGGGGACCTGGCCTGCAATGCAGGCATGTGCCCTGACTGGGAATTGAACTGGTGACCCTTTGGTTTGCAGGCTGGTGGTGCTCAATCCACTGAGGCACACCAGCCAGGAGCACAGTAGTATTTTAATCATGATAAGTATTAAATATTCTGTTCAAAACAAATTATGAAATTTACCAAACGCCTTTATATTACCTATGGAGGCGACTGTAACCTTTCAAATGTATTATTAAGGTGAATTACATTAATACGTTATGTTACATAGTTCAATACTGAAACACATCCATGACAGCTGCACTTATTTTGGTGTATTAGTCTTTGAAAATCTTTTATTATTTTTTTAACTGTATAATCTTTTGATATATTTTTAATCTTAGTTTTTACCAGTAAAATAGGTCTGCATTTTTGAAATCTTGTTGTGCTATCTTGGACAGAACTTGCTATTAATATTATGCTAGTTTTATAAACAGTTTGAAAGATTTGTTTCTTTTCTGACATTAGAGGTGCAAGGGAGATGGGATACTCTCCTCTGTGTTGCTCTGGGCATGACCTTGGCTTCAGTGATGGCACCTGTTTCTTCTTCATTACATCCCGACGGCTGCACTGTCTTTTTCACCTGCTTGCCTTGTCTTTTGACGTTTTGCCTAATCTCATAAAGTTCAGCACTTCACGTTATTTTATAGACTCAATGACTTCATTAATATTTTCAAAAAATTTCTAACCATGTGTAGCAACATTGTTTTGGTGAGTTTTCTTCATTTTTCCTGGTCCTTTCGTCTTTTTTCTTGTAGTATTTTTCTGTGCTACTTGCTTTAAAAAATTATTATTAATCATCTTTGAATAGGGTGAATTATTCTTACCAATTATTCACCCAATGATGCAAAATTTGTGTATAATGGAATCAGTTTAGCCTTTTATTTGTCTGCATCCAATAAGGATTGGCTGTTGCAAGGCTGTTTTTGATACTGAGTATCTTTCCTCTAATCTGCCTCGCTAATAGGCTGCTTCCTGCACATTCAGCTGGTCTGGGTAACACCTCTTTTGGAACTGTCCCCAACCTCCCATTTGCTGCTTCTCTTGTGTACTAAACTCAATCCAGGGAAGCTCTGGCCATTAGCAATCACACATGTTGCTATTATTTCAAACCAGTGATTGTGGTTTTTCCCCTTAGGTGGTGCCAATTACTTGGAAAATGGAGATATGCTGACTTCAAGTGAAAGTTGTAGCTGGGATTGATCCATATTCCCATCCCCTGTTGTAACATCATCGAATTTACCTTCACTGCCTTGATAATCTTCTTTATATATTGTGAGTGGGGGATAAGATCTATGGTAATTTGTCAAAGAAACAGGCTTTGGATTTTTTGTTGTTGTTCTTCTTCCTTATTATCCTTTTTGTTTTGAGTGCCTCTAAGAGAAGATACTTGTCCATTTTAAAACTGTAAATATATTATAAATGTTTAACACTCAATGGTTGAACTATAACTGCACTTAAATCTTTTTTTTTTTGATGGCCACGTACCTTGTAGAAAAATGTTGAATTTAACTAATTTGTGAGCTTACTATTTTTGGTTTTCCAAGTACCAATAAATAAAATCCAAGTTTGTTCTTGAGAAGCTCTACAGTGATGATAAGCTCTAGGATATTTGGTTTACTGAGCAATGACAATCTTTGATTGATGGACATTTTCTTGTTTGATTAAGAACTGAACATTCTGTACTCAATGACTGGTCCCTGTTGTGTATATTCAATTCTTGTTGAACAATCAGTGTATTTCAAAGATGGTAAAATTTAAATTTTACAATAAATCATAACAAGAGATGTCAGTCTTCATATTTAATAAAAATCAGATAGGAAGAAACTACATTTCCTTTTTAAAGTAGTTTCATGAAAGTGACAATAGCCACTTTTTCACCAAGGGGAAAAAAACTCTATTTTTCTAGCTAAGGGAAATTAGGCTAATGGTTTTGAGAGCAAACCTGAATTCTAATTGTCGCTTTGATATTAAGTAAGTAAAAGCCTTTTACTTATAAAATAGAAATTATATTTTTACCTTGCATTAGTGTTGAATGGGATAAGAAATTAAATTCAATGGTCTTTAAATGCTAACTCATTACTTGTTCTTGTTGAGGGACCAGATATTATTATTACCACCAGAAGAAGAATAGAATGCCCAGAACTTTGGGACACAGCTTCCTGCATGTAAAGATTTAATAAATCATAAGGAGTAGAAATTATAATTCATAAATGGATAGAAAATAAACAATCTGTGTATTAAAATCTCAGATTTACTTGAGTCCCTTTAAGCTATATAGGCTTAATTGTGCGTGGCAGGATTATAAGTTGAAACATTTGTTTTGTTATGTTCAACATGATTCCCAATTTCTATTTTTGCCCCAGAAGCATTTTCTTTTCCAGTCACACCAAAGTAGAAGCAAATATTCAAAGAAATCCAGAGGCTTATTTTAGGGCTGATTTTTTTTTTTTTCCACTTTAGAGCCTACATGAGATTGGGCCTGGGGGAAGGGAAAAGACGTGACAACTAAACAGTGAAGAAGGGAAATGGTCTGTAGAACCAGGGTGCAGAAGAGAAGAGACACCCAGACTCATCACACTAGACACTGCCCATTCAGAACTCATGGGTACCTACCTGTAAGCCTGCTGACAAAGGTCAGGCAACTGGGACTCCTGGGTAGAGATGAAGACCAGGAGGGACATACCTAGACCTGACCCTGAATGAGGGGGAAATTTGCCTCCTTGACAACATAACAGTGAACTGCCTCTGAACTTTTCCTGTCTCCCCTTAGGAGGTTTTTGACAGCAAGGACTGATCTCTGTTCAATCAATTTAATGTATTAACCCTTACTTTCCATTCCTTCTGTAAACATATTGAATTGCATTCATAGTATGGCGAACCCATGCTGATACAGGCTATGTCAAATACAGTTGGAATTTTTTGTCCACAACAGTTAACTTACATGATTACTTCAAAGGCAGTGAGTTCATTTCTTTCCAAATGTGATTATGCTAGTTTCTTAAAAATGGTAATTATGTAATTTAATTAAATACCACTTAAACTGATGAAATACAGTTATGAAAAGAGAAGGAATTTTTGGTCATGTCAAAACTAATTCAAGTAGTTAGAAAGGTTTGAGTTGTTAAAAAATTGCTGTCAAATTAGATGTGGGCAAAGTAACAATAAAAGGTTAGGTAAAGATTATTAAAAAATCAGAAGGATTTCATTACTGCATTAAGATAGGCTTTTATTCCTATTTAAAAGAACCCAAACCGGAACCCACAGAGAATGCAGTATGGGTGTGGTTTACGCTCCCCGACTTCAGTGCAGCTGGTGGACCCACACATAGAGGGGCTCTCCTGCACTAGAAAATTGGTGACTGAAAGTACATTTTTCTGTTTTACTTTAGAGGAAATTCTTATTGTAGTTTTTTGCTTGAATTGCTCTTTATGTTTAATGGGTGAAATACTCATCTCCATTTTACTTGATCCAATGGCTTCTACTGGGCTTCCTTTGCATTTTTGTGCAGAATCTAGCTTGCATGGTTCATGGACTCATGGAAAGGTTGCTGATTAATATTTGTAGAGAGGATAAACAAATTCCTCAGCAACAGAACAAAGTCTGACTGGTTAGTTAAAATCACTGCAATAAATAGGCACAGAAGTGAAAGTATAAATTCCTATGTTCTGGGATGTAAAGGGAGACACTATTTAAATTGGTTTGCAGTATAGATTGAGACAGGTAGGCGAGGCAGGTAATTGATGGAAAGTTTCATGGTGTATGACTCAGTCTGTTCATTTGATTTGTGTGGTAATTAGGAACAATTGTGAACTTGTAGGAGGAGAGAATAAAGCAACTCAGGGAATAAATGAATTAAATGTGGACGTAGATTAAAAGAGGAGAAAGAGTAGAGAAAGGGAAGGTAACAAAGAGGCTATTGTATATATCCCAAGTTCTTACTGTGTGTATGGAAATAAAATATATTCCAAACAATACTGAGGACAAGTAATGGTGGCAAATTAATTCTCAAGCTGCTACTGGAGAGTAAGCTCCTTCACAGTGAGAATTTTCTTACATTTATCTTTGAATCTCAAGAGCTTAGCCCAGAATTGGCACATTGTAGTCAATAAATAAATGTCTGTTGAATGACTTAATGACTGAAGGGCTGAAAGATTGTGAGACATAAGTCAAAGTTTCCTTAAATGTCTGAACATTAAGCACAATGCGTGGGAAGGACAACAGCAGAAAACAAAGGTGGTTGTGGTGTATTGTAATTCACTAAGGGTGGTTTTTGAAACAGGCTGTGTGGGGCTGACAGGTTTGGTAGACTCACTCTAGGACACCTGGTTCCACATTAATCTCATCTGGAGCCGTGAACAATTCTCTACAGCTAAGATTGGTGATCAAGAACTCTTCCTAGACTATAAAACGGTCCAAGAAATATTGGATGATTGTGGAACCGTACTGATAAGCTCCTGGAGCTGAAGAAGGGCAGCCCAAACCAAATTTAAGGCTCTTCTATCCACATCTAAACTTTATGTTCGATGCTAGAGGATTCTGTGGAATAGAGTCAGTCAGTCCATGGGCTTCATTCTAAATTTTGTGGTGCCTGATTAGTGTTTTTTGCTCACTTTTGTTTTCTGAGAAGAGCTTTCAGCAATTGAAGGACAGATCTTTTGAAAATGCTAATATTTGGACTTTGATCATTGGGGAATAGATATGAAAATACACTGCAAAATCAGAAACTCAATGATTTTAACATTATTTCAGCAACTTAACTGGTACACAATATTTAAAGATGTGGGTTATCTCTTGTATGCCACACTGAGCAGTCTGTGTTGGTTTCCTTTTTGTTTCCAGGTACCATTCCAAACTGAGTACCTGGACCAATGCCTGACACAAATTAGATGCTCAATAAAAGCTTGTTGAATGACTGACCAAATACTCCTTTCTACTCCCAAGCAGTTGCTGGCTGACCTAGCAACATTCGGAGGACTGCTGGATAATTCTGGGCCATCTAGGAGTTCAGATTCATATTAAACCATACTAACAACTGGGCACAGTGCAGACAGATTATTTTTCTGGAGAGATCTTTTCTTCAACTGGCCCTTGAAAATTACATTGTGTTGGCTTTTATGCTATGGCATTAAATTCACTGATCTAATTAGATGTTAGAAAAAGGAAGGGAAGATTTTTAGAGAGAAAAAGAATTGAGGAGCACTTTTAACCAATTGATATTTGAACCAAAACTAAGCCCTTTATATAAAGCAGAGCTTTCTAGAAATAATTTTATATGGCAATGGAATCTTGTCATCAATTGTGGTGCAATGATTCTTTGGTTGAAACGTAAACAACTAGCAAAGATGTCTGATAATGACTCTCGATAGAAATCTTTTGAATTAGAGCTTTTAAGTTCTAGACTTCAAATACTTTCTACATTATGGTATGAGATACACCAGTGAACTCTCAGTTATCCATACATATTTCCCAAAGCTTAAGTGCTGACTAGTGTATATCTTGAAGTGTTTTATGCTGTAAAATTAATTATAATTTATGGAATATGTCGAAAAATGCAGACATTTGATTTTTCTCTTTTACTTTAAATGGTATTGGTAAATACCATTTAACCCAGATATTGTATATAATTCTTTTGATTCTTTTCACAAAGAGAAAATTCTTCTTACTTCAATGAAAGTTCTACTAAGCCTGTTTAAGTTTGTCCTCCTCATGTTGCAAATGCTAATAAGGAGGGACAGGAACCCCAAGGTCATCACACAATAGTGAGAAGAATGAAGAGATATGTCTAAAACGGGACTCTGTACCTCGTGACATAGCTGTCACCAAAGAAGCTGTCTTTCCAACCAAACGACCCAGGGCAATTTAGTCCTGAACTCACAGCGCTGTTGCCATGGTTTCTAGACAAAGTCGACAGGGCTGCATTCCAATTATATCTGTCAGAACGACAGATAACTAAAATATTGAAAATGGGGTAATAAAATCTCAGGTCGCCCAGAAGAGATGCGATAGATACGAGTGACAGAGAAGTGAGAGATGCAAGTTCATGTGGGTTCAGAAAATACCTTTGTGATTTCAAATACAAACGTATATTCTGCAAACTCTCCTGCTGTTCAATAGTAATTTAATCCACCTTTCACTTCAGTATTCAAAACCAGGCATCTCCTGCTTAATAGAAATGTTCTTAATAATATTTTGAACTTAAAGAATTCATGAATTAAGGGAATTTAAGAAAAAAATTTCTTGAGCTGTGAAAATAAAAAGAATCCCTTGAATTCTGATGATAGTGCAAATACAGCAATGCTATTTTTATCTTTAATGCTTCCAGTTGAAGGCATTATTGTAAACTTTGCTCCCAGCTGTAGGCAGTATCTGCTGACCAGCCGTATTTTGCCAGGGGCAGCAGGAAGTTTGTTGCTTTGCTATTAGACTACAATGGAGACACTTGCTTCTGTTGAATGAGAGAAACAATTAGGTAGAGACCAGTGAATTTTAGAATGGTGTTGGTACGTATGACTTGGGTGTCAGAGAATTTCACGTTCCTGCATCTCTGCAATTAAGCAGAAATGGAGCATTTTAATCCCTAAGTGGCACTGGGTGGTTTATTCAATCTTTAAAAGTTAAAAAGAATTTAACCTAAAATCTTTAAAACTTAAAATCTCAGTTTCTCCATCAGTAAATAGAGTAATAACTATGTCTCAGGGCTGTGATTCCAAATTAGATAATGTGCATAAAACCCTTACTCAGCACCTGGTTTATAGCACAGGTGAAGGTAGTAGATGCTATTTCTATTATTATTGTTCTATTATTATTACCTCCTATTATATATGATGTGACAAGTGTGCATCTGTAACAGAGAAACTGAAGTGACACTGGTAAATGCAAGGATTCTAAGCCATGTATTTATAAAAAGGTTAAAAGAAAAGGTAGCTTACATGTGACATTGGATGTGTCTGGAAGATGGTAAAAGAAAATCACTAATTTGATAAATGGCATTTCAAGGATTATTGGCAGCATAGTGAGACAGAAAATTCTCGATGTCTTGAAACCTCAGTCATGCCTCCTGAGCACCCCTTTGTGGGTATTTCTTTTGTGACACTTTGAGGGCGACATATCATTTCTGTTAACACATTGAGGATAGCTGTTACAATTCTATAAAAATCAGTTTTTATCACTTTTTATACATCAATTCAAAAAGTTTAGCTGGGTTCCTAAATTTGACTTGTGCCATATTCAGAATACATTTTTTTTTGCTCAGCAAGAATTGATTTGATTTCAGAATGGAAATAATTAGGAAAAGCTGATGTATTGTACTTAATAAGAGATTTCTATATGATAAATCTTGGAAGAATCAATGTTTCTTCTACATAAATAAGAATAATGATAATGTAAAAAATGTTTTTTCTGGTTTGAGACTGCTTTCAGGAAAAAAAATCTTTTGCAGGTTGGGAGTACAATCTTTTGCACAGTTTATTTTGCTCTGCTTATGCAGTCTTCACATGTTGTGGTAAAGTTTTTTCATTTATAAACCCTAAAATCTGATATTCTACCATAAACATATATGTGATCATGTATATAATTTTACTGAGTGTTTACGGTCAAAGCAAGTAGAGACCTGGGCAATTTCAGATAAAAAATTATTAAAAATGTTTGCTTATTTTGCAATTACATAAAAATAGCTTTCATTTGTGATTCATCATGTAAAATTACTCTTCTGTTATTGAAATTTTGGAATAACTGGTTATGACCAAAATGTACAGTGTTATTTCTAGAATAAATAGATAGGGAAAAAGCTCCAATAAATTTAACTCCTTTCATCTTCATTCTTCTACCTATTTCCTAAGCGCTTCAGAGGGAACGCACTTGTCAGGGAGCAGTAACTCCGAGGGTAAACCAAGTTTCCAACCTGCAAATGGGGTCTTGAATTATTTCTATTATGTATTTTTTTAATTGCATGGCTACATCTCACTGAAACATCAGAAAGAATTAGTTTCTCTCACCCAAAAGCTGGCTTGGGAAGGTGACATATCTATTTTCATCCTGTCATCTCACAAAACAAAACAATGACATTCCATCAGGCTCATCAAAGTTCTGTAGACATAGTGTGAATAAGGTCTTGGTGGCTTACCTTAAAAGAGATTTCATACTGTTCTCCTCCCCAGATTTCTAAACCCGGATCATAGCCACCTAACTCCCAAAACCATTTTCGATTCACAGCAAAGAGACCTCCAGCCATAACAGGAGACCTGGAAATGAATAAAATAATCTTTAAAGGATGATGAACATCAAGGACAATGATGTTTTGTTTTTAAAAAAAGAAACAAATTCAAGATGTTTTCAGTGGTCAAGTGCATGGAGTTTTTTAGCAGTAGTTTTCTGTAAGTAGTTGTAAGGTTCTTGTATGGTCTGTAATTGTACTTGGAATTCTCACAAGATTTAAATTTAGCAGTTCAGGTTGTAATGCCACTTATGTCCTGTAGAGGCACACTTGCCCCCAGGCTTATTATTAGACATACATGATTATTAGTGACTGATATATTGAGAAATATCACTCAATTTTATGGTTTTTCCTCAAAGTGAAAGGGATATTATCCTGTCAGACAGGTAAAAGTGTAGAAATTGCTGCTGTAGGCAATATCTTTGATCACATTTCTCAGTACGTGTTCACCAAGCATCTGTCATTTATAGGTCATGTCCATTTTACAGACTATCAGATGGACACTCAGACTATAACAACCAACCAGAATTAGTTAATTAATATGCCAAAACTGGAATTTAAACTAGGTCTTTTCTGCTTAATTATATTATTTTTTAGGCCTTCTTTGGCTTTCCAAGAGATATTTTTTTTGGTCAAAAAAATTTGTTCAATATTCCATTTCTGCTAGGATGCATTGAATACATGTTGCTATAGAATAAAATAATTTAAAATAATTGCCCCAACTCTAAAAATTTGTAGTTCAAATGTAGTTTTTGTTTTTTGAGAGCTCACCATGAGCTGGGCTCTTGGCTAAGAGCTTTATCCTATTCCCTTGATTAATCCTCACAGCAACCCTATGAATATCATCCCTACACACTGTTTGAGGAAACAAGCAGAAGGAGGTTAAAAACAGTGCGCAAGGTTCGAGTCAGTGTGTGGTGGCCTTGGGGCCCAGAACCTCTGAGTTCAAAGCCTTTGAGCTCATTACCACACTGTTTCTCTTTCAGTGTTTGGGGGTGAAGAGAGGCAACTGCATCAATTTGGATATAAAGCAATTAGAGAAAACCCTATGTGGAAAAAGCAGATCTATAAACACACACGGTCAGCACAGTGTTTGTGAGTTTTCAACAAGTTTTTGAAACAAAGGGTATTTATAAATAAGGGTATAGGCATTAAAGGTTGAAGATACACGTTTTAAAGTATGTTTAAACATATTATACACCAATTTATAGACCCACTGAAGACTCGCTCTTGGTAACATTAAATGTGGCACTTAAGCAATATAAACCTGAATTTAAGTGTATTATATATTTGAATGACTTTACATGTTAAGATGGTACTTGGTCTTCTTCAGTTTAAGAATCGTTTTTAATATTCAGACTTTATATAGATGGAAAGGTTACATGGCAGGAAGTGATTTTTCTCCTGGGAAAGTGAGCAGGATAAAAAAACTCAGGCAGATTTTTAGTTAAAAAACAACAACAACAAAACAATGCAGAACCAAATGTACCTCACTTTATCCCTCTCTGAAGCAGCCTAATCTTTTTCTATTTTCCGTGCACTGAATCTCAAAGGTGAACTACAACTGTAGTGGGAACAAATCCGGATTGTAGCATGTATTGGGTACAGCTCACAATGAACACATTATCACAGTATAACCTTTGCTTCTTTAGGGTTTGGGCATCAGTGATCTGAAATTCCCAATTCTGTTTGACCTGAACCACAAACAGAAAGATCTTAAGTCATACAAATATATTGATCATGTAAAAAAAAAATAAGTCCAAAATACATCAAAAGTTTACTGTACAGAATAAATCTAAAAACTAAAATTATTATAGCTACAGAATTAATATAGCTATTGGGAAAGAGAAGTCCTCTACTGAATTTTTATTGTAATTTTTAAAAATATAATATCTTGTTTTCTTAATGAGTTTATAAAAAAACAAACCATGTAATATATTTTAGGTTAATTTTAGACAAAATAAAATAAATTCAAATGGATCCCCTTTACCTTCATTGATGTTTTTACCAAGGCCCCAATAAATTAGTGTTTCCTGTATTGATTAATGTGAATGACTGATAGAAACAAACTTTTGATATATGTATGTATTTACTCATATTTGTTTACTGATCTTTTAAACAGTGCAAGTGAAACAGTTGACATACAATGAATTGCACGTATTTTAAAGTGTACAGTTGGGTAAGTTCTGACTTCAGTGTGTATACCCTTGTGTAGCCACCACCATTTTTAAGAAAAAGAACATATTCACCATCCGAAAAGTTTCCTTGTTATAATCCTGCCCTCCTTCATTTCCTCCCTTTAGGCAACTGTTGATCTGCTTTCTGTCACTATAGATTAGTTTACATTTTCTACATTTTTATATGAATGGAATCTTATAGTATGTACTCTTTTAGGGAGTCTGGTTTCTTATACTTGACATCATTGAAATTCATCAATGTTTTAACATGTGTTACTAGTTCATTCTATTTTTTAATTGCTGAGGAGTAGTATTCTGTTTTCATGGATAAACCACAGTTTGATTATCCATTCCTGTATTGATGAACATTTGGCTTATTTCCAGTTTTGAGATGCTATAAATTTTGTGTATTAACCTTGGTGTGGACATATTCTCTCATTTCTCCCATGAAAATGCCCAGAAGTCGAATGCCTAGATCATATATGTTTAACCTTTAAAGAAACTGCCAAACTGTTCTCCAAAGTGTTAGCATCATTTAATATCTCCACCAGCAGTGTTTGAGTTCCAGTTGTTCCGCATCTTCTTTAGTAGTTGATGCGGACAGTCTTTTGAAATTCAGTGCTACAACAGGAATGTAATACTATCTTCTTATGGCTTTATTTCTCTTTTTCATAATGATTAATGCTGTTGAGTATGTTTGTGTCATTTCTCTATTTTTTGATGGGCTGGCTAGAGTTTTATCAATTTTATTGATCTGTTTAAAGAACTAGCTTTTGGTTTCATTGATTTTCTTTATTGTTTTTCTGTTTTATATTTCATGGATTTCTTTTTGGTCTTTATTATTTTAATTCTTCTACTTATTTTGTATTTAATTTGCTCTTCTTTTTCTAGTTAGTTAAGTTGGCAGCTGAGATAGCTGAATATAGTCTTTTCTTTTATTCTAATATAGATATTTAGTACTATTAATATCCCTTAAATTCTGCTTTAGCAGAATCCCACACACAAAAATGAAATGAAAAAAATGTGAAAATTCACATTTTCACTATGTTCAAAGTAATTCCTAATTTCTCTTTTTTTTGACCTATGGATTATAAGGAAGTGTAAAATTTAGTTTCCAAATATTTGGGAATTTGTTTGAGGTCTTTCAGTTATTAATTCTCATTTATGGTAATCCCATTGTTGTTAGAGAATATATTATTTTATTTTGAATCCTTTTATAATTGACTTTTTAATGGCTCAGAATATGGTCTCTCGGTAAATGTTTCATGTGTATTTGAAAAGAATATGTGTTCTGTTGCTGTGGCCTACAAATATTTATTAGGTAAAGTTAGTTGATAGTGTTCAAGTCTCCTACATTCTTATTGATTTTCTGTCTCCTTGTTCTATCAATTATTGAGGGAAGGATTGAAATATATGACTATGATTCTGGATTTGTTTACTTCTTGCTGTTCTATCAGGTTTTTTTTTTCTTCATGTATTTTGTAGCTCTGTTAGTAAGAAAATAAATGTTTAGGATTTTTGTGTGCTCTTGATAAACTAACCTCATTATCATATGGAGTACTTTTCTTTTTTTAAAAAAGATTTTACTTATTTATTTTTAGAGAGGGAAGGGAGGGAGAAAGAGAGAGAGATAGAAACATCAATGTGCGGTTGCTGGGGGACCTGGCCTGCAACCTAGGCATGTGCCCTGACTGGGAATCGAACCTGCAATGCCTGGTTCGCAGCCCGTGCTCAATCCACTGAGCTACACCAGCCAGGGCATATGGAGTACTTTTCTCATCTTTGATAATATTCTTGGCTCTGACATCTATTTTGACTTAATATTAATATAGCCACTTCTATTTTCTTTACCTTTCTCTATATTTTCTTTTTCTTTGTATTCTCTAATCACTAGCATTTATCTTTTCACTCTAGTTTTTAAACTAATTGTGTTTTTATAGTTAAAGTGGTTTTCTTCTAGGCAGCATATATTTGCACCTCACTGTTTATAGCCTCTGCTGTTGGGTTGGTTAGATCACCTGTACTATGGTTTGTCATGTGGCCAGGTGTAAATCCGTCATTTTTTGTTTCCTATTGGTCCTATTTATTGTTTCATTTTTCTTCTTTCTCTGTCTGCTTTTTGGTTAACTGAGTATTTTTCGTGATTCCATTTAGCATTCTTTCTTGACTTAACAAAAACTCCTTGCTTTGTAATTGTAGTGGTTGCTGCAGGGTTTATATCATACATCTTTATTTATATTGCAGTTTACCTTCCAGTGATATTATGCCACTGCACATATATTATAAGAACTTCTCTTCTCTCAGCATTTACATTTTGTTGTCATACATTTTACTTTTGCATATGTTATAAATCCCATATTATATTATCTTTTTTATTCAAGCAGTCAATTGTCTTTTAAAAAGATTTAAATAATAAGATTTCACATATATGAAATTATAGTGTGAACACCATTTCTCATTTCTTCATTCTTTTGTTTAGATACATATTTCCATCCAGTATTAATTTCCTAATGCCTAAAGAACTTTAACACATCTTGTAGTGGGAGTGTGTTCATGAGGGGGGCTTTTATCTTTTGCATATCTGAAAACATCATTTTTTGTCTACACTCTTTAAAGATACTTTTGTTGACTAGTGCTAGATTCATAGCTTTTTTTTTCATTTCTCTAAATATATTGCTCATTCTCTTTTCACTTGAGAAATGTGTTGTTATTTTTATCTTTTTTTGTTCTGTAGGTAATGAACCTTTACTCCTCTGGCTGTTTTGAAGATCTTCTCTATATTATTGAATTTTGTTAAGCCATGACTTGACCCAGTTTTTTCTGCTTGTAATTACTTGAGTTTCTTGGAACTGTAGATAGAGTTTTCATGGAATTGGGACAATTTTTGACCATTATTTCTTCCAATATTCTTTCTGCCCTTACTTTTCTTTCAGATCCTTCAGAAACTCCAATTACACATTTTTTCTATTTTTAAAATCCACTCTTTGTGTTACTTTTTGGATAGTTTCTATTGCTCTATCTTCAAATTTACTAATCTTTTTTGCAATGTCCAATCTGCTGATAATCCCATCCAATGCCTTTTTCATCTTACATATTATATTTTCACCTTGAGTATTTCACTTTGGTCCTTTTATATTTTACATGTCTGTACTAAGCCAAACATAGAGAATAGTGTTATGCTTATAGTTTTAATATTCTTGGTTCTTCATTCTTAGTCACTTCTTAGTTTCAATCGATTGAATTACCTACTCATTATGGACCATGTTTTGCTGCTTCTTTGCGCACCTGGTAACTTTTTATTGGAGTCTAAACTTTTAAATTTTGGAGTATTGAATATTATGGTATTCTTTTCAAGACTTTTGAGCTTTGTTCTGGGATGCCCTTACATTATTTGGAAACAGTCTGACCCTTTTGGCTTTTCTCTTAAGATTTATTAGGTAGGACCGAAGCAGTTCACAATCTAGGGCAAATTACTCACTACCCTTAAGGGAAGATCTGTCTATGTCTTCTGTGCAATGTCTCGCAAATCATCAGGTTTTTTAGTCTGGCTTGTGGGGACAGACACTACGCTCAGTCTTGCGTGTGTTCTATACACGTGACTTCTAATTCTCCTGAGTCATTCTTTTCCCAATCTTGGGTCATTTCTTCACATGTGTGCTCTTATCAGCACTCTGCTGAGCATTCAAGAGGTACCCTTTGCAGATCTTCAAAGCACTCTCTGGATAGCTCTCTTCTTGTGGTGTTCTGCCCTTGAAATTCTAGCTGTGCCATTGTGCCCAGCCTCTTGGCTCCACATCAGCTCAGCAGGGGCCCCACCTAGGTTCTTCTTCCTTATACTGCAACCTGGAAACTCTCTCAAGTTAATAACCTGGTGCGAATGTAGGCCTCACCTTAATATTTTCCATCTCTCAGGTATCAGTGTCTTTCATTGCCAGGTGGTGAATGTCTTGAGAAGCACTGTTTGAGATATTTTACTTTTTTAGGTGGCTGGGTAAATCTGGCCCATATTATTTAATCTTGTTCTGATATGGAAGTCTACAGAATTATCATTAATTTTTACTTTAAAGCATTTAGAATATTAATTTATTTTGAATAGATAATACATTCACATGTTTATAAAAAATTCTTGCTTCTCTCTCTATCCCTTGCCACTCTTATTACAAATAACCATTTATATTTCTTGGGCATTCTTCCAGATATTTATGCTCACATAAGCAAAAAAAAAATGTTTCTTCTTTTTTTCCTTTTCTACACAGATTATTGCATGCTCTATACAGTATCCCTTAATTTTCAAAATTTGTTTAATTTTTAAAAGCTACCTAATATATTCTGACAACCATTTATGTTGAAAAGAGCTCCCTTGTTCTATTTTTAAACACCTGCCCATTATTCCATTACATGTAGATGTATATGTGTATATATTATATATGTATCATGTAATATATACACATATACATGTGTGTAATATATACAGATATGTGAACATTTAAATTATTTTCATTTTGCTATTTCAGAATTCCTACAACAAATAGCTTTGTACAGACATAATTTCCACATGAGTGTGAATATATCTTTAGGATAAACTCTTAGAAAGTGCTATCCTCATTTGTTATAAAGATAAAAGTATAAAATTGGTTTACTTTTCCACCTATGGAAGTTAAAAGTTTATTATGAATTGTGTTCTAACCTGAAACTTTAGTTCATGTTTCCTACCAATCCAAGCCCAATGATTTAGGGCCTGATAAAATAGGGGAAGAGTTAAATAAAAGTAGTGAAGCTACTGAGAAATTATAAATCTATAATAAAATATTAGTATCTTTCAGTCTACAGATAACAATTGCCAGGGACATGTCATTGTTATGGCAATATTTGGAGAGGAATTATTTAGAAGTTTCACAGGGTAAATAATTATAAAAAATTGAAAGGAAGGGGAGTCAAGGGTGGATTTGACACTAAGGAAGATGGTGTACCAAGGCCCTGATTTGGGAAGAACAGTGACAAGAAATGGAAGCAGGCCAGTCTTGCTGAAGCTAGAGCATAAGGAGGGGATGCATGCAAAGTGCCCGGTGCCGTGTCCACACCGGAAGTTCCTACGGGTGCATGAAAGAGGCATTATCAGTATAACACCACACATCATCAATACTTTAATCACTACCTGTTCTTTCCCTTTGATGGTCACCACCCTTCTCATTTCAAGCACACAGCAAGCCTGGACATCAGTCTCAGTCATTTTTGTAGTGCGGCAAGAAGAAGCTGCTAAAAGACTAATAGAAGCTGCTTCTTCTGTTTTTAAGGGAATCCAAGCAGCCTGAAGAGAATGTGCAAGGTTTCCAAGAGGGGAAGGAGAGGAAACAGTAGAGTCCTCAGCCAGAAACTGTGAAGACTTGGAGTAATGGACGCCATGCCCTGCTCGGTGGAGGTGCCCTTGGAGAGGTCAAGACCTCCTCGTGTAACACCTGAGGAGGCTATAACCCCTGCACTGGGACAACGCCTTGGCAAACTTTACTTTGCATGAAATTGGCATAATTGCTGGATTTGAATAAGCCAAGTGGCTTGGGCAGTAGGAGTCTTGGTGGCAACCACTGTGAACCGACAACTTTGATTAGACTGACAGCTCTGATAACTTGGCCTGAGTAGGATTGAGAATCATTGCCCTTCCTGAGAAGAAGGAATTGCCATGAGAAGACAGACTGAATTTCCTACACTTTGCTGGAAGAAACTCAGGGTTGGATTTAAATTGCTCTGAAGACAATTTAATATTGTGAAATATCATGCACAACTGAGTTTCGGGTTAAAATTCCTACCCCACCACACAAATATGAGTTAACTATTGCACAGTGTTTCACTGAAGTCAAGAGAAGAAAAATGACTGTATTTCCTCATATATTAAAGCAAAACATGTTAACGTGTCATGTTATTTTCCCCTCAGAGTAAGTGAAAAAGAGCAGTTTATTATTTTCAGCATGTTCTTCTGCTCTCTGTTTTCTATCTTAAATACAATATTAAGTGCTTGAAACTCTCCCCATTGGCTCTATTTCCCACACTCTCTCATTTATTTATCTTTGTATTCCTAGTTTGCTCCCCCAAAATATTCTTGCTAGTTTAGCCTGGGAATGTTAACATACTGGAGACATATTTAATGTTGGCTCGTTATCCATGAAATTTTCACATATTAATGTACTTTATGAGTAATTCTCCTAATATTACAAATCAAGTTTTGAGTTTTGCTATTAAAAAATACCTGTCATTCTTGGGATGCCTTTTAAAATTAATGTAACCATAAAGCAACATGTTCCTATGGAACATTTTGTATTCTTCAGGCCATAGGAATATAACTTTTCTAATCCTTAACGGAAGTCAATTTTTTCTATATTAAGTCTATTGAACTAGGTAATAAATATGTCTTTCTCTTTACTTATGGTAAACTAGTTTACTTTTTTTACATCAATTTTTATATTCACAACTTTGCTGACTTGAATTCACATGGCTATAATGTACAAATGTACTAGAACCATTCTTTACTTGAAACACTCTTCATGTTCTCATCTGCAAAAGCACTTTTCAAAGGGTGTATGGTTGGTCGTCTTTGGCAAACAAGAATGCAGTTTTTAATGCTTGTAGCCTCACCCTGTGATTTTCACAGCATTATAAGGAGCTACTGATCTTCCTAAGACTCTCTACTGCACGTGTGGACTGTACGCTCCTCCCATACGGGAAAAAAAAGTAGTGGAGTTTGAAAAAAAATAAAAACTTTCTCCAGGAGTTTTTTGCCTATTTTCATGCATTTTCAGAGATGAAGCATTATTTCAAATTTTAATGCAGCACATGCATGTGTCCTTTGTGGGTTAGAATAATTTAAAAATCACACTGAAAGACAAATATACAAAAATATATATTTTAACAATTTAGTAACAATTAAAATTTTGGTCCAGAAATCTGAAAGAAACTTCAATTTGGCCTCTTAGAAAATGACTTGTCTCTCAATTTCCGTTCAGATTAGTGGTATAGGGAGAATTCCAGACACATGGGTTGCAATATGAATTTGATCAGAAGTAAAATGGTACAATTCACTCAGCTCTGAATCAACCTAAGTCAATCAACATAGAGATGAGCCACATAATTTTCAATTATGTAACTAGCAGTTTTTAGTTGGGCCATGACTCTGAACAATTTCAGCTAAAATACAATTAATTAGAATTCAATTGTTGATTAAAATGGTAGTGTATATTAACACATAATTTTTTTTCTAAAAATTTTGTTCTTTGAAGTATTAAATAATTAATTAGAATTTTGAAACAGTGGGCTAAATAACCACTAATAAATTCATTTGTATTATTTCCTTTTCAAAACAATACTTTTCTTTTTGGTATAATTTTCTTACTCTTTACCGTTTGATGAGGACTATGGGGGTCAGGGAGGAACATGCGCCTCCGTTACACAAGGAGGTGGTCCCCAGAGAGGCCGAGAAGGAAGTAGGCCCTGGGTAGGGATAAAGAGGTCCTTTTTGCCATGCCAGGATGCAGAGCGCAGGGACTAAGAAGCTGTTTTCTCCTGACTCATCCACTTTGGTACTATGGCTGTGTAAGGGGAGAAGTGCCTCTGATGACAGACCAAGTGAAGACAACTGTGTGAGTGAAGGGGTTTAACCCTGAGGCTGCAGGCCTGTGCTTGGGTCCCGCGCAGAGCAGAGTAAACCAAGGCTTCCTCTCTCTGCTCTCTGCGGTCTGAGAAGTCCTACGGGACACGTGACTGGGATCTATGCCTTAGCACAGTGATTTTTAACTTTTCCATCTCATGGCACACATAAAGTAATTACTAAAATTCTGCAGCACACCAAATACTATATTTGTTGCTTATTTGGAAAAAAAATAGGCATAATTTTGATTCATTCACACTGGACAGCTATTGTTGTGTTGGCTGTTGTCACTTTTTTTGTGACAATCTAAGAGAAAAGACGTCAGTGCCCCTAAGTACTCAGGTATTGCATGTTTTAAAAATTCTTGTGGCACACGGATTGGAAATCATTGACTTAGCATCATTGATCATTGCACTTCTCACTTCTTCCACTAGGCTGCACCAGACTGTGGAACTTATTTATTTTTTAAAACAGGAACAAGTGGCAGCAGCAGCAAAAGTAGGAACAGAGAGTCTTCTGCTTTTCTTGCTGAGGGGTAATAGTTACTTGGACTGTATCCTAGGAATGAGGGAGTCTTTGGCTTACCAAGTAGAAGAGAGTCTTTAAGTGTACCACAATGAACAAAGTCAGGATCTCAGATTTATTAAGTTTAAATATTAAAAGGCATATGACCTTATGCTAGACCGGAACATTAGTGGTCCCAGTGAATCACAGCTTCTTGCATCTATGCCCTTGTGCAGTACGCTCCCACATCCATTTCCTTGGCCATGTGAATTGGTTCAGCTAATTCAACAAATGTGGTGCAAGCGGAGGCCTTGTCCACTGGGACTTGCACTCTCTCCTAAGTCTAGATGCCTGCTGCCATGTGAAGAAGCCTGGGCTAGCCTGTTGTAAACATGTGGCCCAGCTGACAAAAAG
This sequence comes from Tonatia bakeri, assembly GCA_004024845.1. NCBI lineage: Eukaryota > Metazoa > Chordata > Mammalia > Chiroptera > Phyllostomidae > Tonatia > Tonatia bakeri. The sequence continues at coordinate 138,409 of PVIA01000581.1, read as the reverse complement.
CACCAATGACAGAGATGTAAGTGAGACTGTCTTAGACCATCCGGCTCCAGGCAAGCCTCCAGATGACTACTGCCACGTTGTGACCCAGGTATAGGTTGAGCAACTATCTTGTTTTGCCTGAGACTGACAGGTTTCCTAAGAGGCTAGACTTTCTGTGGGAAAACTGGAGAGTCCCAGGCCAACCAAAGTCAGGTGTCCATCTACTGGAGAGCCTTTCAGTAGAGCTTAGTCTAAATTTCAGAAGCTCAGAATTGGGAACCAACAAAATGCTTGCTGTGTGAAGCCACTAAATTCTGGGATGGTCTGTTATATACACACAGACAGCTGATAACAGATCTCATTTTGAATCCCAAGCTCTTAAAGAGGATGTATTGTAGCAATTTCATCATGCTACTGTTAAGTGATAACAATCCTTGATAGAGACAGGATTTTCATTAGTTTCCTAATTTCTAAGGTCTGACATAAACATTTTTCAGGCTTATTTAAAAAAATTATGTCCACTAGTAGCCTAGGATATATTGCAATGCATAAGTGGTTTTTAGAGGTGCTCAGAATGAATGGGTAAAAGTTTTTCCTTAAAAAAATAGCTTTCTATTTTTCTAGATTTCCATATGCAAACGTTAATGTTTAGAAAAGCAATGGTAGGAAAGGAATCAGGGCCAAGTAGTTATCCAAAAGCAGTGGCAGGATTATGACCTGTCAGCTTTTTGAATGAAGTCAGGAGAAAAACAAAATGATAAATCCTAGTACAAATTTTGTACTACTTTGTGCCATGGATTATAATTTTGTTTTTAATCACAAACATAAACACATGAAATACTATGTAATGGTTTAAAGGATTTTATAAAATTGCTTATGTTTTTCCTTGCTTACTTCATACTTAGCGTAGTGTAGACGACCCTGGGGAAGGATATAGAGAGCTGACGGAGGAAGAAATCTTGTGGATGCAGTATAAGTTATGTGGGGCATTAAACCATTTAGACTACTGCCATAAAAATAGTGTGATGGCCTTGGTTTTATATTCCAAGGAAGCTGGTGGTTCTGATGTTCCTTAGAACACTGCTGCCTTCATATCTTCAGTAGCTGGCTCTGTTCTAAAACAAGATGGAACAGAAAACTCTCAATGTCGAAGGCTACACCAACAACTATCTCAGTGGGTACAGGAAAATGGAAAAAATGTGCTAATTATTCTTTCAGTGTTAGTCTTCTGTTATGTGACTAATATGTTGGGTCCCTCAACTACTCTTCTGTAGTCAGAATGGTGTGTGTGTGTGTGTGTGTGTGTGTGTGTGGTGTTATGTATGTGTTTATGTACATGCAAGTGGAGGACCTACCAAAAATGGGGACTGGGTTAATTGTTCCCAAAACACCTTTCCTCACTCCTACTTCTGTGTGAATAGAGCTGGTATTTGCTGCTAAGTGTGCCCTTTAAGTAGGTACATGCTAAACAACATATTGGGAATACTCATACCCCTCTCCTCAAAATGCAGAATATTCCTGATCTCCCTAGTGAAACCTCTTCAAAGGTTTGGGGGGCATATAAAGTGTAAATATGACAGCTTACTTTCCTAAGTCACTTCCTGTCCATTTCTCTCTTTGAGCAGTGTGAAGGATTGGAAACTTGGCTCAAAGCTTCATTCTGGATTTCATTTTGTATTGCAAAATTATGTCCCCAGTAAAATCATTCTGCAATTGGTATTGAATTCATTCATTTCTAATTTCTAAATGGCTACACATCAGGATAATGACCATAGTGGTAGTTTCAACTGTTAATCTTTTCATTATGTAATCAAAACATTGCAAACTCTCTCTGCCTGAAGGGACAAATGTCACATTAACACTAAATAATCAGATTACAATGGTCTTGCAAAAAGTCCTTGGGTCCATTCGCCTTTATTCTCTTGCCTACTAGAATTTTTCAGTTGTCTAGGAATCCCTAGGGATAGCAATAGTGTTCTCAGGATCAAATGTACTTATGCTTTCCTGCCCCAGCCCATTAAGTCAGCTGGCTGTTGGGCCTGATGCAGTCCCCTCCATGAGAAATCTGCTCCACCAGCCAAGGTCATATCTTGCTGGTGGTTCCCTTAAATGAGCCTGCCAGGGCAATGTTGCTTTGGGACTAGGCCTTGTGCCATGTAACCCATCCTGCAGGTAAGCTTCAAAGCCACACTGCTCACACTCACAATTTCAGTCTTTCACCAACAACTTTTTCTGCTTCTGAAACTAACCTTGCTCTCCATGGGGCCACCAATCAGTTTCCCAGGCCAGACAGTGGGTAGATGCTAACTCATCACATTGAGATTTTATATATTCTCCTATCTGTGTCCCAGAATCTCCAGCTATGCTCTGAATGTTTATATTCCCCACAAAATTCCTGCATTGAAAGCTAACCCTTACAGTGATGGTGTTAGGACGGAGGACCTCTGGGAGGTGATTAGATCTTGAGGGCAGAGTCCTCACAAATGGGATTAGTGTCCATGTAAAAGCAGTTTAAGAATATCTCTAGCTATCAGAGAGATGCAAATTAAAACCACAATGAGATACCACTTCACACCAGTCAGAATGGCCATCATAAGCAAAGCAACAAACAAGTGTTGGAGAGGTTGTGGAGAAAAGGGAACCCTAGTGCACTGTTGGTAATTGTAGACTGGTACAACCACTATGGAAAACAGTATGGAATTTTCTCAGAAAATAAAAAATGGACCTGCCTTTTGACCCAGCAATTACACTGCTAAGATTATATCCTAAGAACCCTGAAACACCAATCCAAAAGAACCTATGCACCTCCATGTTCACAGCAGCATAATTTACAATAGCCAAGTGCTGGAAGCAAGCTAAGTGCCCATCAGTAAATGAGTGGATCAAAGAACTATGGTGCATTTACACAATGGAATTCTACAAGCAGAAAGAAAGAAGGAGCTCCTACCCTTTGCAACAGCATGGATGCAACTGGAAAGCATTATGCTAAGCGAAATAAGCCAGGCAGTGAGGGACAAATACCATATGATCTCACCTTTAACAGGAACCTAAACAACAAAACAAACAAACAAGCAAAATATAACCTAAGACACTGAAATAAAAAACAGACTGACAGTGACCAGAGGGGAGAAGGGCGGGAATTTCAGGGGAGAATGGGAAGGGTTTACAGGAACAAATATAAAGGACACATGGATAAAAACTAGGGGGGGTGGAAATGGGAGGGAGGTGGAGAGGGGTGGGTGGGCTGGGATGGGAGTAAAAGACAGAAAAATGTACTTGAACAACAATTAAAATAAAATAAAATAAAAAAAGAAATCTCCCTTGCCCCTTCTACCACATGAGAACACAGCAGCAAGACATCTGCAGTCTGCAGCCCAGAACAGTCTGGCCTTTCCCAGAGCATGCCCATGCTAGTGCTCTGATTCAGACCCCAGCTTCCAGAACTGTGAGAATTAAATTCTGTTGTATATAAGTCACTCAGTCTATGGTATTTTGTTACAGTAGCCCTTATAGACTAAGACATCTTCCTTCCTTCTTTAGCTTAAAAAACATCTGCCAGCTCTACCCTTATTATATTGCCAGCCTGCCAGTACAGTGACTCTCTGAATCCCAGTTTGGGCCCAGGAAAAGCATCTTGCTTCTCTTACATACAATACAGGTCAGATTTCATAAAATAGTCAGGATCGAGACTTTGAAGCCCTTCTGTTTTCTGTTATTTGTCCTCCAGTATTACTTTTGCTCCTTCCTAAAATCCCTATTTTGCCATAGATGCACCCTCAGGTCCTCACGCAGTGCTGATGAGTGCCGATCCCTGATACAGTGTTGATGAGCGCTCATCCCTGATGTTCCTCAACTCACATCTGTTCTAGTCTATCAGGCTTCAGGTTCCCTTACCCTCTGCCATACACCCCTGGAATGACCCTCGCTCATTGCTCTACCCCACCCTCATTCAGGCTCTTATCACTCCTGTCAACACCAACAGCAGAAGGAACACAGTTATACTGTGAAATGGCAGAGCAAATCACTTATTTCATCAGCAAAGGGGACTGTTTAGAACTAAAAATCTCAAGTGCACAGTAGGGAGCGTTTCTTCTTGGATACAAATATAACTTTTCATTCCAGGGATAAATGCTAGCTATTAAAATCCAAGCCTGGATGAAACTGCAGGAAAACTTGTTTTATGCTTCATTTATTTAACAAACATTTGACAATTTCTTCTTGTGAAAACATTACCCCTTTGTCTTAGAAAGGAATGCAAAATATGCTTTTTCTCTTTGGCACTGATTGCAACTCAGAGGCAATTTTTGTCTCATTTCCTAGTATTTTATATCAATCTACAATTGACTGCAGTGGTGTGGATTTTTAATACTTCTTATCAAACCGTTACCTTTTAATAAATTCACACTGAATATCTACCCCCTACTTAATGGCCTTAACGCCTTAAAAAAGAAAAAAAGCAAAAGAAAACAGGGACTTAGAAAAAGAAGTATTAAGAAAAAAGGCTATTACCATAATTTATTTTAAAAAATCCACATAGAAGCATTATCTTGTTTTCCCCTCCAAGTCAAGCCTATCCACAAAGAAGTGGTGGAACTTCTTCAGCAGGAGAGAAAAAGAACACCCTCACTGTGCTCCGTATCTGTGTCTATCCCTGCCTCTCACACATTCTACAGCAGCTTTCAAAGGCATTGATACATTCTTAGACCCTCTTCCATTTGAGAGGTGGAGTCTATGCTACTGCCCTTGAACCTGAGTGGGATTATGACTGCTCATGATCCATGGAGTATGGCAAATTGACCGTTGTTGGCTTCCAAGGTGGTTTGGAGAAACCACACACTTCTCTTGTTCATTGGAACATCTGATCGCGGAGCTCTGAGCTACCACGTGAGAATCCAGCCAACGCTTTGGCTCCCAGGGCGGGAGGAAGCACAGGCGACACAGAGGAGCCACGTGGAGGCACTCTGATCCCCTTCTTGCTTAGCAAGTTTGTTAAGTCCTTTGGTCTTAACAAATACTCTCTTCCTTAACTTCCTAGGTCTTTTGAAGAATAGATCTTTAAAGAATTTATGTTCATTTTTTCAAACTAATAATTTTTAAAATAACAAAATATAAATTAATGATTCACATTAAATCTATGCTACATTATCTACTGCTATGTAACATACTACCTCAACATTCAGTGGTATAAAACATGCAATGCTTGGGGGACGTACTTACATTACAGTGGTATTTGTTACTTATCTGAATTTAACCAAGCATTCTGCACTTTATCTGACAATCCTAGGATACAGACGCATTTTTTTATAGTGTCTCTATGTCAATATCAGAAAAGGAATTTGCTTGGCTTTACCTGGATCAGGCTTCTACCTTTTACAAAGCATGATATGGAATACAGCCCATCTCTGTGGTCAGTGAAGCAGGGCTTGTAACCAGAAGCAGGGAATATGGGAAGACTTTCTGGGTTGCCTCATTTATTACACACTCTCTAGTGTCTCACTCTTCCTTTGAAAACTAGAAGAATAAAGACACTTAGAACTGTGGGCTTATGTAACCACTAGATTTATTGGCTAACTTCTTTATAATTTTAGAGGATGAAGATGATCATTTATATTAGCTTTTTGGCATCAAATTTATAAGATAGTGCCTTAATCAGTCCAGGTTGCTACAATTAAGTGCTATAGACAAGGTGGCTCATACGCAACAGAAAGTTATTTCTCATGATACTGGAGACAGAGGAGTCTGAAATCAGGCTGCCAGCATGGTTGGATTCTGGTGAGGACTCTCTTCTTGGTTGCAGACTGCCTACCTCTCGTTACATCCTCACATTGCAGAAAGGAGACTGAAGGGCCCTCTAGGGTCTTTTTAATAAGGGCACTGATTCTATTCATCAGGGTTCCATTTTCATGACCCAATTGCATCCCAGAGACTCCATGTCCTAATAACATCACACTGCAAGTTAAGATTTCAGCATATGAACTTGGGGGGAACACAGACATTCAGTCCATAACAGGTATTGAGATTTGCCGAGGACTTCTGTCATCAGTACTTAACAGATGGCTGAGGAGTAGGCTGAAATAGTCGACTCCTTTGTAGTTCAGTGCAACAATTACTGAGAACCTATGTTGAACATACTGAATGCCGGAGGCAAAAATGGATCTTTCTGTCCCTGTGGTGTTAGGGGTTAGTGGAGAAGACACATGGAATCAATACAGTGTGTTGTGGAAAATGATGGAGTGTATAAGGCATTTTATGATATTGCCAGAGGGTTGTGTACCTTAATGTGGGTGTGACAGTGGGCTGCAAGAACATATGTAAAGCCCATGACACATCCCTCACTGGTAAAATAGAGAAAAAGCAGGAAGGAAGGTGGGTCAGCGAAACCATGTCTAGAGAACATTGGTGTTGGGATCACATCCTGCGTGGGAAGACTGAGTGAGACACAGGACAGCAACCTCCAGGAAGATGCCTAACCCTGGTCCAGTCGCCCATCACTCACAGCGGAGTCTCCCAAACCAGGTAAGTATATGTTCAACTTACTGACAGGCCAGTTGGAATGTTCAGGAACCTGGGGAAATCAGACATAGGCCATCATCTCCAGAGGAAGGGACAAAAGTTGGGAGTCGGAGGGCTGAGTGGAGAAGATATTTGAGAAGGCCTTACTGTGGTTTATGGCCAGGCAGCAGAAGAAATGAATGTTGAGAAAAACTCCATGGAGAGAGGGAGAAATTCTGTGAGTAATGGCAAATGGGCTCTTTTCCACCAGATTTCTTTTCTTTACTTTTCTTTATGTTTGTATCTGTGAGCCAGCAAATGAAACACTCTGGACCTGAACAAAAAGTTAAAATTAAAATCCAGTATGCAAATATACCCCCAATTGTCCTTGTGGCTTTTGCAATTTGATTTTTATGGGCCCAGAGAATACCATACTTATTTACGTGGAATTTATTCCCTTATCCTTTCTGAGTAGGTAAGTATTTTCTTGTCTTCATTTTGGCTAAATTTCTCTATTAACCCTAAGATTAATTTATCATGTACCTATAATCAGGTTAAAGATTTATCATCAGTAAACCAGACATTTTTTATCATGGGCTGGTCCGAATTGTTTAATTACCTTCACAAACAAGCAGGACCTAATTTATTGTACAGTTTGCACTTTCCTGTGACCTGTTCTGTTGCATCTAACACTTTGGGGAACAAACTTCTGATTTTAAATCAAACAACTGCCTATAAAACTATCCCCATAAAAGGGACCAAAGAGTGAATGCACATAGGCCCAGAGACAAATGAAATGATATTACCCAATATAGTCGAGTGCTATAAAATACAGAAGAAATGGGTTCTTTACTCTGGTATAATAAAAATACTATAAAGTTTTAACTCCTCCTGTAATGAAAAATGCATAATTATAGCAGTTATGGGACAATATAGATACTGGTCCAAATAGTAGGGACTCTCTTTGATTGCTAAGGTTTTTATGCTCCTTAAACTTAGCTGTGGTTCCCTAAGAGAGGGATAGGGGACATTGGGATTTCTGTCTTTTTAGACAGCTGATTATGCTGACAATTAAGATCACCTGGACATGCATAATTCAGGATAGATACCAGGGTGTGAGGACTGAGGGAATAGAGAAGGAAAATTATGAAATAAGTTAGGAATAAGTCACATTGCTTCACGAGTGGCCCATCTGTCTATCATTGTCTACCTGGATGGGTCTGTCCAGAGACTTGGACGGATGACTAACATACTGTGAGTGTATTGATGGCTACGCACAACTGGAGCAGAGTGCAGAGTCAGCTTCACAGAACCATATACAGTGAGAATGGAGGAGAAAGTTGTTCCTAGAGAGCAATCGTAGTAGTTGCCAAAAGTGGCAGGTATGTGAGCTAGCACGAAAACAGACACACATACAGGGTCTGCTCACACGTCATTGAAACTCAGGTAACATCAAACATACATTCGAACTCTGTTCAAATCGAATGGTGTAGACTGAGCATAGAGTAATGGTTAAGAGCATGGACTTGGGAGCCAGATTGCAAGCGTTCAAGTTTTTTCTATATAACAGAACTTGGGCAAGTTCCTTGCTATCTCTGACTTGGTTTCCTTAACTGTAAAATTGTGCTGATAGTGAGAGATGACACCTATGCTGTGAGAATGAGTGTTTGTTCATGTAAAGCACCTGGAATGGAATCGTTGCACAGTGCGCTCTCAACGTTGACTATTGCGATAGTCTGTGGGGATAGGAGAATAGGGAAAAATTTCATAGCCAGCTCATGTGAAATAATTTTTTTTTGTTTCAACTTCACTTCAAAAGCAGAATTTGGAGAATTCTATAACTATATTTCTTCTCCAGGTGAGTGCTTTTCATAGACAACTTTTATTCATTTTAAGGTAGTAACCATCACCTGATTTATTGAACTCGCCATAGCTGATCTATACTTAACGTTCACCAACAGCCTGGTTTGGACTAACAATGTTTCCTTCCTCACTCACAACTTGGGGTCCTTCCTTATTCCCAGAGCAACACTACAATGATGGGCTTAAGCCAGTGGGGTTTTGTCCTAAGCTGTAGCAATTTGTTTCACTTCATTTTGTTTTTCCCTGAAATGCTCACATTCTTCTTTATGTTTCAGCATAAATTCATAAGCTGATTCGAAATGATTCAATGACTTATAAATCCTTATCATAAGGGATACGTCAGTATGGTTCTTGCACTGTACTGTGTAGTTGCACTTAGCATGTTTTCTGTGATGGGATGAATATCTAGTCTACATCCTTCCAAGAATTCCAGTTCATTTTAGGGGATATGATTCTATTCCAAGCCATGCCATACTACTCCTTTCCAATTCATGGCACATAACAAGGTGTGGTAGAAACTAAAAGATAAGCAGGGTCTCTTCTCAAGAGTTCATGATTTAGTATCAGATTTGCAATTTGGGTGGCAAATAGTAAAGATTTTGAAAAATGCAGAGTAGATATTTCCATGTTAGCTCCTCAGTGGTCTCTGCATTGGTAATGAAACAGTCCACATGCATTCAGTCTTAGAAGCAGCTTGTGCTCCATTGGGTGGGCCCCCTTTCCTGCTGGAACATGCTTTCCACAGCCCCTGAAGGTGTTCTCAAACAGCTCCCAGCTGCTTCTCCTTTGCAGGATTGTCTTTGGCTGAAGGGAGCTGTCTTGTCCTGAGAGGCCTGAGAGGTTACATCCCCTTCTCAGGGATCGCCACTGGTAGGCTCACAAGGGGGTGAAAAAGCCCAGCCTCCTTATCTCGGGGAGGGTCAGCTGTGTGTGTGATTCATGCTCCCAACCCCTTGGGATCAGGCCACACCCTCCTTGGCTCTTTCTCTTGCTTTATCCATTTCTCCTGTTACCTTATAGCTTTTTCCTGAAGCAACTCCTGCAAGAAATGCACCCCAATCCATCTCGAGCTCTGCTTCTAGAAAACTCCACCTAAATCAGTTTCCTTACTGTTTATTGTTTAGTTTAGGGATTTATAATATGAAACACTGATTTATATTCATTATATTAAATTCTTAAAGATTTTATATTTCAGACTTACTTGTGGCTAGAAATTATTTACACTAGGGGAGGATTCTTTTCTCCCCTTGACTAAAACCCATTTTCTTACCCATATCTGATTTTTTTGGACAGGTCTGTGCCTTCCAGCATAGAATGCCATCAAATTTACCAAAGGAACCAATGAGTTCCATTTGGAATCCGGTCCAGTATTCAATGTCTGCACAGTCAGTAAAATGATCAAGGTATTTCTATAAATTAAGATGTCATGTAGCATGTCAACTGGATATGTTATGATGTTCCTGACATGGTGACCAGAATAAATTTGAGAAGGAAGGATGGTGTTTCTAAAGTTCACACTCTTCAGTGCCCTCAGGTTGCAGAAATAAAAAAAGTACTCTGTATTTTGGCTTTGTGCAATGCATGGACGGTCAAGTCTTCTATATATGATTTCATCTGATGCTGTAATTAGCGAGGACATACAAAGTGTTGTTTTTGTGCAGGAACTGGCCCCACAAGTTCCCATCATTAGATGCTTCAGATAGAAATTTCAGAGACAGGACCTAAGGCCGGCTGCCTGGTTCCCAGGTTAGTGCCATATATATATATATTCTATCAGTGAAATAGTTAGATAAAGTCACACTTTTATTTTCCCTCATAATTCTTAGAATGTGAAGAGCTACCAAAGACCCACTGATGCATGGTTTTGAAGTAATATACATTTTAAAAACAGGTTTTTTCTGTTATAAAAAAGCAAAAAAATAACATTTGTCTGCCTAGATTCTCTCTTCTTAGGACATTTTTATATAATATATTCATAGCCTTTTTAAAAAACCTCCCTAAATGTTGTAATCTTTTCTTCTCCCTAGCTCACAAAGATGCTGAGAAGATTAAGTGTCAGAAAGATCTTCCAGGGGCTTTGACCTGCTTGGGGAGGCTTCTGCATTTTTGCTGGGTGGTGTTAGCTCTAAGAGCCTGTGATTATTGTGTAGTGTTGCTGTAGAATTTCCTATATTTGAATCACTTATCTGTTTACATATCTCTTCAGGGATGGTAAATTACAGTCACCAGGTCAACCCTTGTTTCTAAATATTCTGCTTGGGCTATAAATAGAACAGAAAACTACTTGTAATCATTCTGTTCATTGTTATGTTCTGATAATACAAAAAAGAGCTTGAAAATCCTTTTTCTGGTCTTTGTAATATGGCATTTGTCAGACACACTATGGGGGATTAAATATACAGAGAGTGTGTGGAAGAAAAGACTCTACCCCTAATTCTCTATGTGCACCAATTCCTATTAAGTATTGGCTAAACTTCACTGTGTGTTTCAAATGCCACTACTCTGTTGTCACTGCAATTGTAGGGTTCCGATAACCATATTTTGAAGGCATGTTTATCTCTCTGTGTGGATATAATGTTCTCTGTTTTCTGGAGCTAAAAAGAGAAAGCTATTCATTGTACTGGATGTCATGGGTCACAGGTATACTTGTCTGTACTACAAAGATAGGAAGTCAGTCACGTGATAGGGCCTGATAGAGTCTGGAACATTAAAGCTTTGCTGACAGGCCTTAGTCAAACAAAGAAGGATGTGGTCAGAAGACATTGTGCACTTTACTTTCATCTGTCCCCATCACAGTACTCAGGTGATGTAGGCTGAGAATTAAATAGACAAATCAACAAAACCACGGAAGAAATGTTTAACTCAATGGCTGTTTAGGGGGCTCATTTCCCTTGCCTCATCCTGCTCACTGCTGCCGTGATCCTGATGGCCTGATGCATAAGATAAGCTCTTCTCCTTGGTCTGGAAATCCTTCACCCTCTGTGGTTTTCTAGCTGTCCCTTGAGGTATACACCATCTCTGCCCTCTAAAACATTTACTGGCACCTACCAAGCTGTGTCAAGAACTGCACTCCATACTATAGGTGGTCGCTTTATAACAGGGGAGGCAAACACATTTGTTACAGGATATCTGTACATAGGGTGATTTTACATCCCATTTGCCCTGGGCAGTCCTAGTTTATGCCTATGGCCCATGGTGGTTATTAATAGCACCGACTTTTATTGTTACTATTTTTATCCTCACCTGAGAACATTATTTCACTGCTTTTAGAGAAAGAGGAAGGGAAAGAGAGAAACATCGATTGGTTGCCTCCCATATGCACCTGGACTGGAAATCGAACCAGCAACCATTAGATTATGGGACAATATTCCAGCAAACTGAGCCACACTGGCCAGGGCCTCACTTTTATTCTCGAGTGCTTGTGTTTGGACAGTGAATTAATGTATGTCAAATTTAGTATTCTCAGAAGATACTGGAAATTCCATTTCTTCCAGATAGCTATGTAACTCAGACCCTTAGAAGCAAGATTTTACATATTCCCATGAAGCTTGGAAATATACCTGCCATAGCATTTCCTATCCAACTATTATCTGTAAGCTCCAAGGTCTTCATTCTCAGACACCCACTTAGTCTCAATTGGTTTAGGACTAAGAAAGAGAGCCTTGAGTTTTTGATTGAAATGATTATTAAATATGTGGCACAGGCCAATAGTCCAGATAAAGGTGTGGGTTAAAAAAAGTGTTCCAGAGCAAGAAATGCCTGATCAGAGCCTTGAAGGGTGAGTAAGAATTGGCCAGGAAAAGAGGGACACAGGGCAGGGCACTTCAGACAGAAAACCAGCTTATTAACAGCAGGAGTTATAAGAAATCACAGTACTTTAGTTGATATGGAAGAATCTTAGGGTGTAAAGGGTTTGGCCAAAGATAAATTGGGAAGTAGCAAGTACAGTAGTGAGTAGTAAGTAAGTGAGGGGAGGTTTTTTACCTAACACTGAGGAATTTGGATTTTGTTAAGTAAGAGCAACAATAACTATAATTGATCAAACACCTAATTATATGCCAGGCACTAGGTTAAGTTCTTTGAATGCTCTATCTCAATTTGTCCTCACAGTTCCCCAGGGAGTTAGATACAGCTGTTATCCCCAATTCCCACATGAAAAGACCCAGGTTAGAGAGAGTTTACTGATCTGATTGATGCTTCATGGTTGAATTTGGATTTGAACCAAGAGAATTTGACAACAAAACCTAGCACATTCTTTTCCTCCATCTTTCTTTTCTTCTTTTTATCTCTCTTAGATATATAAACACACACACACACACACACACACACACACACACAGTCACAGAGTTAATAAAGAACCATTGAAGTACCTAAAGCTGGAAAATGACATGATCAGATTGCTATTTTAGAAAGACTACCTTGGCGAGAGGTTGGGAATGGAATTTGGATTTAGATAGCAGGAGCAGGGGCCTCCTGCCAGGAGGTTGTTCCAGGCATCCAGGTGGAAAGGTTGTGAACCTGGTCTAAGGCAGATGCAGTGAAGATGTTGAACATAGAATGGATCCAAGAGATTCTGAGGACATAGAACCAAGAGTATTTGAAATGGTGGTTGAAGAGTTTGGTTTCACTATCTTTGCGAATCAGGTGGTGCAATTCCCTGAAACTGGGAAACAGGTTTGTAAACAGGTTAGATGATGAGTTTAGTTTGGGGCATGTTTGGCTTGAGCTGTCTGTACAATATTCACATAGATTTGTTAAGTAGGTAGTTGAATATGCAGGACTGAGACTCAAGAAAAAGACCAGGGATAGCAGTATATATGTAGGACTCATCAGCATGAAATCAGATGAAATGATCCAGGATAGAGCTACAAGAAGAAAACAGGCTATAGAAATCCACACTAGAGGTTGCTGGGGAGGGGTAAAGGAAGGAGAAAGCAGGAGGACAACTAAGGTAAAATCAGGTCACAAAACACAAGGGAGGAGATGTAAGTATATGATTATCTAACTACTATGCTGTACACCTGAAACTAATAAAAATAATATTGAATTTCAACTATAATTGAAAAATACAATAAAAAACAGGGGAGGAGAGAGATCAAAGAGAAGGAGATGATGAATCAAAACAAAATGTGAAAAGAGAGCAACATAATGTAGCTTCTACAAATGGAAAAAATTCTAGTATTTATAAAAGTGAGCTAATGTATGTCTTAAAAGTAATTAAACAAGTTTTTATTAGTATATGTGAAAATACTACAAAGCTGAATTGGTACTTCAAGGCATCAGAATTACAGTTGCTATGCAGCTCATCAGTCAAGTCAAAGCATCTGATTACTAACGTGCTTTAATTTAAACCTAGTAGTCTCATTGATTGCAAGTTTTTGCCTTTGGGAGGCAGAAAGACTTTGGCCAAAATTTCTGCAAATGTGATCCAAACTGGATGCCACTTTTGACTCTACTGAGTGAGGTTCTGAATATTATCAGGAATCTGGCTTCGCAGTGCTGGGCATTGGGGATTTCTGAGCAAATCACGTTTATCTTGATGTCATAACCCCAGTTCATCTGGATGAAATAGCGCAGTGTTGGCATTTTCATGGAATGGGTCACGAGACCCAGAGGAAGAAAAATTGAAGTTATTGTGCCCCAGTGTCCCAGTCCTTTCTCTATGACAGCAGTTTTGTCTTTGTCCTTGATACAGATACTTGAAACACTCAAGTCTAATGAATTTTCTGCTCCGTCTGGATATGTTCCCTTGGCAGCACATGGCAAACTTGAAAAATATTGCAAAGGTTATCAAAGGTTAATAGTTTCTCAACTTTCTTTTTTTCTAGGGAGATAACAAAACCCAAATCTTGTCATGCAAGGAGATCCAATAATGTCACTACAATTACAACAGTGACACTATATGGATATTGTCTCACTAAAAATTTGCCTTTAAGAGATTTATTTTATTTTTGTTGATACCAACTTCCTCCCAAAATTATTTGAAATATTTTTAAATAAGGTGTGTAAAGATGTAAAAATACAGATATAGTTAAAATAGTAATAGAATATCAAAAGGAAATAAGTATTTATTCTATAATCCCAATTTAATATATATGATATGCCTTAACACTACTTCTAGCTTTGAGATTCTTAATAAACTAAAATAAACTTTCTTTTCAGTATCTGAAAGTATTATTGGTTAATAATTTCCCATTAACCTTGTAAAGTAAATAGATGACTTGGATGTATTTCATAGCTGAAACTGAAGTAGAGATATCATAGTTTTTCTGGGGGAAATACCACACCACAGAATGGACACATATAAAATTATTTATGTCATTTTTAAAATATGGACAGACTATTCTTATTTAATTTTGTATATTGTTCAAATGCTTCTTAAATTGTTCCTTCCTTCTTCCTTAGGATTTCTCCAGCACTGTGAGCCATTCCTTAGTTTACTAGGTAGGCTCTAGCCTACTTATTTATGATTCCGCTGCTATGGTCTGAATGTTTTTGACCCCACCCCAAATTCACATGTTGAAATCCTAACCTCCAAAATGGCATTAGGAAGTAGGACCTTGGTGAGGGTTAACTCATGAGGGTGAATCCTTTATGAATGGGCTTAATACCTTCCCCTATGTGAGGACACAGACAGAGGTATTCTGGTTCTCACCGGAAGGTGACCATGGTGGCACATTGACTTTTGACTTCACACCCTCTAGAACTGTGAGGAATAAATTTCTATGGTTTATAAGCTCCCAGGTTTGTGGTGGTTTGTTATAGCAGCTTGAACTAAGACATTGGTTGTGACAGGACAGAGAATATTGACAGACAATGCAGCTGCATTACTATGTGCTCTTAGGAAGGGGGTAAAGTACAGGCCGAGTAACAGTCAGAGAAGAGAGTGTGTGGGAGTGCTTCTAAGCCAGGAAGAGAGAGCTTGTTGGTAGGGCTGAACATAAGTTCAAAATCCATGGCAGACACGCCACCTGGCTCACTCTTCCATGTAATCTATGCCTTACCTCTCTCATCCTACACAATTTGAACATGTCATTGATCTCACCATGGCAACCATGGCTGGCTTATTTAGGCACTTAGAACTCACACTGAAACCATCCGGGAAGTGGAAGTCTCTGTTGAGTAGATGCTTTGAAATAGGCCCAAGTGACGGAAAACACACATACAAAATAAATAAATAAAGCGAAGCCGTGCAGTACTCTCACAGGATGAATCTTGTCCGAATGGCAGAACAGGCGAGTTTAGGCATATGCTATGGATGAAGCGGAAAGTGTACTTCTTCCTAGCTTATCCTTAAATTTTATCTAACTCAGTGCATTTCGGGGGATTCTAGAGTATTTTCTCTGGGGGAAAAAGTTTATAAATATTAGTTTGTATGTCCTATCAATCATTTTGAAGAACATAGTCTTCATTTTTCATCTCTGAAGAAAATAACATCCAAGCTTTTGTTCTGCAACCTATATACAATGCCTTGAGCTACAGACAGTGTTTCCCGTTGTTACCAATACTGCTGACGGTCAGAGCGACGTTTGTATGTGAAGAGGCCATGTGGGATTTTGGATTTAATTAAGTGCTGCACTTATGAAGCAAAAACAGTCAAAATTTTCAGGGAAGGATTATTTCCAAGTTGGTAAGTAGCGATTGTTGAATAATAGTGTAAAAATCACATGTAGAATGCATAAATGGCTCGGTACATTACCAATGATTCAAACCTCATTAATATGATTTGGTTTTCATTGCTACATTTTAATAACAATTTTAGGCATCATTTATATATATCTGTTCCTCATAAATATAATTTAGGAAAATCTTCCCTTAATTCATTTATGAACACAGGCATAACATGGAGCTTATCTTCTACATACTAGTCATTAGTTTTTCTGGTTTCCATAGCACTTCTCTACAGAACATCTGGTTGTTTAATAAGTATATTGCAAGATATGGCCACTCAACGTTCTCATTTGAAACAAGGAACAGGTGTTCTGAGTCACAGAAGCTGATTTTTTATTTTTATTTTTGTAAAAGGCTGGGGAAATTTAAATTGAGTAAATATGCTTTTTCATTGTGAAATGAAGATTAATCAACAAGGTCCAATTGCAGGCAATTGCTAATGGGTCTTGTCATGATGTATTTGAAAGCAATTAGATGCTAGGTTTGTTTTTTTTTTTTGTCATTATCCTCTACTAGGTTTTCTTAAACACAAAAAGCTGTCCAATTTCACAGCTCTTGAACAAATGAAAATATTAATGCTATATTATTTAGTAAAATATGCTACAGTTTATAAGCATCTGAGAAAGAGGTTGTTTCTTGCCTCAGATTGGTTATAATCTTACAAGTGAACAAGATATGCACAAACAGAAATAGGCATAGAACTTATACAGAAGTGCCTAACAGAATGTTCATGCTACAAAGAACAGGATGAGCCCTCTAGGATTTAAACCTGGTCTATTTCAAGGCATGTCTTTGAAGATAATAACAAAATTTCATTGTCTTTATTATTATGACTCTATCCATTTGTGATATTTAAAGACAAGAAATAACTGATAAATTTATTAAACTATTCTAGCCACAGGTACTGTTTTTATTGTCTTATATGTTTGATTTTACTGAATTCTCATAATAATCCTGGGAAGAAAATAAAGCACAGAGCAGTTTTAAAGTAAGGAGTGGGCCTGGGATTCACATTCAGGCCCAGTCTGTTTTTGGAGCCTCTATTCTTAACAGCTCTGTTACCTGAGAATGGTGAAACCTAGAGTCATCCCTGAAGGAACACCTGTGCATAAGCCCAATCTTATCCAATGGTACACATGAAACATGTGAAGCTTTTTGTATATCAATTAGACTTCAATAAAACTGTTATAAAATTTAAAAATAAAAAGTAAAAAAAAACAGGGATCATCTTGTCAAACATAGTCAGATATTTTTCTTACTTTTAAATCCTCATGCAAGGATATGTTTTTTTGATTTTAGAGAGGGAGGGGAAGGTTGGGGGAGAGAGAGAGAGAGAGAAACATCAGTGAGAGAGAGAGAGACAGAGAGAGAGAGAGGGAGAGAGAGAGAGATGTGAGAGAACCATCAGTCAGATGCTCCCCTGCACCTCCTGACTGGGGATCGAACCTGTCACCTAAGTATGTGCTCTAACCAGGGACTGAACCTGCAAATCTTTTTTGGCAGACGGGATGATGCTCCTACCAGCTGAGCCACCCAGCCAGGGCCATGTTCAGATATCTTGTTTTCATGTACACTTCCTCTAATGGGCTCCACGGCTGTTTTAGGCTAAAGCAGCCGGGGTTCCCTTGATCTATACTTGTCTGATAATGTGGTCAGATAACCTGGATAATTCAATTACTTATGTGATTATTTTCTTCTATCTCAAATATTCAGAGTAGTTGTCAACACAATCCCACCTCCTCTATGCTGTGTTAAACAGGCCATGGACACGCCAATTTTTACTAAGCAGATACCACCATGTCTCTTGATTTACCTCCTTGCATGTTCCTTCAACTTTAAAAAAAATAGCAAACAGATAAAATTAAAAGCTACAAGTATTTCTCCTGCCAAGTTGCAATTTGAAATAGCAGCAGGCAACATAGATTGGTCTCTGTTTTCTCTTCAACTTTTACAATCAGATCAGCTCAGTAGCTCAGTATAATTCTTGTGTGGCTCAGGTGAGTATATGAAACTAATTGGCATGTTATAAATGAACTTGATCTAGACAGCAAACAAAAAATAACAATAGATAAGATATCAGTACCACTTTTTTCCTGGAGCCCTGTGTTATCCAGGAGTGTGCTGACCAGCTTTTTGAAATGAAATACCTTTATTGAAGTAAACGGAGAAAATCTCATTCAGGCTATAGCATTGCTGTGCTTGTTATTATTGGAGGAGGTTAGCTGGGAAATTCTCACCACCTTTACCTGGATAGACTGCTATCTATTGCTACTCTGACTTTTCCTCTGCTATACTTGCCCCACATTAAATAGAATTGGAATGGCTGCTGGGATCTAGGGGATGTGGAAAAATGCCTTTATTGTTAAGCTTACATTTTTATGTTGAAGGAGTTGAAAGCAAATTATAGTTACCTTTTATTTTCATTCCTAAATATCTAGGTGTGCATCTTCAAAAAGAAAAAAATTCCTACAAAGTTAAAAATAGTATTGTTATTATTAACAAAATTAATAACAATTCCTTTCTAGACTCTAATACCCTGTCCTTATTCAAATATTTGCACTTTTCCACAAAATATCTTATGTGGATGATTTGCTCAAACCAGAATTCAACCCAGAATCACATTTTGCCTCTGATTGTTATATTTCTTAATTTTTTTCTTAAATCAAATACTTTCTTTTCCATTACACTGACTTGCTGAAGAGAGTGGATCTTTTGTTCTACAGAATTTCCCACCTAATGTGTTTGCCTGATTGCAGCTTTTTGGTATTGTTTAGAATGTTTTTCTATTCCCTGGAAATTAGGTTTAGAGAATTTATCATATTACACTTAAACATTTTCAGTTAAAACACCCTCTGCATACTTCTCACTGCATCATACAAGGAGGTGCATGGAATCTGGTTGTCCCATCAAGCTCAGTTTGACCCCTGTGTTAGAAAAGTGACAGCATGGTCTCTTAATTGTAGAGTTATGCTTCCCTCCATGACCAGAAAGGCATCTGTGTAGTGTCACTTTGGTACCATATGAATAACCAGTCCACCATCAGTCATTCACCTGATAGCTAAACCAAATGAGAACCTTGCTTGCATCAATAATTTCATTAGGGTTTACAGAGTAACTTTTGGAAGAGGACCCAGTCTATGCCTTCATCCTCTCTTATAGCTGGTTACAGTAGCCTCCCGACTGGTCTTCACCTGTTCTTCCTCACCCCTACAACTTACTGTTCACATGGCAGCTAGAAAGTCTCCTGGAATGTCAGTCACATCATGCCACTTTTTTGCTCAAACCCTCCAATGGCCATGTCATTTCATGTCACACAAAGCCCATAGCCCTCACCCTGACTGGCACACAAGACTCCTTATGTCTTGACTGCCAGCACACTCTCTGGTTCCATCTGCTACCACCTCTGTTTTCTCCTCATTCTCTCCGCTCCAGCTACACTGGCCTCTAGGCTGTTTCTGGAACACCCAAACTGGTCCCAGGCAAAGGTTTCATTTGAAATTGCTGTACCGTCTGTTATTTGTGTGGGTTGCTCCATCACTTCAGGTTTCTTCTCAAGTAGCATCATAGAGAGAGGGCTTCCCAAACACCCTATTGAAAATAACTCCCCAACCCTCCTACCTGTCTTCTCCATCCCCTTCCCTTGCTTATATTTCCTCATAACACTTAAATTTTTAGCAGGCTATCTTTACCACTCTGGATGGCTCCCTACTGAAGTACGAGCTCTGTGAGAGTAGATGCATTGCCCATTTCATTTACTTCTTTGTCCCCAGCTCAGAGCATAATGTCAAAGTCAGCACACAGTAAATGGCCATTGAATGAACAAATGACTGTATATTCAGTGAAAGTGGCCCTTTTAAATTGAGAATAGTTGCTTCTTTTTCAGAGGAGTCACCTGGCTAAAGGGAATATCACCTCTCTTATATCATGCTTTTTGCTGAGCCACTGAAAGATGCATTTTGGGAAATTGCATTTATATAATTTCCATAAAGTGCAACTCAAAAGATTCTTCTCAAGGACACAGACTCTTTTCCCAGCTTAGAACTCTTCAGGAGGGAGGTAGGAATTAAGTGAACTTCATTCTTTTTATATTTTTAAAGAACTGCCTGCAGAGTAATCAGGGACAACAGGTCACCGGTGATTAGTCCCCAGTTACACTGAGCCCATCCCTACCAAGGGCAAGTGAATCACAGTCAAGAGACTGTGAAAGAGACTTCCTCAAAGTCAAGGTTTGCCTCCTTAGGGATTATTTTTATACTTCTTAGCAGGCTCATGGGTAGAACTTAAATTCAGAGAACTGGTGTTATCTCATTCACTAAAAAATCATTGGATTTTAAAGGCCCTTTCTAAAGGCCTAGAGATTTATAACTTAAACTCGTGCACCCTCTCCAAAATTCTGGCCACTCATGTATCTCAATGACGTGACCCCAGCAAAATTTCTCAGAAAGAACAACAATGAACTATATGTATTTTTTTGATAGTCTGAAAATGCCCATTCTCTTTAAGCTCTGTGCCTTGCCTTCAAATCCCGATGCCTTGCATATCTATATTGATATATGGATGTAATAGGCCTTTTCTCCAGGACCCTTCCCATGTGTCCCATGGCGATCCTGATTTAGACAGATGGGGGCCTTACACATTGGTAAGTGAATGATACATATGGCTAATGATGTGACTGGCTTGTGTTTGGCCAAAAAGCTGGAGATGAGACTGATGATTTCCCTTTGATCAGGCCATCAGTAATACTCTTAGAGACAGTCCCCCTCTCTTCTCCTGTGGACACACACTGCCCTACTCTAGGCTTCAGGGGAAAGGGAATAAAAGGTAATTATAATATTTCATTTACTTCCTGCCTATGGGGATTAACATGAAAGTCCAATGCAATTACATGGTGACAGCAATGAAGACTGAAGCCCGTGGAACTGCCTGTCTCTGCGACACAGAGCAGGTTATCCGGTTACCTCTGGACACCAATTTCTAGAAAATCCCGTAATTAGGTTGTGAAATGGTGGCAAATAGGATGAACTGAAGAGGCAGATGTGTGGCCCAAAGTAATTTGGTTTCTGCTAAAATGTGCTGCAACCCACATTCTTCCTATTTATTAAAGCCCTATAACATACCATGTTATGCTATTATGGAGGGTAATGGGGAGTCAGGCACTTAACTATAATGAAATTAGATTGCCCCTTGCCTGTACCAGAGGCACAGTGACATTTTCTTGTAAAAGCAGTGAAAGTGGTTTCTCAAAAATAGACTTCACAAAAAAAAAAAAAAAAACCCAACCAACACTGAATCCACTTCACTATAAAGAATAAAAGAGCTAAAAGCTGATGAGGTTGGACACTTTATTGTCCCTCTGTATTACGTGCTCTTAATTTGAGGCTGTTGTAAAGCCAGGCAGGTAGAGAAGAAGCAGCCACAGTCAATGAACCTTCGTGTTTCATCAGTCTGCGAAGAGAAAGAGATTGTTTTCCTATTCCTGGGAAGTGAACAACAGCAGGCATTAACGGTCCTGCTTTGCAATTATGGTCCTGACTTCTGATGTTTTCAATGAATTTACATCGTCTTTTCTTATCTCCTTTTAAAGCATGACTACAGAAGGACCAACAAGTGAAAAGACTAGAAAATAAGCACCTATATAATTAATACAATATTTTAAATAATTTGAAAGATTGAGGGATGTATAATTTTTGTGTTAGGTTATACAACACTGAAACAATTGATTTCCTTGTTTTATCCCATTTTTATTTCCCCTTCGTCAAACTGATCTATCTGGAGCTTTTGAGCTATATCAGATTTCAGATGTGAGTTGGTCTAATCACTCACCAAGTAAAGTAACAACATCAGGAATCATCAAGTGGTCAGAAAAAAGATAATACATAATCATCCATTTAAGAATCAGCGGGAAGGACAGAGTATGTTGATTAGAAATTGACACTAAGTGAAAACAACAATATAGCTGATGAATCAGTTTTCAGTAAATGAAACCAAATACAGTATTGTTTTAGAAACTACAGCCCTTAGAGAGACAAATCAACTAACTGCCCTTGGCAAGTGGTGTCACACAGCTTTGTGCAGGGCCACTGGGAGGGAGATGCTCGTGGGGACCTGGCCCGCCAGAGACCGAGACTGAGAACAAACTGACACACCATCATTGCGCCACAGACAGTGGGACGTTTGCTGCAAACCAGGGTGCAGGCCTCTCAAAAGCAGAAGAGAGGCACTTTAGCAGTAACGAAGAGGCTTAATCACTCAAGCTGCAGAGCGAAGCATGGGGATGTGGCCTTGGCAGAGCTGCAGAGCTGCAGGAAAATGAAATGGTACATGTGGAAGAAATTCAAGAACATTGGTAGAAATTGCATTAATGTGACTGGTAATATAATATGATACAATATCTTTTAAAAAGCAAATATCCCAGGGCTAAAAGCTCTTAAGAGAAATTTACAATCACATTCAGAAACCCTTAGGAAGTGGCCTAAGATCAGATGGTAGAACTGAGAAATCAAGAGTTCCAATGAGATTTCACGACCTTGAGTCTGGTTAGGACCAGGCATGGATTGCTGTTTCTGAAGCCACAGGCCTTGGTGTATCAGAATGTTTACTATACTCCTTATTATTCAACTATTTAATATTTACTTATAATTTTAAGTTTTAAATTTCAGTTGAGCTTCATCCTAAGCAAAAATGCCTTTGAAATTACTATATACTTTTCTAATCCAAATTAAAATAAGTACAAAATAATAAAAATAACAAGTATGGATCTCTGACCACGGAGACAACCTTAAGTACCACCTGTGGTGCACAAAGCATCTTTTAGGAAAACCGTTTGTAAAACCAGTCTCTGTGTGTTTGGTTTTTCTTTCCCCTGAAAATTGCCAGAATCTTAGCAGGCTTTCCACTTGCATAATCATGCCCTCTTCAGATTGGCTTTTTCATTTTTTGTTAGAAATAAAAGTTTTGATAATTAAAAAAATAATAATAAATAAAATAAAAATAAAAAAACTTTTGCTCAGATTTAGAACTTTTTTTTTTTTTCAGTCAGTCTCTAGAGGAGAGCACAGAAAGGCATCCATCTCCTTTGGCATAAAGGCAGGCTAGTTTTGCTGAGGCACCTTTCCCAACTTAGTTTTACAAATATTCTTTTATCACCTAGTATTGCATGGGCTATGCTAGCATTTTGAGAGATATAAAAGAAAACATGAAAGGAGCAATTTTCATTCTCAAGGAGCTTACATTTTCATTGTGGCAACTCAGAGAGGCAATAAAACTCACTTTAAGGCAATACCATAAAAGATGGTCAAGAAAGTAGGAAAGCAACAATGAGAAGAAGACGTTAATTCTAACTAGGAAGGTCAGGGAAATTTTCATTGGGGGAAAAGTTTAATTTGGTGTTGAACGCTGGGGATGGTTTTTATAAGTGGTTATAGAATGGCAAAAGACATTCAAGTTGAAAGGAGCAACTTTGAAAATTAAAACAATTGGGGTATTGTGATGTGATGAGTACAGGGTGCAGAAGCAGTCCCTGCTAGGAGAGTACACAGTAAGTCAAAATGGGGTGTTTGGAGAATGGATGAGCCTCTCCAGGTCTTCTGTAACCTGCAGTTTCCTGAAATTTATCATTCATTTTAGTCTTTTGGGGGTAATATCCACTTAATGTAGAATTTTTTGACTTTATAATATTTATAATTGTATTCTTGTAGGAGATACAAAGATGCAGAAGGCATTTTCTATGTTCAAAGAGCTTAAAATTCATTCAGAGATGCTTAGAGGAAACTTAGATAGTCCAAGAGCCAACTGAGTGTGCAGGTGAGTTTTTATAGCACGTTAGGATGGGATATAGGCTGGGGTAGATGGGAAAGCATCATGGAGCTGGGGAGACTCGTTCTTGGCTTGAAGAAAGGTGGGAACCGGGAAATGTATTGAGGAAGAGGCAAAGCATTCTAGCAAGAAAGGCATATGTGATATTTGAGTAACAGTGTTTGACTTAAGTATAAGTGACTATATTTGAAAGGAAAATTTGGGCCAGATTATGCAGATTCTTAAATGCTTAGCTAGCAATTTCAGCAACTGCTTTGTAAGAAATCATTGGAAGTTACTGAGGAAAGACTAAAACAAAAACATGAAAACATAGAGCTGGAGAGGCTATTAGAGGTCATTGAATCTTCTCCCCTCATTTTATGAAGAGATTAAACCACTTTGCCAATGCTATAGAGGACATTTGGCAGAGTGTGCTTGCGAAACTGGGTTTCCATAAAGCAAAGACATAAAATTATATTAGGAATATAAATCTATCATAAATTAATTCCCATAATGCCCTTTCACAATACAAATATATTACCTGAGTGGCAGAATGCAATACGCTATTAGCACTATTTAGTTTATTTTATTAGTTAGTCACCTTGTAAGGTCATCATATTAGGCAATTAAGTGAGTGGCCGTGGGAGATTAAAGCCTTCGAATACAAGCGGCTGTCCTGGGAGATCAGATATTCATGACCATGGTCAGACGCCTCATGATTTTCAAGAATTGGCAGGAGAGTCCTGGATACTCGGAGAGATTACAAGATTCAAAAGAGGAGGTAGGAGTGAAATCTTCTGCACCATTTTCTCTTACTGTGTGTGGTAATGATACGGCTGTGTAGCCAACCAGACTGGATTTTAATCCCTGCTTTATCATTTATAAAATGTATAGCGATAGATAAAGTAATTGACTTTTTTCAAACTTTACTGAGATGTTCACTCAGTAAACGGGGAATAATCACGCCTACCACAGGATTACTTAGCGTGGCAGACAGAGTCAAAGGTGGGTCCTATGATTCCTGCCCCTGGTGTTCACACCCTTGTGTGATCAGCTCCCCTTGTGTGTGGCAGGGTATTAGTCCACTCAGGCTGCCATAACAAAATACCATAGACTGGGTCACTTAAAGAGTGAACAGTAATTTCTCACAGTTCTGGAGACTGGGAAGTCCCCAAGCACAAACATAACACGTCAAGTGAGAGTGATCAATCTAGTTTCTCTTCTGAAGCATGCTCTCAGCAAGAAGAAGAAAGGCTTTAGGAGGTAGCACTTTTCCAGTATGGAGTTAAATGACATTTTTGTTAAGCCCTTAAGACTATAAATGACCTGAGTTATAAGGCTTGCTTTTCCCTTGTCGCATTCCAACCTATACCGGTTACACCTAATTTATTTTCTTTTAAAATTTTTAATGATTCTTTGTCAGCAGTATAAATTAAATGGCTTTACAAAGTCTCTGCCATTCATGTCTAGATTTGTATGCAGACTAAAAACAAGAGAAATTATTGTTTTACTACAAAATCACATAGTATCTTTTATTTTGGAAGAAAATATTACATACTGTAAACAATCTGCTTTGTTCAATATACTTATTTTATTAATGTTTACTTAAAATAAATCATGTATCCTATTCTTATTGAATATATTTTAAGATGAATGGAAACTTTCCATTTGTCCATTCACCTGTCTACTCTCCCACTTACTTATTCAGCATTTTTTTTGAACTGGGGATTATTGGGGCTACGTGATGAATAAGACAGAATCTTACATTTCTAGAACCAATGCTATTTAACCTTTTCCACTCCATTTTGAATGGAAAATCTTTATTTTGTCTCATTATTTTCTGAGTTGTACTTTTAAATGGAATTGTAAGATCTAGTTTTTTCTTCCATATCCCTAGTATAAATCTAAGCCCTTCTTTGGGCACCATAATCCTCATCAAGTTTTCTTGGAAAAACGGTTTTTTCTTTAAAAAGAGAGCAATGAACAATGGGGAAAAAGTAGGTTTATAGTTGTTCATATGAAAAAATAATACAATAATTGAAAAATAATAATACAAGAATAAACTGTGTTTTGTGTACTCACAACTGTAAACCTCCTTTTGCCACATGCTGTACACTGAAAGAGCTAAAAGTTTGCCCTGCAGGTCCACAGTAAAATGCCCACTGGGATGTAAGATGTTTGTGGCTCCCCTAGTCTCACTTCCTAAAGTTTCCTCCTGTTAGTTGCTTTCGGGAGAGATTACACCCAACAATATATCCCAGTGTTAATTCTCCTCAGCTGTGGCTTCTGGAACAGACTCTCGGTGACCATTCTAAGGATGATGAATTTCATTAGCAAATGCACTCAGTGGAGCTTGGTGAAAGAAAAATTCCGTGACTGGTATGGTCACTGGTGTCAACTGCTCTCAACATTCTAACAGTTTCTGCTGGAGTGGCAAACCATAGCAAGGGATTTCTACCAGAGGTTCCTGCTAGCAGTTGGGCAAGAATCCTTACTTTCTATTACTTTCAGTGACTCTTGCCTCTCAGAAAGGACCAACCCAGAAAAGTTCTGTGAGTGGGCTATGCTATATATTCTAAAGTCTGAGAAGATTTCAAAACAATCCTTACAATGTGCATTAAATAGCGACACACTCTCCTACGAGCCCCTTAAGCTCCCTTGGTTGGGTCAAACTCCGTGAGCCACGATGAGCTCTTATGCCTGCTATGGGGGTCACAAGAAGCCAGCAGCTAATCCCCTCTTCCGGGTAACTGGGAAATTTCCCAGTTTTATTCATTCACTCATTTAACTCTTTTCTTTAGTGTCTACTCTAAGAATGATGAGGGTTATAATGGTATATTACTATAATAGTTATATAACTTTATTATAAAGTTTTCTAAGAGTAAAATATTCATATATTATATTAAATATATTAGTATTCTCATAAAACTGTAATTATAACTTGTGGTAAATACATTGTAATGAAAGGGAAACATAAGATGCTGTGACTGAGGGAGTGATAGGAAGACGGTTGAGATAGGGCTGTCTTGGGGAAGTGGCATTTAGGTCAGAACGGAAAGGCTTGCAGGTCAGTGGTATTTTTATTCAGGAATTGGAGCAGTGCAAGAGGACAGGTGGTCAGGGTCACGTATACCAGACACAGGTCATGAATATTGAGATGATTTAAAGATATCCCCAAAGGAGAAGCCAATGGCAGTCGGACAGATCAATTTTATCTAGAGAAATCTGGTCCAAAATAGAAATTTAGACTAAGATATAAATGTGGGTGTCATCTTTATATACATGATAATTAAATTCATATACTATTTTTTTAAAGATTTTATTTATTTATTTTTAGAAGGGAGGGAGGGGGGGAGAGAGAGAGAGAGAGAGAGAGAGGGAGAGAGAGAGAGAGAGAAACATCGATGTGCAGTTGCTGGGGGGCATGGCCTGCAACCTAGGCATGCGCCCTGACTGGGAGTCAACCTGCGATACCTGGTTCGCAGCCCACGCTCAATCCACTGAGCTACACCCGCCAGGGCAAAATCATATACTATTTATAGTAAAATTGCCCAGGGTGAAGTGCAAATAGATACAGTGTTTCTTAGACTACACCTTAAGTGGTCCCATACTTATGGCTAGTGAAGAAAGCTGGAAAATGTAAAAACCCCAAATTGAGTTCCCCAACCATGCATTCTCCATGGAAGATTTTCCACAGAAGATCTCTAAGATCTCTAGATCTCCTGTGGTTTATAAATTGGCAAATTGATTATACAGACATCCTTATATCCTTACAAAAAGTGAGGGAATATGAAATAATATTTGTGTGAACATCAAGTTAACGTCCATCTTTTTCATTAGACTGAAAACTCAATGAGAACAGAAAATGTCTCATTTCCTCATCTAATTTCTAATACTTATGAGAGTGGCTGGCCCATTCAGGAACTCAATAAATATTTGCTAAAAAATCCATCCATCACAACCTCTGGGAATAATACAGAAATTCAAACAGGTGAAGTAAGATTAAGTGACTCAGCAAAAGGAAATCCTTAGAATAATCATAATACATATATACACACACATGCAGACAAACTCACACACAGGCAATTCATCTTCAGTTCACAAAAAGTTTCAATAGGCACAAACTTTCGCATTTGTTCTTATATTTTAATTGTGTCTACCTGGGCTGGGAGAAATATTTAAATATGAATATTTCATCATTAAAGGGCTCTATAATGGAATAGAATGTATTGATAGACCCAAGGAGGGAAAAGAAAGGCAAAACATACATGTGGGGCCAAGATAATTGGTAAGAACTCATAAGCCTGTTAGAGTTATCTTAAATAAATTCCTCAAGGTCGACCCAACACCATGTCTACATGTCTGCCCTGGAAACAACAGACCTCCTAGATAAAATTTGGGGTGTGGTTGCGATAGGTCAAGTGGCTGCTGCGAAGCTGCAGGCGAAAGAAAATGCAATCCCTTTGTTACTGTCCTTCCATGACAAAGCATAAAACAGTCATTGTGACTTCTATTTGCAGAAATTCTTTTCACTGTGTAGTTATCAGAAACCTAAGGCAACATGAAGAGAGAGAGAGAGGGAGAAAAGAAGGGGAAGGAGAAGGAGAAGAGGGAGGAGAGAGGGAGGGAGAAGGGGAGGGAGAAATTCTATATATTGTAAGACAAAAAAAATTACTTTATTTAGGAAATGGTTATATACGGAGCATAAAACCCCTTCATATTGTTGTAGTATGTGCTATATTTGAGGTTGGATTTATCAGAAATATTAATATTCAAAATTTCCTATCAGTTATTGAATCCCCACAGTATGCATGGCACTATTATAAGTAGATATATTATGCGTTAATTGATCTGTAAATTAGCAATGATGATAGCAATAATTTTAACTCCTTCATTATAAACGAAAGGTTTATTGCAGAGCTTCACACATATTACCAGAATAGTAATTTCACATGACAACTGTTATTACAACAACTGAAACCCACTATATAGCACGGTCTCATTTCTCCTTCCTATATGACAGAAAAATGTCTTGCTGTTACTGTTGAATAATACTCTTTGGGGGTTAAATTTACAGTTGTCCTAATTGTTTTATGGGTTTCACAGTGTAAGCATTTATCCCGGAAATTGTATAACAGAGGATAGATAATAAACTGATTATGTTCCGATTCTGTTTGTAAGTCAGTTGTTTAGAACTCAAAATGTATTTTTTCATAGATTCATTATGATATTACCAGATCTGATGATGTTGAAGTAACACTATTATATTTTCTGAGGTTTATGTTTCTATTAAAGTTTTAAGGTTTGTGTTAAAGAGGCTTCTAGTATTTGGCCTAGGGAACACATTGGCTCTCATAATTTTTTTGCTAGGAAAGTGACAAATTTGAACCAGAGATACTGGGAATATATACTCTCTCCTCCCTGGGCAGCATTAGTACTGGGGACCAGGGCCAGGTGTTTGAGCATTTATGACTGATAAATCTTTACACATGCAACAGAAAAATACCCTTTGGGGAGTTCAGATGCCAGGTATTCTGTTTGGGGAAACAGAGAGCCTTGTCCCCTGTGGGCAATAGGAACTTTATGCCTAGACTTCTATGGAGTCCGCGGGCTCAGAGAAGGTTCCCAACACCCCCGTATCTTGGTGGTCATGCTCCTGTGTGACAACGCCCCCCATGGGATGCCTAGATTCAGTCAATGCCTTAATAACTAGAGTGTGGTAGAGGAATGAGATGTTCCTTCTGAGATGAGGTAACAGTAAGATTGTGGCTTCTCCCTTGGGTGCTCTCTTCCTGGCCCTTCTGAACGAAGCCATATGCCATATTATAAGACAACAAAAATGAAGCAGCAATCTATTCCCTTCATTTTTAAAGTGAACTTAGAAGTAAATCTAGAACAGTAGCCTCTCTTACATTAAAAAGAAAGTAACACTCTCTTTTTAGGATAATTACTTATAAAATTTTAAAAGACATTTTCCACTGTGGAAAACGAAAAAATAAAAACAAAATACTAACTATTCACAACTTCACCCTTCAAAGATAATTGTTTTTAACACGTTTGAGTATTTCTTTCTAATCTTTTTCTAGTTGTTGAGAATACCATAAACAATATACTTTTAAAGACTGAACTTTCCATGAAAAACATTTCTCATATTATTTTAAATTCTTATAAGATATGAGGTGTATTCTATTCCATCATTTGACTATATCATGATTTACTTATCCCCCTATTTCTGAAATTTAGACTGTTGCACAAGCTTTACTATTGTAAATGTATTTGTTTACTCATCTTTGTGCTGAGCCAAAGAGTATGACTGTTTTGAAAACCTTCAGTGCGAATTTCTAAATTCTAGAATGATGAAAACATTACACAAATCTACATTCCTACAGACAATATATGAACTTGCCTGTTTCCCTTGCACTGAAAATTAACATAAAAACAAACCCTCTAATTTGATGGTCAAAAAACCCTCATTGTTTTCACAGATCACTTTTAATAGGTTAAAGGTTCACTTTATTCCACTGAAGGTCCCTGTTAATGAGGTTTTATTGTAGCTACAAATAGTAAGAGGCAGAAAGATCAAACTAAAAGCTAGTAAAATTAATAGTTACTAAATTGGTATCAGTGTCAATGATTTTTGAAGGCAGAACTTAATCATATATTACTGCTAATAATGGTCCTATTCAAAGTCGACATCAGGGAGGGTAGCTTGGTCTTATTTTGCAAATCCAAAATTTCATCTCTTCTCGGGAAACCCACTTCCTCCTGTGCTCCCCACCCACAGCCCAGTGTATTCCTAAGCGTGGTGGGCGAGCCGTCCACATGAGAAAAGAACAGAAAAGAAGTGCTCCTGGAGTCCCCTTTAAATCTATTGGATTAGTATCTCCAGGGCCTAGGGTATATGTTTTTATTTTAAACAACCGATTCTTGTGTGCATGTGAATAAGGTTACTTTACGTTTAGTTTTATTTCATCTTTGCTTTAAATTTTACATTCTTTGACTGAAGACGTTACCTTCTGTTTTGCTTTTATGCCAAACCCATAGCTCTTCCCAGAAGTTAACAAGTCTCTGGTGAATCTAATGTAAACTGGCAACACAGAGCAGCCTACGAAATGCCTACGTAATCGACCTGTGGGAACTACAGTGGGAACATCACCATATTTGGCATCCTTTTGATTTAAGCATGGTTTGCTAAATCAGCTTCTCACGGAAAAGAACGTTAATTGTCATACACTGAAACACACACGATCGCCATTTTGCCTGACAAAGAAAAGAGACTTCTCTTTTTAGACATTTTAAGGAAGGAGACTTAGGATAACCTAGGAAAAATAAATTTAATTTGAAACCCTCACAGACCTTGATATGTCACTAAAATCCAGTGTAGAGACTCAAAAAGCACATTAGCTTTGGAAGGAGATTTGCACTGGAGTTCTGGCTCTGCCACTTGCTAGCTATAAAGAACTGAGCAATAAGCGAATGTCTGAGACTCAGTTGTTCCCCTGTGAAATGGGGATATTAACAGCTGCCGTACAACTCCACAAGGTTGTTGTGAAGATGAAATAAGACAGCAGGTGACTGAGATTTTGAGTCTCAGCCATTGTAATGACCAGTACTTCTGTCGTGGAAATCGTGACTGGGTTTGGCAGAAGGCCAAGTCGTATATGGCTCAACGTGTCTGGTATGAATGAACCAAGACCTTACTTTGTAAAATTTAAACTGTCTCTTTTCCATCATTTGTCTTTCCAAATTCAGGCCATCGACCATTTTTAAATGGCTTTTAACCTGCACGATTAGGAGTTACTTCAAGGATATTTGTAATTTCTTTTGTAATGCACTCCATGATTATTAGTATTTCCGAGTTTTTTGAAATGCAAGGCTGCTGCCATTGAGGTTTCTTTGTTTAACTCTCCAGAGAAAGCCGAAGGGTGGCAATTTTAAAACACTAGGTCATGGAAGAAGGTGCTGGATGAGTAAGCTGACTTTCACAAGAAAGGAAAAGTAAACATTTTATGGCTCTCAGAGGTCATGCTTTGCTCTCCCTGAGCACAGGAGGCTGTCAGCTGTCATGTTAAAAGCAGAGTAAATGGACAATGAAGCAACACTTTGCAGGGTGCGTACATGTTCGTTAGGGGTTGTTCACAGAAGGCCTTATAGCGTCTGTTTCCCAAGCCCCTTTCAGGCACACAGCAGGGGGCTGGGATGCAGCAATCGCAGCAAAAGGCGATGCTGGGAAGAGCCAGAATAGAATAGAAGAGAGTGGGAAGTGAGCTAGGGCAGACGTTTTGGCTTATAATCAAGAACCTCCATTTATAATGGAATTTTTCCCCTGGACCTGAACCTGCCCTTGAAATGAAAAAAGTAATAAAGTGAAAATGTAGTGTCCTTGTGGGGACTGGGGGTGCAGGAGAGAGGTGTCAGTCACAGTGGACCTTTGACAAGGATCTCATTTATATTTGAACCCATTCCCAGAGGATGAGCTCCCCTACTGCTGGGGACAATTGTCAGGTGACAAATAATAGAGGCAAAGAGTGAGTGTGTTTGCCAAGTCCAGGGGTGAGCCCAGCAGGGCCGTTGTTCTCCGTCCTCCGCTCCTGTTGCCGAAAAGCTGTATTGCCCACCCATGTGAGAGCTGTTCTCGGCTACAGTGAAAACAACTCTGAGGTCCTTCTTTTTTTCCTTTTCGCCAAGAGGAATTTATAACCCTGAGTTTCCCCACATGACAAATTCATATAATTTCACTGCCATGAATAAGATGACATAAAGGAAAACCTCTTACATCTTTCCCTGTAAAGCTCTGCCATCTCAGCCATAGGAGAGACGGCTGTTTGCTGAATTTAATCAATTATTCATGGGCTAAAGGCTTTAATCATTTTTTAGAAATTAAATTTATCTTCAAAGAGCAGATTACGATATCATGATCATTATACACTGTAAACTGGGGTTTCCTAGAATTTGCATCAAGGCTCTAAGAGTAGAATCAGATATATAATGGGATTCACTCATAGCATGTGGGCTTAAAACCAGAGAATATGATCTCTCTTTATTTGGACTGAAGCTCTTGTACACCCTCAGGGGAGCTCTAAAAGAATATCTCGTAGGAGGAGAATGAGTCCCTTCAAGTCATATAAGTTTATAAAAGAAAGTCCAAGATCATAACTACAGCTGTGCTCATGGTCAGATGCTACTTTCCACATTTCTGGGAATTTTGGAGACTGTTTAAGGTGGTACAATTAAAAATGATGGATCCTAACAATGGTGATTTTAACCCATTTTAGGTTAAGTATAGTTTCTAGATTAAGCATATTTTACATAACTCTAAATTTCTAAGTTAACTTTGAGATCACGTGTTTGGGAACACAGAAATACCACACTTGAGAATGTTTCTGTTACTTTTGAATTCTGACTTCGGGTTACTCACATAATCATTGAAGAACTAGTTTTCTTATTGGGAAAATGGGAATAAGCAAGCCTGGCCTAACTCACAGAGATGTCATAGCAAAGATTTGAAGATATAAAGGGCCTAACACAGTGCTGGCATGTGGTAGGGGCTCATGAATGGTAGAGGGTATTTGTTATCTAAAAGTGCTTTGAATATATAATTCCACTATAGTTATTAATGATGCAATGAATTTACTCTAGAGAATTAGAGAACTGGTAGCAGATAGCAGCTTAGAGATAATACTTTGGTGCTGTACTGGCAAGTCATTTAGTAGGTATGTGACCTTGAGCAAGATATTTGACCTTCATGTCATTTCCTTTATTCATCAGGTGAAAGGGGTTAATAATAGTACTATTTACAGAGCTACTATGAGGATTACATGAGCTGATACATATAGAACCCTTGAATACATGCCTGGCATGCGGTAAACCCTAGGTTGATCTTTGCAATTACCATCATCCTCATCATCATTGTACTCCTATTCAATACAGCAGTCTCTAGTATCATATTCCTGAGGCTCACAGTCTATAGTGCAAGAAAGCTAGGGCCATGGCTCATTTTAAAAATTCACTCAAGAAATGCTGATTCTGGTACCACGTTTTTAAGGAAGTGTCCTTGGAATCACCCCTAGAGAAGGAAGTGAAAGAAGCAGGATTGATTACAGGGGGAACTGGGCTGCCTGCGTGAATGGCCGAAGGTCAGCGGGCCCCACAGGGAACGTGGTATTGGGCATACATAGTCATGCCTTTACTCAGCCACTGGCTGCGGGCCACCCTGGGAAGGGCACGCTTGAGCAAGGCTGTTGAGTCGATAGATAAGGGCATCCACCCACAGCTCTCCTAGCAGCTGGAGCAACACGTTTTTCCTTGAAGGGGGATCTGGGCAGCACATACCTTTGTCATGGAAATACTCATTTGCCAGGGCCGAGACAGTTATGTTTGTACTATTTTAAAGCATCTGTATTTCTGTGTAATCTGCAATGCTGTACAAGTGGTGCTTCTGCATTCATGGATCCATTCAGTGGACTCTAAGCTGCTGGAGGGCAGGTACTGTGTTTCAGTTCACCTTCCTCTCCCATGTACTTAAGATAGTGCTCAGCGCTCAATAAATGTTACTGCGTGAATAAGCAAGTGAATGACTAAATGGTGAAGGGCACAAAGGAAGATTCAGAGGAAGGACTGGTGGGACACAGAACAGAATGATACAGATTGTCTTACGTGACAGGAGACCTACTGTACAGTGCAGGAAATTGGGGGGGTGGAGAAGATAAACATTCATTAGCCTTGATGCCAGAGTGTAAGGGCTTAAGATAGAGTCAGCTGATGGAATTTAAAACAGAGCCTGAAGAAGAATTTGAACTTGGTATTTAGAGACTTACCATGTGATAACCAACTGATTAAAAATAAAGAAGTGCCTTAAAATAGCCAAAATTTTGGGTTAAAATACATTATTAACCATACCTTCATTCCTTAAGAACTAGGGGCATTGGGGCAAACAAACACAAAAATTTGCTGTGATGTGTTTAGATTTATTTTATGGGCTGTCTGTACAGCTTACTTAATAAGGACATGCTTATATTTAGTACTAAGGATATTCAAAAATCTGAAAGTATTTTGAAGCGTTTGCCTCTGACTCTGGCACTTGAATTAAATTCATACTTAGAAAGAATAAGACAACCAAATCGTGTTCAGAAATTTGTGTGTCTATATTACATCTTTTGTTTAAAATGATCTTGAAAACTACAAATGTTCACATGAAAATAATCTTTTGTTTTTCAGGTGTGAGCCAAGAGAATCTTTTGCTACCTGTCAAGAAATTATCCTTTCTAATTTAAAAAAGGAAAGATTGATATTTCTCTGGGTAGAAGTTTTAAATGTTGTGATGCTTAGACCATTCTCTCTTTTGTCTCAAAGGTGATTCAGCATGTTGAAACAGGCATTGCATTTTCAGGACCAGCTAAGCATGTAAAACTTCACTGAAACATCAATTCTATCTGCTACAAGGACTGTAGTGTATCAGCTCTGCAGTCTGGAAGCGACATGAACAATGACAAGAATCTATCAGACCACAGCACCTCCAAAAATCGTGCTGAAATAGTTTATAGAAAAGAATTTTAAATACTATCTCAGATGTTACAGAAACATACACACACTTCATTATCTTCAGCCCTCTGTGCTTCTATGACTCTACGAAGGCTCACAGTTTAATCAAGACTCTTATAAGAGAATTTTTATTTAAATTAGTCAGGTTCTTAGCAGAAGGTCATGGTGATTAGCAGACACTAAAGGCATACTATTTTAGGATTCTATACTGTCACTAGCATAAATTTAATATTGTCTGGGAAATAGATTAGCACCTTCAGGTGGTCCCTGGTTCTTCAATACTTAACGTCCTCCATTAAATATCAGAAGTAATCACTCTGGCCGTCACTTTTCTACACCTGCTGTGTCTCAGCCTAGACCTGTGCCCTCGGACCTCCCCTGAAGGGCGTGTGTTGCAGACTCTCCCTCTCAGTGCATTCACGCCTTTCCATCAAAGTAAAAAGTGAACTTTTATGTGCAATATTCTCTTTATTAAGAACTCTCTGGCCATTATAACACTTTGCAATAAATACCTTCAAATGAAAAAGCCAATTACTCTTTTCGTAGCATATATAATGAAACAAACTCTAAATTAGTTAGGCTTTCCTCCTTTATTGATAGATTCTCTAGTTGGATAATCTAATTTGACATTCTTCCCTCGCCCCTATTCCCTCCGGGGACAGGTTAATGTGATTACCTGGAAATTTCTCTAAATCCCAAATTTAATGACTACTGTTTATTATAATCAGGCTGGCAAAGAGTATTTTTCAAAAGTGTAAACAGGCTTCTAATAGAGTCTTTGGTGACTGTAGAAAGTATTCATATACGTCTGAGGAGATCACTGCCAGTAGAGAGGAGTAAGACATGAGAAATATTAAGGAATTTCCAAATACTGTGTCTCATACTTCTGTTTGACATTACCTCACTTCCCAAAAATTTACACTCTTTAAGAATTGTATGTTATGCTCCTTACAAATCAAGAACTCTGGCTGCATACAAAAGAAACTCCTCTGTCTAACTTAAACAGTGGAGGAATTTTGTTAGAAGGACTTCAGGCAGCTCCAGAATTGTCCAGGTATAGAACAAGGTGGAAAACAAGAGAGTGCAGTTTTGGCCAAGACCCAGCCCCACCCCTCCATCATCCACCCCCTGCCCCCACCCCCCTGCCCTTCTGCCCCCAACCCCACCAGCCAGCAGCCTGGGAGGGACAGCCCCCACGGGCATACCCCTGAAGACACGTTGCTGTATGCTGGACTCTGCCTACCGGGACATTGTGCAGTCCTGGGCTCCTTACTCCTGACTCCTCCCCTTGTTGCTGCTAACGCTGTGAATGATCTTTGACTGCTCCAGAGCACATGATCCATTCTTTTAAGATTCCAAATTCCTGTTTACCCCAACTAGACCACAAATACAGCTGGGGAGGAGGCAAGAACTGAGGGCTTGCTCCCCCTGGCCCTACCAGCCCCTACTTCCCACCTTGAGACTTCCAAATATAGGAAGTATGTTACCATGCTGTGCAAACATACACTGACAAAGGTCTACTAGATCGAGTTCCAATTTTGGAGCCATTCCTTTCAAAAGTAGATATAGAGGAAATACGGGTGGTGGATTTCTATATCTAAAAGTAGATGCATTCAGTTCTGGTGTCATCGCTGGCTGGCAGAACCCATGTAGGACTACAGTATCAAGAAGAGTGTTGATAATGATGATAATTACAGAGGGTGAAATACTCAGAATTTCTTGATAAGTTAGTAAACCCCGTGAAGGTAGTTTTAAACTATTGAGGTTGTTCAATCAGTCAGTTGTCCTTTTCTTATTTATATTTATCTGGCTGTCATTAATCCAGCAATATTGTGCTTAGAATTATCTTTGCCATAGGGAATTGGATTAGTACAGGAAGAAGAGTTAAATTTCAGTGAGTAAATGTCACTCCTTTTTATTGGGAGTGTGAGCAAAACCATTGGCCCCAAGTTGAAAATGTTTTTTTTCTTATTCCTCTCATCTTTTGTAGCATTCTCACCCAGCAGATATTTGTGAAATGCCTTCTCTATGTATGAAGAGAAATATCCTTTGAGTTTTTTTCTTTTCTATTTCATGACCCTTATTTTTGCATTATTCAATCATTTTCCCTCCTTTCATAATATTTTTTACTTTGGTATTTTGGGTAAAATAGTAGAAATACAACAATAAATATAGATTTTCAGTCACAAATGACCTATGGAAAAAGCATCAATTTATGATCTGTTATATATTGGCATTAAGACATTGAGTTTAGCATCATGAGGATAAAGAGGTGATAAGATATGATCCTGGACCACAAATATGTGGATATTTAAAGGAAATTGAAGCAATTCTTTCTACTAACCTCCTGGCAAAAATAAGAATTGGAGAGATAGAGGCCCCATACCCATCTACCCACAATTCGGTATAAAGTTGGTGGGGCTGCACCCCTAGTAATTATTTTGCATATTGCCTTTGGCACATATGCCCTAGATAACTGAGGTTGATGGAAGATTTATATCCTGTCTGTGAAAGTCAAATGTATAATAGGTTAGAAGGTTTTCCTATGTTTGGATGGTTGGCAAAAGTCTTTTTCACAAGGGTAACTTTCCTAAGTAAAATAATAAAGACACATGATTTGCTAATTGATGCTCAGGGAGGTGCTTTAATGAATTATTGAAGCGCTGGGCTCAGGTGTGCCTCTTGGGGACCGAACACAGATTTACTGCTTAGCAATTAGACCGTCCATGTTTCTGCCCAGTTGACCATAATTAAAATAATTTTATTCTTGGTTTGATACTGGGAATTAAAACTCACACCTCAGTTGCTTGGTAAAAGGTTTAGAAGGCTAATAGCATGAGACGCGAGGGCTTTAAAATGCCAACCTGTGTACTTCCTCTGAATATAGAATTCCTCAATCATTCATGTCTGATTAAAGTTGCATTTGGCTAATTGATAATGACTTTTCAATTAGGTAAAAGCATATTTTATTTAGAAATTACATTTATTTACATCGATTTTTCTCCTCTTCAGGATGTCTGGGCTTCTGTTTCCAATTTGATCTAATTGCCAAAACTCATAGGAAGCCTTTGCCAGGGCAACTGACAGCCATTCCCCAGACACAGGCTGATAGAATCAGGCTTTGCAGAAAAGAATTGCATAAAATTGCACAATTATTTTTGAAAAATACACAGCAAACTCTCCCAGTCCCCATAAGTATATCCCAGTGACATTAAAATGGGTGTGAATGAGGGCAAATGAAGGCCAACAGCCTGTGGACCACGATCTTTGCTGGCTGGGGTGGTCACAAGAATTTCTCCAGGTAAGGAAAAATATCTCACAAGTAACATTCATTTTGATGATTTGTCTTTTCTGTGTTATCACTGCACAAGTAAGGAAGGGCCATGTGGAATGAAGTGGACAGATGGATGGGCTGGGGCAGCCTCCTACTGTCCGCCTGCTAGGGACTGGAATAGAGATCTTTTCCAGTTCTTCTGGGGGCTCAAGGAAGGAGACAGAGCTGTTTCTGCCACTGGCCTTGCCAGGCGGGCGATGTGGCCCTGTTACTCCTGAGGACAGTGGCTCCAGTTGCCAAAGCATCATCAGGTAGAAGGTGACTTTTCATTAGCTCAGCTGGGTATTGGGGAGTCAATGGCATAGCTGGCCTTTTGGGACCCCTATGTTTCTAGAAAATAAAGTGACTTCTGTGGAAGTCTTGTCGACTCTATTTTCGAGTGGCAATCATATATTCACAGAGATAATCCTGTGTAGGGAAGTAATGACCAGTCTTGTCTGTCTTAACATTCTCTACTACCTTATCTCTTGAGTCTGCCCTATTTTTCCCATTTCCAGAGCCACAATCATAATTGGCCTCATTCTGTACATAGCATTCTTGTCTTGACCAGGCTAAGTGCCTTTAGTGTCTTTCAATTCCAACTGTTCTGGACTTTGTACCCTGTTGCCAGAGTCATTTTCCTAAAAACACGAATGGGATCATACAGTGTGCTGCTCAGTACTCTCCTATGATTTTATTTAAACAATAAAATCCAGAATTTTAAGATTAAATTTAAACATACTACACACTGGTGGACTCCACCATAGTTTTGGCTTTAACACTGACGATAACAATTCCCCGGGCTGCCACTCAAACCAGGTCGCTCATCTCTGTCGGAACCTAACTCCACGTCTGCTCAGAACGCCGCCTGTAGCTGGCACGGCTTCGTCTTTCTCCTCCACTTTTTCGACACCTCCTGGTCCTTCCAGGCCCAAGTCAAATAGCAGCCATCACCAGACGGAGGCTCCTAGCACCAGGTTATGTAAAGCAGTCGATCACACATTATTTTGTGAGTTATCAATGCTTCTCCCACTTGCTCGCTCTGTTACTAATCCCTTTACCAGGAGAGGAGCCTTTCAGTGCACGATTAGGGACACAAGGCAGCACAGGCAGCTTGTTGGCCAGCGAGAACCTGGCAGGGTTCAATCAGAAAACTGCTTTATGACGCTCCCATCACTGATGTCAAACACTTCCTGTCGTGTTACCCTTCCTGCCCCTTGGCGACCTCTTGAGTTGGTCCCAGACCTTCAGTTACAGATGAATCCAGCCAGGACGTTTTATTCTATAGGTATTAAAAAAATCCCATTCAATCAGAAAGAAAAACTTTTAATTTTTCATCCAATTCAAAGCTTCTCTCAAACAAGTCCCACTTGTGGTCCTGACACGAGCCACCAAGAGTTTAGAGAAAGATGTCTTTTCATTCTCCTTTTGTGTTTTCTCTCTTCACTCCCCTCCTGGCTCCCCAGGGCTGGAGCAGGAGGAATCAGCGGAAAGGGCCAACGGCCGTTTCACTCAGCTGGTCCTGGTTGTAGATCCCTCTCGGCTGTGGGGTTTCTTTGGTCACGAGAGAAGCCCACACACTGGCTCTCTCTCACACAAGTGTGTGAGTGTGCGAATGCGAGCACGCAAGTGTGCGAATAGTGTATGTGTACAGGGTGTTACTGACTAGGACAAGGATGCTCTTCTGACACTACTGATGCATTCTCTGGCATGCTGATCTCTTGGGACCACCTCTCTTAACTCCTGTCCCAGCAATGCAACCCATCTCTTTATTTCTTTGCCAGGCAGTTGTCCTGTATCGAGTGCTTCAAAGAAAGCATAAGCCTGGTTCTCTACCCACTTGGCCCACGAGGAATCTCCTTGTCTTTGTCCTGACAAAGGGCAAAAGCAGCAAAAGCATGGGCTTCTCCCTCAGTTGCCCATTCTTTTCTTGTTGTGAGCAGCTCAGCCGCACTCCAGCCTCCAGACCTCCCCACACAACTGCACCCACCAGGCTCGCTTCTCCAGCTTGGCCACTCTTGGGCCGAGTGATGTTCTCTGGGAAACTCTTCCTTGCCAGTCCGGAGGTGACCCACAATGGGCAAATGTTTTTCTGTAACCCAGCTGGCTAACCAGACTGAACAGAGAATAAAATGCCTCTCTTCTTATAATCCTTGTTCTCAGTGCCTTCAAGAGGTTCTCTGGGGAGGTTTCTCTTAAATTGGGGTGGGGAGCGGAAGCAGACTCCTCTCTTTTCATAGATGTTATGCATTTTTCCAAAGACAGAGAAAGTTTTTGCTATTTATTGATAGTTTAAAAAAGCCTCCAGTTTTCAGGTTTAAACCATAATTCCTAGGTATCAGGAAAAGTCCTTTGTAACATTCCATTACTGCAGAATGGGACTCATGTTAGAGTCCTTCGGAGGAGAGAATAATGACCTGCACTCACACTAGATGTAAGTGACTGGCACCTCATCAGATCAATCCTTCTGACTAATCCTGATGGGGCTCAAGTGTGAGAGAATGAGGAGCCTGCAAAGGGCAGGAAGGCGGGGGAGGAAAGCCAGATGGCAGCAGACTGCCTGATGTGATTCTCAGGTCATGAGGGCAGAGGTCACCTGCTCCGGTTTCCTTCGCCAGTGCTCTCTAGGACCGCACCGGGCGACGGGAAACGATGCCTCCTCCAGACGGTGTGCAGTGTCAGGGCTTTCTGGTGTCCGCTGAGAGCAGTATCTTTAGAATGACGAATGGTTATAATTTTCCCCTTAAATTACAGTTTTTCCACAAACTGTCAACCTAAGGTTTCCAGAATATTGAGAACCAAAAATACTGGGCACTTTAATTTTAAAACTTGACCTACCAAGGAACTTGTATAAGCTGGATGTTATATATTCAGGTTGGAGTCTGGTCTGGTGGCCAGGAAGAACAGACACTAATTATAGTGTCCTAGTGGGTAACACTCCACACACACACACACACACACACGCACACACACGCACCCTGTGGTCCTGTGGGGCTGCCCGTCGCAGCTTCTCTCACCCTGGCAGTAATGCTTGGGGCAGGAGCAGCTGTGATCCCGACTGGGACAAGTCAAGTCTTTTGGGAGCTGGTGAGACCAGCACTACCTGCAGCCATGGTTCCTTCCTGTCGGTCTTGGAAGATGAAGCCATCAAGATGGGAGAAGCAGAGACTAAAGACACAAGTGAGTCTTGATGGTGTTCAAGGCTCAGACCCAGCTGTTCTAGAAGCGAGGCCCTTGTCCTTTCTGCAACTGGGTTATGTGA
The DNA here is from genome assembly GCA_004024845.1 of Tonatia bakeri. Classification (NCBI taxonomy): domain Eukaryota; kingdom Metazoa; phylum Chordata; class Mammalia; order Chiroptera; family Phyllostomidae; genus Tonatia; species Tonatia bakeri. The sequence continues at coordinate 96,494 of PVIA01000581.1, read as the reverse complement.
GCCCATATGACCCCCTTTTTACTTAGGCTGTCTGGAGATGGGTTCTGGTCCCTTGAAATGGAAAGGTCCTAAACCAAGCACATGGGATGCTGAGTTGGTTAGAAGGTGACTTTGGCTACAACCCATTTTCCTGTTTTTCTGGTTTTGAGCAACATGTTTCACTAATTCCCCTGTTTTCTTTTTAGAACGTTTCAAAGTAGCATTTCCCACAAATGAAAAGAGCTTGGAGTCAGGAGTTCTGGGTTTAGGTTCTGCTTCAATGACTAATTGACAATGTGACTTTGAATGAGACACTGAAATACCCATTTCCTCATGTGTAAAATGGATATTGTAGTACTTGAAAAGGCTGCTCACAGAATTGTTAGGAGTATCAAATAGAAAATACAAATAAAATTAATTTGCAAACTATAAATTGCTAGACAAATGTGGGGTGTCACTGTTAATGCTAGCAATAGTATTTTCAATACTATTTTGAAGTAAAATTACATCATTTCATTTGGTGGTGTTTGAAAAAAACATTTTGATACTTTGGAGAAAATACTATGGAAACATATATATCTTCTCTACACTTCCTGACAGACTAAGAGAAATTCACTTGGGTAATTAAACATCCAGTTCTAGAAGGTAAAGGGTTGTTGTAGAGATACACATTTTAGTATGAATTTGTTTAAATAAAAACAATTTTTGAACATCATATATCTAGTTTAGCATTAAAGGAATGGGCGTTTTCATGGAGGAGGAGACAGGTGGACCCGTGCTGAAGCAGCAGACGTTCGGTGAGCAGTGGTGCAGGTTGGGTGCTTTAGGGGCCGCTTTCAGTTTCATTGGCCAGGATATCGGTTGTTTGTAGTGGGGGAATGAAGAAAACAGGATGTGAGAAGTGAATAAAGAAGAGAAAGTGCCTCCTTAACATCGCAGCTAAGAGCTGGTCTTACCTTCTCACTTCCAAGGGATATAATCAGATATGCTCTCAATGTAATGGAAAGGAGGCCCCAGATTAAGCCCCACTCTAAGGACCCACCCACACCCTCATCCAACTTTTGGAGCAGAGCTGGTGGGATGCAAGTCTGCCAAGGAGGGGCACTCATCTGATCCTGGGCATGGGTTATATGCTTGCTGAGGACAGCAGGGACTGGCCCAAGGGACTGGCCCCAGTGAGGTCTGGTCTTCAGAGAGGCAGTTTTCCCTTGTACAACCACACATCTTATTAAATCAGGGCTTGCTACTGATAGAGGCAATAAAAAGTCACATTAGAAAGCTCTTTAGAATCTCCAAAAGCATTAGGATGGTCCAGTTTCAAATGTGTTACCATGATAGTCATACAGCAATCATGTATCGGTAGAATTACAGTCTGTTTAAAATCCCAGTTCAGCTTTGTTGAAAACCTGGGAGTAAATAATGAACTTTCCACAATTCCCACACAATGTTCTCTGAAGCAGGCAGAGTTCAGTATTATTGATTTCATATTACAGATGCGTAGTGCCTGAGAGCCTCCCCACTGCTGGGGAGTGGTGTCAGACAGACCTGGGTGCGAATCTCGGTTCTGCCACTTAACTGTGTGACCTTGAGAGAGTTACTTAACAACCATGAGTCTTCATTTTTCTCATCAGTTAAATGAAGGTATAATGATTAGCTAGAGGACTATTTTGAGAATTAAAGTCAATGAAAGGAAAACACCTAGGACAGTAACTGGCAGTCAGAGGAGGCTCAACAAATGACAGAAGCCATTCTAGTAACTAGGATTAGTAGCTTTTTGACCTTTGGGGATGCAGTTGTGGTTCCCACAGCTGGGGAGATGGGCCATAGCAACTCCTCCTCTGATGCACACGCCCTCCCTCAGACATAAACAGCTCCTGGACAGAGCCTCTGAGGTCACTTTAGATGATTTTAGTGCTTAGATACCCACTTAGGGCTTTAGGAGATTACCAACCATCAAGGTCAATACTCTTGTGTTTTATTGAGGAGGAGCCCAAGGTCGGAGAAGAAAAGTAATTTTCCAAGAGGACAAATTAAGCGTGTGGCCAACCTGGGCCAGCCTGTGACGGCCCCCGGGCTGGCCCTTTCGAACTGGCCAGAGCCTGATACTCGACTCCCACTTCCCACCCATTTCCCTTTAGTGCTTTGCACAGCTTCCTTCCCCTGGAAGTTGTTTGCTCTCCTTTGTGTCCCTGACACTCACCCACCACCTTCCTCTTTTCATGCTAATCTTTCAAGGTGCAGCCCCGATTCCACGCCCTCCAGTTTGCTCGGCCGCAGCCCAGCGTAGAGCACACGTTCACTGCACACACCTCACAGTGTGTTGTGGGTGTTGCCTGTGTCTCCACCAGCAGATGAGCAGAGAGAGCAGAGATCAGCCTTCAGTTATTTCTTACCACGCTGGGTTCCAGATCACAGTGAACTAACGGCACCCCCCTGGTCTGCCCAGGAAACGCTCATTATTGCTACAGCAAATCAGTGAACCCAGGTCTTTTGATTTCCACTTTTGTCTTCTAATATTTACCTCCTTGTATCTCCCTAAAGTGTCCTCAAGCATCTCGGTATCTATCTTTTTCTGTCTCCTCATTCTTTCGGGAAAATTTGCTAGAGGGGAGAGCAGAAAGAGCTTGTCATTGCACCAACACACCTCTAAAGAGTGCCACAGGGTGGCTGCTGGGTCATTTTACAATCAAGGTTTATTTTGTTCTTCTTTAATTTGGGACACTTTATACATTTGTCCTGGAAGCTATTTGTCTTGATTTACACAGTGTGCATCATCTTTAAGAATCAAAACCTCTGCAAAAACAAAGATTTCCACTTTTTGTCTAAGCTTTCTTTCACAATGATGTACCTCTCTTACCAGCAGGTGGCGGTACAACACAAACAATAGCCTGAGCAAACTGTGGTTTGGACTGTTTCAGGCTCACTTGAGCACCACAGCCGCGGGGTCTCCTTCTAGGTTAGATTTCTACAGTAATTCTGAAATGAAAAGATAGGGCCTCTCCAAGGGTTTGATCCATCAGTCATCTCTGTACTGCCAATCATCCTCAGCTATTTCCTTAGGCAGGAACATTTAGCCCTGGTTATATAAGTATTCTATTACATGTGGCACTGGAAAACAAAATAAAAGGACTTCAGGAAAAAATTATCTTTAACTGTTTTAGTATATGCATTAGTCTTAATGAATTTTGTTGCTATATTAGATTCCCTATATTTTGGCAGTTAAGGTGAAATTATTTGGGCTGTAGACGTGACTCATTTGAGAAGTCTGCAGTCTTCCTGTGGAATTCATTTGAATGTGTGTAAGTTCTAGACAGCATATATGTAACAAAAATAAATATGTATCTCTATCGGATCCTGTGTCTTTTGGGGAATTCTTTCAGCTGCCCAGAATTTCGGTTTATTTTATGAACTTAGTACAGTCTAGAGAATTATATTTTTAAAATTTAGTTTTTAAGATTTTGTTTAGTTATCCATAACATCTAGGGAATTTTTAAAATAAAACTGAAAGGACATATTTATCAAATCAAGAAGAATCATATGTTCGGGGAGCCAAGAAATAGTGTGCAGAGTGTGCTGAGGTGAAGTTTTGGATGCCAAGAATGGAAGATTAGAGGCATGTGAGCATGTTGGAGATCTATTACTTAAAGGGCATGTCTACTATTTATTATTCTCTGAAAAGGCAAAGAATGGAAAATTGCTCAATTGCGATTAATAAAAGTCATTATTTATGGTATTCCAATTCACTTGGTATAAATATGCATTTGAATGTCTTTAGTGTATTTTCTCATTTTGGATGCAAAAAAAAAATCTACCTATTGTGGATATAGCTTCTGTATCTCCACTTACCATCTAATACATATTTTAACATCTATTTCCATTGTGGTCAGAAAGTAGGCAACAGGCACCAGAGCCTGAGTGGCAACGAGGTCCCAAGAGATGAGTAGAAGGACAGATCTGGCATAGAGCATCCCTGCAAATGCCGACTCTTCACTCATGTCTTCAAACGAGCAAGACACACCCAGTATCTATGTCAGCAGTCACAGTGTGAAGTGGTAAAGACTCAGCCAGCCAGACAGGCAGACATGCTCTCTGCTGACATCCTTGTGGACCGAGCTTTCTCTCTCTCTCTCTCTCTCTCTCTCACACACACACACACACACACAGCGTGCACACGCGCACACTTTCTTCTTGCAATACTACATTTAGATGGATGGTGAATGTCTTTGCATTCACTTCTTATTTTGTAACTTTTCTCTTTTGGGATCCATGTCACACATATACAGAGGGGGCACCATGTGACGATGGAGGATTAGAGTGACTCACCTACAAGCTGAAGAACACAGGAGGCCACCAGAAACCAGGAGAGAGACTTTGACCAATAGAAGGCAGCTTATTAGAATGAGTTACGGGTGCTTAGTTAGCCTGGGGGCATGAGAATAGGCCTTCCAGGTTAGCCTGCACCTGTGCAGAGAAGAGCTAAATGTTCTTGCATTTTGGGGGGAAAGACAAGTGGTGGATGGATAAGAGTTCAAATCTAGAGGACTAGACAGGGATAACCATAATGTAGGGTGAAAAAGGGGCACATCTCTGAGCTTTGGGGCTGGAATGACCAAAGCAAGGGACCAGTTAGACCGTGCTGCTGGGTCTCCAGGACCAGCACTTAGCAAGAGCTTAGAACTCAGGGGTGAATCTGAGGAAGGGTGGCCATACCATGCCAAGAGACCAGACAAAGACATGACAACCACAGACACTAAGGTAAGTGTCTAGTGAGAACAAAACCTCTTTTTAAAGATCTGCTATATTCAGTCTGAATCCAGCAGAAGCCAGCTGAGAAACATAAAACTTCAGATGATCCCTCTCCCCTATTGTGACTCTCCCAGTATCAATGCACCATCCTGGAGACGAGACAGGAAGAAACCTGTGCTGAGCACCTTGGAAAGGAAAACAATCCTGATGTGGAATTTGATTTTTGAATGGACTGACTTGGAATTGAAATTGACTGAGAATTTACCTGTAAGAGACTGAGTTTGAGATCAGAAGGAACTGAGTTTGGGAGATGGGGGTTCGCTGCTGTCAGGAACGAGGGGCTGTGCTCGGACCACCTGGGGATGTTCCCCTCCCCACAGGATGCGCAGTCCCTGGGGCTGAAGAGATGTGCCCCCTAGCAACTGCACACCTCCTACAAACTGGGTGCTTGAGTTTGCATTATTCTCTAAGCAAATGATTCTGAGCCTGCTTTTAAGGCCTTTGGCACTCTTCTCTGATTCTCTTTCCTGGGGCTCCCCGCCAGTGGCTTGGAGTTTATATCTCAGGGCTGAGGGGTGGGCAGAGAATGGCTGTTTTGTGGATAGAGCATGTCCACGGGCTGTGGAGGGGCAGACAGAATGAGTGGAGAGGGAAGGGGATTGGCCATGGCAGGTGTGTCGCCACACACCGCCAAAACCAGCTGTGGAGCTTCAAGGAGTTCTACATGGAAACTGGCCTTCCAGGTTAATTTGAAGGTATATTTATCAAGGTAGGAGGAAAGAACAAAATTCGGTAGTTTGCTCTTTTGATTAATAACTTCTGAATGTTCAGACATAGCCACCTGGGCCCACATTTGCACCCTTGCCCTGGGCGCTGCGCGTGCTGGGAGCAGCAGGCCTGCTGCTCTGTGGAGACAGAGATCTGGGCTCCCCGGGGCTGGGTCCTAAGGAAGGTTCCCTGTGTGCATTTGTGTTCTGACTGTGTGTTTGAAATCAGTAATATATCCTAGGGTTATTGTCTATGAGGTAATGTGTGCTACTGTAAAAAGGTAAACTTTAATTTTTGGAGCTGTGTTAAGCAAAGGAAAATTACTGAGCAAGTACACTCTCTTTTCTAACTTTTAAACTTATGGAGTTGGGGGGGGTCAGGTGGTGGGAAATACTGCCAGCTCCACACTGACACCCTGTCAGCGCAGACCCCAACTTTCTCGGCCTTTCCCCTCCATTGCTGTCCTCTCCTTAATGCCCTTCAAACTTGCTCCTTCTTTTTTGGTTTACCGTGTAGCCCTTCCTCTCACTTGTATTTCTCACTGGGCCTTTGTGGCTCAGTTTCTCCTCTGTGCACCCCCTCTGGGAGCCCAGGTTGAGTCTTCCTCAGAGTTGACCGCAGCTGAGGGAGCCTCTGACCTTGGGAAGCTCCTGCCCCTATGCCCTGACTCCTCTGATTCCACAAGCAAGATTCGTGGCCAGTTCACTCTCCTCATCCCCCTTTGCAGTTCTTACTGATGGAAGAATGAGCCAAGATGCGGGAAGAAAACAACTGACATCTTAGTGTCACCACTGAGTTCCATAACTGAAGATCCGGAAGGTGCCCTTGAGGTCACTGTGGGGTCAGACACTGCAGCCTGGAGATGCAGAGTCTCCACGGTGAGCCAGCACAAGGCCGTCCATCCTGACAGATGGCTCAGGCCTTTGCCTTCCTGGCAAAAAGGAGGGAGATTACGAATTAGGCCACGTAATCTCCCTCCTTCAAGAGTTTACTTTGTCCAATTTTTATGGACACTCCAAGAAATAAAAATAGATACTCTTTTCCCCTTAACGTATTTCCAGATGGATTGACCCCGAGAAATATTAGACCAAAAATAATTCTTGTTCCTGCCATTTGGCATTACAACCATCACTTGAGGACTTCTTGGAAGGAGGGAATGGGGGTCTGGGCTGGAACCAGAGCCTCTGAGGATGTGGCCTCACTGTAGCTCCTGCCCCAGGACCCTGCATGAGTGGGGGTTCGTGCCCTTACGTAAAAGGCTCCAGGGAGCTCTGGTGACCCTCCCATCAGGTGAGGACACAGCAGGAAGTCAGCTGTCTATGAACCAGGAAGCGGGCTCCCAACAGACACCAGGTCTGCCAGCACCTTGACCTTGGACTTCCCATCCTCCCAAACTGTAAGAACTAAATTTCTGTTGTTTATAAACCACCCACTACACGATATTTCATTAGAGCAGCCTGAACAGACAAAGACACTCATCCACACCCACGTGTGGCCTGGAACGAAGACCGCCCACCCCAGCAGACATTGGCGTAGACTCGAAGTGAGGCTCCATCTCTTTCTCACTCCTATTATTGACAACTATCCACTTTCTCTGGAAAGTAATTTAAAGAGATTTGCAAGCAAAATTTATACAGTGATGCATCACATAATGACAGGGAGATGTGTTGAAAGTTGGGTCATTAGGCAATTTTTTTCCGGAGGAAACCTCACAGAGCGCACGTACACGAACCTGGACGGCAAGGCCTATTGCACCCCCAGGCCACCCGGTGCGGCCTGCTGCTCCTGCCCTGCAGGCCTGTACAATACGTCACTGAGCTGAGCACTGGGGGCCATTGCAACACAGGGGTACATGTTCGTGAATATAAACATATCTAAACATAGAAGAGTTATAGTAAAAACACATATATCAGTAACATAGTTGCTTATTATCAAGAATTATGTAATCCTACAAGGGGGGCGTGCAAAAAACCCCTGGAATTTATTTATAAAAATTGTGTATTGTTTATTCTTACATGTTTAAACTTTAGTCACCTTCAAAGTACGCTCCATTTATGCAATATACCTATCAAGACATTTTTTCCACTGTTCAAAACCAGTTTTTGAACTCATCAATTTTGATGCCTTTTAGTGCTCCTGCTGGTTTTGATTTCACCTCGTCTGCATCAGCAAAATGCTTCCCTTTGAGGACTTTTTTCATCTGGGAAACAAAACAAAGTTGCTGGGGCAAGGCTGGGTGAATAGGGAGGGTGGGGCGGGGGGGCCATGTCGTTTTTGTCAAAACTGCTGAACACTCGGTGTGGTGTGGGCAGGTGCTCTTGCAAATCACTCATGATGGGCAAATTGTTACAAGAGTCTTCAAACAAAAATTCACTGAAGCTGAATGCAGCCTCTCACAACAGTGCCAGCTGGTACACTGATACAGATGGGCTCCTAGAACACCCACCCAGTGGGGGAAGACTGCTACAAGGGGCCCACCCTGCAGAAGATAATTCCGGTTTTTTGGGGTCCCCCCTTGCAAGTATTACATTTTTATACAACCGGCAATAGGTTTTTTATGCCAGAATTACCACAAACACATGTGTAGCACATGTAGACAGTAAGGATGTCACTAAGTGATAAGACTTCTCAGTTCTAATTTTATGAGACCATTGTATATGTGGTCCATCACTGACCAAAATGTTATGTGGCATGTGATTGTGGTATCTCCATATATATAATGGTAACACAGTCATCATCACTGTAATTATGATAATAACATAAGATACCAACATAATACTACCGATAATAAAATTATATCTACCTCTGCGCAGAGAAATTCAGGACTGGAGACTTTCAATTGGCTCACAGTCCTGCCCTTTGAGTCACATCATAAACCTTTCTGTCCTCTGATTCTTTGCTCAGGTTGAGCCGCACCTCAGCACCATCAGATCACTGCCCACTGAATCCTGGATGCAAACTGGAGTATTTATCATTTCTCCTAATACAAACTTTCAAGGCTGCATCAGAGCACCCCCACGTGACATTTAGGTTTTGTACTTGGACTTCCGGATCTGTACGTGTTCTCCAAGCTTGTTACGCTTATCCACCCACCAGTTCTAAGATCATGACCTCCACCAAGTCCACCGGCCCATCACAGCCCTACCTTCACCATGGCCTTCCGGGCGGCTCCCTTGCAGCCCACTAACCGCACTGGGGTCGAGCTGCTGTCTGCAAACAGACATCCCTAGATTCTTATCACATTTTGGTATTTGTTAGAAATAGGCCGCACTGAAAGATCAATACCATTACCTAATTAAGAACGGGCTTCTTTTGTTAAAGATACTGTTATCTCCTGAATTGTGGTCTTAAAAATGTTTTTATTGTCAATTTAATGTAAATGATTCCAGGAAAGCCTTTTGCTACCAGATGTTTTTTTCTAAAACATTCCTTTATCATCTCCCTTCTACATGAAGAATAAAGGCTTTCTGAAGTTTGGTATAATGCATAATTTTTTTTTCTCTTTTTTCTCTCACACTGCCTTTCAAGAAGCTCCACTATATTCAAACCCATCTGTGGTGAAACCTACACACACCGTGCTTTGGGAGTCCAGTCCTGCACCCAGGTGGCTTTTTCGGCTGGTGTCTGTTCCTGGAAGACTGTTACCTCTTCTTCAAATAGACCTCCCTTCTTGGACCATTTCCACTCCTGAACCTGATATTCATTTCATTCATTCAATAAATATATGGAGTGCCTGTTGTGTGCAGGTACCAGGTACTAGCAAGTGAGTGCTGAATAAAGTGAATGAACCAGTCCTCCCTGACTTGATGGAGTTTCCATTCTAGTATCAATGCCGGCAACAAGTAGAGGGGAATAAAAAGGAGTCGACTTGAGAAGCAAAGTAAAGAGGATAGCAGAGCTGAAGGAGGAATTTTAGCAGTGAAGCCTCAGATAAGAATACAAAGCTGAATGTGGCCAGGCCCAGGGTCTGTATTCCTCTCTGCTGGGAAGGAAGGTGTAAGTTGGTGAATGGCAGGGAGTTCTGTTAAATTCTGCTGTGCTCCAGTCTAATGTGTGAGGGGCAGAATAAATGTTACTGAACCTTGGGTACTAGGAAGGGGAGCAGTGACAATATTTACATGAGAGCATAGATGTTTCCTCCGTAGCTAAATACTGGCAGAACTTTGATGCAAGGAGGCTGAGGAGCCAGAAACAGGAGATCTGGACACAGCATGATGATATTAGAGAGCACAGAACCCCCAAACCAGTCCAGACAAGAGGGAATGTAGGTAGACTCTTGAGGGGTGGGGGAGGAACACAGCCAACAGTCATTATACTTGTGATAGAAAGATGGACTGTGGACATATTTGTGGGAAGCATAGCAAAGTGGGTAAAGGTTGAAAGAACAGGTAAAGGGACACAAAAATTCATCACTCCAAGTTTGTGAACTTCACATCTTTAATACATAGGCAGCCATTGCTAAGTTTGAAGGGGTGCAAGTTTATTAATAATTATTGAATGGCACTGGAGGTCTAGAGGTGACTGGGGGTGTTGCCCAGAGGGGATTGGGGTGAAAAATGCAGTCCTAGCCAGGCTTTGGAGGAGCTGACAAACCTGGTATCAGTGAATGAGAACCAGGAATGAGAGGCGGAAGCCCAAGGTTGAAGATAAGATGTTACCAAAGAAACAAGGATGGGGGCAGTTAGAACAAAAGTCACAGTAAGGGTAAGGGTATTCTAGGGTTCTACCTAGACCACAGTCCTGAATGATGGGCAGACAGGGATCAAATTCTATCTAAGGACGAAGGACCAGGTCTTACCTCGTTTTGAAATAGCATAACCTACCAGGTCTCCTGGGGTGGGGTGACCCTTAAAGACAGTAGGGGCATAAGCAAGAAGTTCAACTGTCCAAAGACAGGGTCAGAAATCAGAAAAAGTGCACCTTGCAGCAGAGCTGCCCCAGGAACTCAATCTCAAGAGATCAAGGCAAAGAAAGATGAGTAGGACAGCGCCAGTGGAATGATGGCTGTGACAGTTAATTTAGGGATTAATTTTGTTAGTGTGACCCTGGATGCTAAGAAAAGAAGAAAGCAATACGGAGCACCTTGCCCACTGGGTGAAGGAGGAAAGGAATAGTCATTTTGGGGGAGTATATACCAACAAGGAAAAAATATTCTCAGAACCCCTGGGTGAAAATTGTTGATCAGATGGTCATCCCCACAAAGAGCCAAAGAGCCTGGCCGGCCAGCAATGGGGAGGGGTCATCCAAGGGGAGGGATGGGTAACTAAGAAGTTTGCTTGGGAACATCTCTGCCTGTGATGCATTGTTAAACCCCAAAAAAGGCTTCAACGAAGTTTTGTTTTGGGCTTTTGAGGGAAGTTGGTTTTATTCACTGTTTTGATTAGTTTTTAAGACTCTTGAGCCATTTCTGTTATTCTCACCCTCTGCAGATTAGAAAAGCATTTAGAAATTTGACAGGACTTTTCCCTAAACATTTTGTCCTTTTGCAGTTGTCAAATATTGAATTAGATCTTGTTATAAACAGACTAGAAGCTGGCATTGTTGACATTTCCCTTCATTAGGCAGAAACTAAAAGCTGACATTTCAACCTATCAGCTCTAGGGTGGTCTACCAATGAGAACAACCGTAGGGGAATGAGGCAATCTGTTTCCTTTCCTGCTCTCATTACAGACTCACTAATGAAATATGAATTGATAAAACTACTTCACTTAATGGGTGTCGAAGCTTCTCTTCAAAAGGAGAGGAAAAGTATTGATTAACTCGAGGATTTAAAGTTTGAATGCTTAAAAGAAGGCATTGATTTGAATCTAATGAGATTATTGATTAAACCTAAGATTTGATATCTGAATGAGTGAATGAAGATGTTGATTGGAGTCCTGATTTTGCCTCTTTAATTTCTCTGATTCTCACTTTCTGTGTTTGCAAAGTTGGAAAAATAACAATAGCTACTTTACCTATGTCAGAAGATTATTAGAAAGGATCACATAGATAGTGCAGTGAAGTGCTTTCCATAATGTGAAGCACTCAACAAATAGGATTGATGAAATAGGGGGTTTGGTTAGATTAATTGAGAGACTTCTGGAATAACGTGAAGTTGAGGTGAGATCTGTGGTTGAGACTGTGGAGAGCTCAAGTCCAATTTCACTCTCCTGGAACTCATCACTAGACTAAATCAATGAATATATCTTCTAACATAATGACCTCAAAAATTTGAGGCTACACTTTCAAAACCTTGATTGTAGAGAATGATCTGGTTGGGGATTGAGGTAGCCCATAGTACAGTAATTTGGATGCATCAATTTGACCTTTTGAGGAAAAGAAGGAAAAGTTTGGGAATAACCGCTTGAAGAGTGCCCCAGGACGTGTAAGAACAGTGGTGTAGCTTGAGTAGTAGAGTACAAACAGAGACTTCCCACCCCACCAAACTCACACTCCAAGCTTTCGAGGTGGCACGATAGGGCTGAATGGAAAAAAAAAAAGAGAGGATGAGCAATGCTCAGTTCAACCGAGAAGTGAAAATAGGGAAGACCTTAAAAGCGGCCCTTTTTCTTTGCATCATCCTACATTACATTCACAGTTTGGTCAGGTTCTATTTCCATGGGGAGTCACTTTCATTCCTTACTAATTTCGATTAAATTCAGAATGACCAATATTAGGTCAAAATCCACATAGAAAAAGTTTTGATTAAGAGATTATCTTAAGTTTGAAGTTCTGAGTAAGCAAAGGTACAGCTCAATCCCCATCAGAATTTACACTATTATTGATTTAATAGACTTGAGACAAATATTAAATGAGTTAGTAATATAAGCAAATTTCCTAGCCTTATACTTGTCTCATAGTAGCAGACATTCAACAACCCTTACTTTTCTCCCCACTGCCATGGTGTGGAAGAAAGAATGCAACACAGAATAGTGAGACAGCAACCCTAGATTCTAGTAGGAGCTATTAAATTAATTAATTGTGACACTGGGTAAGTCACTTAGGCTCTGTCGTAAAGATCTGAATTATCTCCAAAGTTTCTCCTCACTTGATGAACTTATAACTATTTGTACTTTTTTTTTCTGATTCAATTCTATTCTAAACTTAAATTTAGCATAACATTATATTTGTTACCCAAGAGGCACTGACTTTCCTGTGGTGTTGGCCATACTCCTGTGTAGAAAAGAGAGCAAGTTCCCAGGAATCTCTCTGCTCTCTGTCCCTTGAGGGACAAGAGGAGACTCTGGAAGGCATTCTACTTCCCTGTAAGAGTGACACAATTCTCTGTCACAGAGAGGTCAAATTTGATCTACTTTAGCATGGGCTGTGCTTCAGACTTCTGGGTTGCAGAGTCAGGCCATAAGGATTCTACATTTGGCCCTTACATGCTCAGGGGATATTTGGTTTCTGAAGTGCCAACCTTTAGGTGCCTCACAACAGGTCATGAGCATTGCTGTTGCTGTCCTAGGATGTTCCCAGGCTAGGTACTGGCCTCGAGGAGGACTCACTGAGTCCAGACTGATGTGTCTGAGGACGCAGGGGTTTCTGAGAAAATAAATGGGCATTCGTAGCCTATGAGGTTCCTGCCCCCAAGTGTAGAAATACTTATTTCTAAAATTTTGAAAATCAGTTGGTTCCAGAAATTGAAAATAGAGAATGTCAGTCCTCACTAATGGTATGTGCACAAATTCTATCCACGATGATCAAAACTCTCAGATTTAGAAGTCTCAAGGAATTGTGAAGATCCGTCTGAGGAAGATTGTGACGAAATAAAAGTAATTTCTGTACAATTCAGAAACAGGATGGGGTGAATTCTGACAAACGCAGTGAACCTGCAAAATTGAATGGGCTGCTGAATCGACTGTACCCAGCAAAAGGAAGCATGATTTCTGGCAGTAAGTACACATTCCCTGGAAATTAACTTTGTTTTTATGGTTGACAGACTCATGTATTAAGGCCTGAGTACTGGATATATTGGATGGACTGTTTCACACTATCCTTGTAAATGAGTTGGGCAAACAAGGATGGAAACAGCAGTAGTCAAGAGAATTTACATGGGTCGAACAATTACATCAAAGCGCATGCTCTTCCACAGGGTTCCGGAGGACCTGGGGATAGAACTAGAGACACTTCGCTTGAGAAAAGGCGGTGTTTCTGTTTTTCCCCCTTCTTGGGAGGGACAGGCATAGTAGCTGTTTTCAATTTTTTTCACAGCTTTATCATGAAAGAGGAGTTAGACATTCCCATGTCTCAAATAGGAAAATTTGAGATTGAGGAGACAAATTTTTCTTAATACAAGAGAAAAGATTTCTCTGTCAGTTAGCCTAACAGCACAGACTGTCTTTGGAGGTAGCAAATGTTACACCCTGATGAATTTAAGAAGATGCTGGTCATCTCTTAGACATTGTCTGGTGCCTGCTTACATTAAAGGGAAGTTAGACAAAGTAACTTCTTCTGGTCCTCTCTAAACTTTTTATACCGAGGTAACGTTGGAGCAGTTAGTGGTCAGAGTGCAAATGAACATCTTCCCCTGTGTCATCACAACTGAAGGAGCATAATGGGCTTTGTCACACAGAAAAGGCTTGCATTTCGAAGTGCCCCGAATGAGACACAAACTGGGAATAAGGAAGCCTTCTAAAAACCATGAATAACAAGAATTTCCTAAAAGCATGACATTGTAAAATAAGCCACTAGAAAAGGAGAATATTTCATTTTTTTAAAAAAAGACAATAGTTATAAAATGTACCCAATCTAATCAGAATTGTGTCTGGCACATAATAACTTCAACTATGAATATTGAGTTTTCTCTCATTTTCTAGGAGCAGTCTGTCTGAAAGAGCCCTTTGCAAATAAAAGTAATTCTTTTCTCCTGTTCAAAGTTATCTATGAGCTTTCCTTTTTCTTCCTAGTCAGAGTGATGAACGTTTTGATTCCCAGTTAGGAATTTAGTAGACTTTGAGCTCTGTTAATGAACTATAATGAGAAGTGAAGTTTATATTATGACCCAGGATCATATATGCACTGTAAATGAAATCAAAATATTTGAGCAGTAATACTTATATTTACATAATAGTATAATACTCTGAAACTTTCAACTCAATAATGAAATACTGTCCATGCCCCACTAATTTCACAGGCTTTGCAGGGTGAAAAACACTACCGTAGTCAATATTTGTAGTCACTGAAAAACTCAAATAATGATGGAATTAATGAGAGAATGCAGGTCTCGTCACTGAGGGCATCTGACTAACTTGCTACCGAAAGGTAATGTTTGCACAATTGCATGAAAAGTCCCGGGCTTTGCACTACATTTCTGTATTACTCTTGGGTTCCTTTCTTCCTAGCTTTTCATCCTCCTCTCCCCCTCCTCCCAGAGAAAACTGTATACCCTTCGAAGCAGCCACTTGAAACATTAAATGCTGTGAGAGATAAATAGATAGACTGAATTCCTTCTGTGTATCTTAAAGCTTTACATCTAGAGAAGCAAGTTTTAGCCTAAAGCGTATCTGTTTATGAGCGCATGCAGGTGACTGCTGATAATGGAATTGCTTATATATTGCTCAGAGGTGTTTGGGTAACCATTATTTTATTATCAGGCAGGCAAAAGCAGTCTTGAACATCAAAGTGGACACCTCCTGGAAGCTACATTTATTATAAAAGGCTAAAGTGTCCACATTCATAGGAATCAAAGGGACTTAAAACAGAAAGGCAGTCGGATTCAAAGACGAATGCATTTCTGGAGAGGACAGCAACCACCTAAGTAGGTGACAGGAACAAGAGGTAATTTAATTCTGAAAAGTACCGATTCTGCCAGCCTCTGGGGTGGCAAGGTGCCTGATATTGTGATAGCCACAACTAGGGTCTGTCTGACAAACATTCCAGCTGTCAGTGCAGGGACTGAGAATGCTTTTAAAATGTTCACCATTTGAAATCTCCTTGAGTGTTCTCTGAACCCTTTCTGCAGAAAGCAGGAGCTCCTCTTAGAAGGACATTGTAACCCAGTCCCACTGCAGTATTTGAAAAGCCATCTTGGATGAATTTGAGCCCTTAACACATAGCAACCTCAGAAAGTAACAACTACACTGTGGCTATTCTGCCCGCTGCCACCCAATAACAGTTTCGCTGTATTTAAGGACCTTTTGTATTTTCCCCCAGTCTGGCTCTAAATCCTCCCATCAGCCCCTTTGCCAGGAAGATACTCTGAAGAGTATCTCTCCAATGGGTTGGTTTCAAGTGTTTAATAGAAACTCCTCCACTTAGATCACTAAACTTTTCTAATGGTTTCAAATATCCTTGAAATCTTAGCCAGAGCATTTGGAAAAGTAACAAAGGGCCTTCTGATTTCTTCTCAAAAACTCTCCAGCAATTTGAGAATTTGAAGAGGCCTAACCTCAGACATTTTGCGTGCTTAAAGAGAATACTTCATATTATTTTTATAAAAGAAGATTTCTATCCCTTTTTATCAGGCTAACGTCTTCTGAAATTCCCTTTGCTTTCCCAACAGTTTATCTTTCTAGAGACCAGAATTGGAAAAAATATTTTCCTGGTGTCTGTCAAATGATGATTGTAATTTAAAGTGTTACTGTTGCAGAAATGATTTTGTACCTGGGAACATCTCTACCAAAAACTTTTATAGCCCATGTTATTAATGAAAAGACACTACTGATTGTAACGCTCTTAAAACAGACTCTTAGAGAGTGTGCAAGCCTTGGTCACATTTTTCCTGCACTGAGAATAATAGGTCCATAGTTTTAAAATTATAAATATTTTAATGAGATTAAAAGGTATAGTAATAAGGATGAGATAACCAGATGCCTTGGGCAATCTGCAGACTCACTTTCAGAAAAAGTATATTATTTACCATTTATGGTTCTAGTAGTTTATCAAACTAAGCTCCATGTTGTGTTGTTTTCTTTTCCTTGATATGCACAAATTTTTATACCCACACTAAAAAAAAAAAGAATTCAGTTTTATAGAAATCAATAGATTACTGTAAATTCTTATCTATGTAGGTCTCAAATTAGTGGCAGGGTTATCAAAGACTATTTCCTCTGGATACATCATTTTGATTGATTTCCCTAAAGTAAGTTAGGAGATCACCTGCTCAGGAGCACTGCTTTCCTCATAAAGGGGCAATTCCCAACAGGGTGAGAACATAGGCTTAAATACTTTTTCATGTTTTATATCATATCCCCCCAAAAGAAGAATGAAGGAGTTAATTGAAACAATCCTCTAGGGAAAAGAATAGAGAGAACTGGACTTAAGAAGAAAACATCTAAGAGAATATCAAAAGGAGACGGGCGTTCCTTCGCCATGCATTTCCCTAACCCTGCATTTCCCTGATATTCACATCCGCACACTTTCTCACGCTAGACGAAGGTTGAGAAGGGTGACCCACGCCCCTAGGACGGCCTGTAATTTTTCTATAGCACGTAGGTCTGCCCTTTCTCCAATGCTCTGCAATGGTTGGCACCTGTTTTATCCCATTTTATTAGAGATCGTTTTTCTCGTGGGTCCCAAGTTGACACCCTGCTGTGAGTTCCCTGCCCTCTCTCCCTGGGCCCCTCCCTCAGCTGCTACTCACTCAAAAGGGTCGCTGGGATCTGCCCTCTGGAGCTCTGGAGGGATGGGGATTCTTTTGTAGTACATTTCCCAGTCGAAGGCGCCTCGCATGGCGTCCCCAGCTTGCGCCTCATACCCAAAGTGATTGTGGTCAATGACATCGATCATGGGGCACACGATGGTTTTGTGGTTTAGTGCAATTTGGTCTGAAAAATGAAAGCACAAAATAGGAAATGACATGCCTGCCTAGGTCATCTATCATTTTTTTCAGCAAAGAGAAGCCTACAGATCCCTCCTAATGCCTCATGCTTGCAGCCGGGTTTGAACGCAGTCTATTTGAACGCCGGACTCCCTGTGATGGGACAGTGATTAGGCAATACAGTGTGCTGTTTTTTTCTTTTAAGAAAGTTATGTCCCAGGGAGACTTGCAGAAGTCCATTTAGCTTTACCTCTGTCACATTTCTGCTCTGACCTGTCCCCAATCTGTCATTCTATAGTGCATCCAGCGTGTGTGGGATAGAAACAGTAACTTGTGTTCTTTCAAGCATACTGCTACAGCCTGCTGAGAAAATATTGGCCTGCTTTTGGGAGGTTCCAGAATGTAAATATTTAACTTGATGGCTTTTTCAGGATCTAATTTTACAGTGGCTATTGCCCCTAAATGCTGACAGTTCACATACAGAATTCTTTGCTCTCGGGCTTACAGAGGTTTTGCCAAGTCCTATCTTGCTACCGTTTTATTTTTTTATACAGATTCTGTTTATCAAAGCTATACATTTTCATCTTCTCTCATCATATTAAAAAATATGTTAGATGGCCTGATACTACTGCTACTCTTCCTGCCGCTATGACATTCTCGAGCATCTATTAAGGGATTTGAGCTCATGCTATTTCTAATCCTCCTTAGCGATGCTGTAAAGTGGCTATTACTATCATTTCCAATTTACATATAGGAGGGAGCTGACCTCAGAGAAGTTAAATAACTTGTCGGAGGTCACTTAGCGTTTGAGAGCAAGAACCAGGCTGCAACTGCTGCATAGTGGTCCCACCCTGAACGCTGGGGTCTTTCCTGTTTGCCCTCGGGCTTCTCATGCCGCAGGAAGCTGACACCTTCCTCAGTTCCAGCTCCTTTCTTTTCCGTGTAGATTTCAGTATCATGAGACGTTAACAGCTGGCCCAGGAAACTGGCGTTTGCTTACTCTGCTCACCTAGTCCAGCTACATGCAAAGTACTTTCTTCCCAAGAACATGATTTAATCAAGATTTATTATAACAAACTAATACTGTCTGACAGGCAGAACTTTCAAGTTTGACCATCTGTTTTGTGGTTATGTGGAAGACCTGATGTGGCGTGTGGAATAAAACACACTTAAATATCCTTTAAAAAATCATACTGTTTAGAATTAATGAGGCCTGGCTATCTCAGGATCATTATTTTGATAACACCGATAAGCCAGGGTGCGGAAACCACAGTCCTTTGAAAGATTTCCCCTCCACATCTGTGTGACTTTTCACTCATTCGTTTGTCTGTTCATTCATTCATTCATTCAAACTTGACAACTATTTATTAAATAGAGATTATTTGCCTGTCACTTCTCTAGGTTTTGGGACTATAGCAGTCAATAACAACCACAAAAATCCATGTCTTCAGGAATGGAACAAAAATCAATATACATAATAAATAGCTAAATCATATTGTGTGCTAGAAGGTGATAAATGTGATGGAAAGAAAATAAAACAGGATAAGGGGAATGTGGGATGCTGACATTCAGAAAGGGTTACAATTTTAGATAGCATGGTCTCAGGGAGTCTGGGGGTCACCTTTGTCTTATGTTAGCTAATTAGAAGACAGAGGACCCCCAGCACTATATCAAGTTAAGTGAGCTCTGTGAGCACCGACTTGCACCTGGGGGAGCCTTAGAATGAACTTTAATCTTTATCTGAATGGTGCTCCCCCATACATGGCTCTGACAGAGGAGACTATCACTGTTGTGTCCAAAATATTTCTTCTACCACTGCTGCAGGTATGTTAGTACTAAGGTTTCAGGGACTTTCTTCAGTCAAATTCAGAATCAGGTTGATTTACAAGTTCCTTGACCAGCAAGGGGTCCCAAGGTGACCCAAAGAGAATGAGTCTGTTAAATTAACTGTCAACTTTCCCTTCAAATTTCCTTTCAGCCCTCATCCGGCTGCACTAGCTTAGAGTGAAAGCAGCATGACTAATTTTTCATCTAAGACTTATGCCTACATTTCAATTTCCAGGGATCAAACAAACGGACTCTTAATGGAAAATTGAAATTCAGGTATAATCCCAAGGTGAAAAATGAACCAAGGATCTGTGTGACTCCGCCTGGTTTTTCATTTTGGATGATGTGTCAGGGCACTGATAAAGGAAAATAAAAAAAGATAGTGATCCTGAGCTGGAATCATTTCTTATCCATCAGGCCTACAGGAAATGAAATGCTTTAATGAGAAAAAGTAGGTTTTTTTCCTCTTCTTTTTCTCCCCTCTTTTATTTTCTTGTTAGATTCATACAAACAATGAGAAGCTTGGTAACTGACATTTAGGGATTGCTCTGATTCATAAATAAGTTAGGTCCTTTGCTGACTTGAGTATTCAACACCATATGGATCAAATTCAGTTTGGGGAATCTCACTATTGCTGATGAAACTCTAAATTGCTATGTCCTCAGACAGGGCATTTTTAACGAAAAGCTCAGAGGAGTCTGTGGCTGCAGGAGTACCAGAATGTTTCCTTTGATTAGGATGGCTGGGCAGTTGTCTGTGTAGGAGTGTGTGGATCTGCTGGGTGATGTGGTTGGGGCGTTAGCTGGTTGTTTCCTATTCTTAATCCTGTATAGTTGCAATTGATTTTTTCTCCCATGTCTTTTACTAATGGCTCTTTGCTGGTTCTAGCTAAAATCCTGCCCAGTAGCCAATAGCAAATCATTCTTTCTGAGGCAGCTATTGTGAGGGCAGTTGTTACTGGTTTTAGCTCTGAAGTCAGGGATATATTCACAATAAAAGTTGAATTAGTGAAATCTGGAAAAATAGGAAGGAGTACAATATGTGCCCGGCAGGAACTTTTAGAAACACATTTTTTTTTTTTCAGGCTTACAATTTGTTTCCTATCTGCTCCTGGATTTCATATCTGACTTCACTGTGAAATTTAAGATGACAGTCAAGCTCAAACGGAGCCACACATTGGTTTCCTACCTTGAAGGACTTCTTGTTTTTTGTTTTTTTTTTTCATTCCTAACAGTTCAAGTGTGATGTGACAGAGAGAGTCTCTTTTCCTCCTTGTTGTCATGTGGTGAACAGTCAAGATGTATGATCTGGATAGCAGCCCTGAGTGTTGGAGGGCGCTCTACAGAAACATGGGGCATTATATATTTAGGGATCCAGGCTGGTGCCAGAAGTGGGAAGTGCTGGTATCATAAGTCCTAGAAAATGTCAGGGCACCTATAATTCAACTGTATTCTTGGGCTGAATAATTTTCTTTCCCCCTATATTGGTAACCCTGTAATAAATGCTAAACTGTGTATGTGTGTGAATTTTTTGTGTATGTGTGAATTTTAATCTTACTGTAGTTATCAGTAGCATTTTTGAATACTTTTTTCTTTTAGCATTTACCCAGTGGATACAACTGCAATCAAAGAGCCCATCTACGATAAATGAAACCTTTTCAGACCTTAGGATAGATCGCAGATGGTATTATCTACAAATGTCAACTTTAATGCAGTTTTCTAGTTACCTATTTGTCCTCAGCAGGGGTTAAGGCAGAATTCAAGGTTCCCACAGTACAAATTGAAGGGGGTGGGGGGCAGGCGGTGATCTGTAGCCTTTGTTGATTGCACACTGAGTGGAAGCAAACCACAGAGTCCCTGGGAAAGGGCCCGCCCCCCGCCTCCCGCCCCCCTGATCCCAGGAGGCTGCGGTGAAGTTGTGTACTCACTAAGGAGCGGTGGCAGCCAGTTCACGTTGACCTCGCAGTGGGAGTCCAGGAACGTCAGGACTTCTCCTCTCGCCATCGATGCCCCCAAGAGTCGAGTCCGGATGAGCCCTTCCCTTTTCTTGGTGCGAACAATCCTTACTTTGGAAAAGCGGGCCATGTATTCCTCTAACTTATCCTTCAAGTGTTCTAGGAAGTGGAGAATGCACAGAAAGAACACGAAACGTTAGTTGCAGCAGAATCACTGACATGGGGTATTTATGCACAGAGGGTGTGTGAACGGTGAGTCGGAGCTTGTGTCCATTTTTTTTCTCTCTTCAGTTCGGGAGGAGATGCTAAGATTTTATGCTGAGAGGGTTTTGTATTTTACAGTTTCCAAAATGCTCCACAAACCACACACACTGCCCGTTGAACGCTGTGGCGGACACTGACACACCGGCGCTCTCCTGTGTAGTGACCGCTGGCCAGCTGCCACCGTGCTTGACCCTGGCCAGCACTGGAGAAGAGGACACCGCGACATTGCAACCTCCCTACCCCCAGCCTCTGCGGATTCAAGTCAGATGAACGTTCCAGTTTATGGGTGGGCTCCTTTCAACAGGGGGCTCTTTCCAGCAAAGCCTTTGCCTAGTCATTTGTACTTATGAAGAGAAACTGCATTTCCAGAATGAGAAATGCCTTTGAATGCTCAGCCTGAAAAATGAATTTTCTATTTTTTGGTGAGATTTTGATAATCATCATCTTGTATTTATTGCAACTTTAAAGAAAAAAAAAGGTTTTGACCATCCATAAACAAACACATATGGCTTTATAGTAGTATTCTTCTAACTTATCCTTCCTCGCCTCTCTCTGCTTTGAGGCGGCAGCTGTGCAGAAGGTCAACTTCCGGCCTCCTCCCCTTGCTTGCTTCTCCCCTACTGCCCCCCTGTGTAAGCCGCGAAGGAAGATCCCAAAGGGCTGTGCCACACAGAGCCACCCGTGAAGATGCCTGCAGCTTTAGTGTCTTGTCAGGAAAATAAAGCTGAGACCTGCCATCCAGTTGCTCAAAGTCAGTGACTGAGTGATGAGTGGTGAAGAGCTCTGTGTGTGCCCACCTTGAACAGCCTGCATTTTGTCAGGACTCCCTACAGCAATAAATGTCTAAGAAACCTTTATCATCTCGTTACTGTCATTTATTCAGGCACTGGCATCCTCTGTATCACCAATCAACACACAAGTGTCATTTTATAAGTTCATTTGTGAAGTCAGTTGTTGGGACCGCAGAACGTATTGAATCATGAAAACAGTGTCACAACAGTCATTGGGGACTGAAAATAGATCACAAATGTTTGTTGAACCCAGTGAAAGAGTTCTTTAAATCCTCATTGTTCCTTTGTCAAAGGTACCACTACGTGTGTCTTTGGAGGTCTGGGCACATTGCCTCTTCCTTCCTGAACCCTAAGGATGAATGGGGCCTCTCTTGGGGGAGATGGGGGAGAGGAGGAATAATTCCCTGGAGCTGCATAAGAGGAAGTGGCCCCAGATGATGGTCACGTCCCAGGTGTTCTAAGTTGAGAATCGAGGGGCTTTGTCACCTGGGAGTGGTTGTTCCAACTGTGGATTCAGACTTCCACACATTTTAGTTTTTAGGCAAGTCCCTGGCACTCAGTGGGGACCATGTCCACGCCCTTTTCTCTCTATGTACATTTTCTGGTTATGCACATTTTTATTTCATCAAAGCCCACACACACAAGGGGACTGAATCCAAACAAAGTCATGGAATGTTCAGATCAATTCCTCTAGGTTGAACTTTGTGGTAATAATAATTGGGTTGCTTTGCCTCAGAATAGCAACCTAGCTGATTGCCCTTTTGAGGGGTCCCTTCTCTCCTAGTAGTTCAGTTGTAACATCTAATTACCCATAACTTCCAGTGGAGACAGGTGTCATCAGTCTAATTACCAAATTAGATGCTCACGCAAGGGAGCTGCTGGGGATGGTGGAGACAGCGTTCATTAAAAACACTGTGCATTTCTTTCCTATGAACAATTTGTAGATTCATTTCTAAGATATATGATAGTTTTCCAAGCATTTTACAATTTTTAAGTCATCATGAAAGGGCATGTGTGAATAAATGAAAATAATCTGAGTATAATTTATAGTTTACAATTACCCTGTTTATAAGGAACTAGAATGAGAACTTAATATTTTCTAAGTAGAATCATACTGTACTTGTCTTTTTGTGATTGGCTTATCTCAGTATATGTTGTCATGTGCATCAGAATTTCCTTGCTTTTTAAGGCTTAATGATATATTCTGTTGTACATATATATCACATTTTGATCATTCATTCATCCGTCAGTGGGCATTTGGGTTGTTGCTACCTTTTGGCTATTGTGAATCGTGCTATGATGAATATTCATGTACAAATATCCCTCCAAGACTCCGCCTTCAATTCCCTTGGATATATTCTTTAGCTATATGTGCCCAGAAATGGAATTGCTAGATCATATGGTAATTGTATTTATAATTTTTTTAGGAACCTTGGTACTGTTTCCCACAACAGCTGCACCATTTACATTCCTAAAATGGTGTCATCAGTTCTAAAGTCCTTGTGAAGCCTTTGTAAAATGTGCATTTTGGTTGAATGTGAAAAAAACCCAACAACTCTAGCAAATGCCTTGAGAACTACGAAAAAATTTCCCAAAGTCACTCTTTCTAATTCACTAAACACCAGATTTTGTATAGAGAAAGGAAAGTCTGAGTACCGGCAATCACAAATATTTTCAACATAGAAAAGCAGCTTTCAAAGTCGGAAAACAGCACAAATACCAAAGTTTCAGGACTAATACTGTATAAGGAAAGTTCCTCCAGAACTTGCTTTTTTTTTCTCACTGCAAAGCAGAGAAATCAAGAACACCATAGTTTCCAGTCTGAATAGGCCTCGCGGTGACAGACGGAGTGGGTAACGTCCGGTTTACGCATGGCTGTGCCAGCTCGGCTCTGCCAGCCTCGCCTCCTTTAACCTCAGGGGCGTGGCCTGCAGGCTGCACCCAGTGACCAGCCATCTGGCCTCTGCCCTCTTAGCCTTCCTTCTTCATCATAAATTATATCAGGGAACTAAATGCCACTTTATAATTAATTACCTTAATTAATTAATCCCTCCACATTTACCCATGTTTTTAATTATCCTCTTTCACTCTTCCAAGAAAACTCAGTTATTTTCTACAGTTCCCTTAATCTCTAAGGGTGTAAAAAATGCACATTGCATAAGATAGTCTATCTTGAGATATGGGGGGGCATAAAACAGGAACTATCTTCTGGAGGGTGGGCCCCTTATAGTAAAGGCTCACCCCACTAGGTGAGTGTTCTAGGAACCCATCTGTATCAGTATACCAGCTGGCAGTATTGTGAGAGGCTGCATTTGGCCTCAGTGAATTTATTTTGAAGACTTTCAAAGCATTTGCTCATTTCATGATGGGTGATTTACAAACACACCTGTCCACAGTGCACTGAGTGTTCAGCAGTTTTTGACCAAAAAAGAGCATGACCCTCATGCCCAACCTCCCTCTTCACTCGATCTTGCGCCAAGCAACTTGTTTTTTCATTTGCTAGATGAAAAAAGTCTCAAAGGGAAAAGTTTTGCTGATGTGAAAGAGATGAACAAAAAATGGCAGAAGCACTAAAAAGCATCAAAATCAATCAGTTTAAAAACTGTTTTGAGCAATGGAAAAAATGTCTCAATAGGTATATGAGATCAAATGGAGAGTACTTTAAAGGTAACTGAAGTTTAAACACATTAGAATAAAGATACAATTTTTTATAAATAAAAAAGGTCAAAAGAACTAATATATTTACACTTTTACCCCCTGAAGTTTTTAATGGTAAAAGTCCCATTCATAACTTTCATGATTCTATGACTAATTCAATAACTTCCTAGTGTATTTTGCTGAACACCCTGTTATGTGATTTTTACACTGATTGTTTTATATTTCAACATTAATACTACCTTTAATTATTGAGTTTACTGTACCTGCACACACATTTATACTCATGTAAGTCACATTTGATGAGCAAGTTTGACTCTTAATGACCATTTCTAAAAATTAGAATTGAATGAATTTTCCCCATAAAAATAATTTTCTGTAACTTGTTTTCTTAAGGAAAAAATCAAGATAAATGAAAAGTCTGGGCAAAACAATTGCGAAGTAATGTGAGCCACACCTGCGAGGCTGTTATTAAGGTGAAGTCACAGCCTCCCGGTGAAACCGAACGCTGAATGTGACAAATTGGCAAGATACAGGGAAACCACCTCTGAATTTAAGGGATTCATAAAGGCATTGAACAATTTTTTTTTTTAACTCAAAGTGAAGAAAAAAAAAGCTGGAATGCTTGAGAAAGGGATAAATTGATCTTTAGCATTAAAAAAAGCACAAAATTCAGGTAGAGCAAAAACCCAAAACAAATACAAATAAGCTCTAAAATACCACAGAACAGCACAGATATCAAATGAAGGCAATAAAATTGTGCTCTTTTGAAAGTACTTTCAATTCTGTATTATTTTTTCCAGTTTGGAAAGATGTTAGTGTAATTCACACATACATGCTAAAATCATTTTGTTTTTCTTCAGCTTCCTCCAAAGCATCCCTTGGACTGCAGGGTGGGAATGTTACGTGGGTGGAGTAATAGGGACCCTCGTCTCAAACTAGCATGTGTGTGAGTGACTGAATTATGTCCCTGGTGAGCACTGAAACAGCCATAAAGACTTTTGGGGTTTGACTTGGCTTCACAATAAATAAAGATAAATTGGTAAGAATTCCTCTAAACAGTTAGTGTGAGAAAAATGCTGTGTCAAAATTCCAATTTAGATGCAACCAGAACTAAATTAAATATCTGGGAATTGGTCCTGTTCCCAAGGCTACTGAAAACTCTCCGTTTCTAATGATACTCTTGTATGGCGATATAGAAGGAGGCAGGCCGGAAATGGCTGTCTGCCTTCGTTGAGGAAAACTGACCTGCTAAAGGTCGGCCCTCTCAAGGAATTGCTCCATGTCGTGATAATGCTATTAAAAAATAAGAAGGAAAGGGACCATATAAAATATTGTTTCAGTTTAATACTTAAAAAATATTAAGAATATTGAAAGTGTGTCTTATGTTTTTTGAATGAAACAAAACCAGTAGAATAAATAGCAAAATATGACACAGTAATACATGAACATAATAACAATGATGATTATGTCCAAATGAGTGCTTGTAATACCTATTCTAATATATTCATGTATGAATTTATTAGGTTCTTATTTTACAAATGAGAAAAATGATACTCATTTACAAATGAGGATGATGAGGGTCAGAAAGGGTAAGAAATTTGCCTTTGATCATACAATAAGAGAGTTCCTGGAGTACTGTAAGTATTCAATCAGTGTTAGCAATTATGTGTCAGGTGGAAAAGAGAAAAGCCTGATCCCAAGTGTATTTATCAGGAATCTTTTAAGTACAAGTGAATTTAATATAGGAAATAAAGTGCTTATAGTAATAACATACAACTATTATAGATGACCCAAAACATTTAGGAAAGTGGAAGGGAAAACATTGCTGAGTTTTATCACCAAAAGTCAATCAGTCTTCATAAGCCAGAAGTCAATCACTCTTCATAAGCCAGATAGAGAAAGACAAACACTGCATGGTTTCACTTATATGTGGAATCTTACAAAAAATGTCCAATTCTTTGAGACAGAGTAGAAAAGTGGTTGTCAGGAGCTGGGGAGTAGAGGAAATGGGGGGGGGGGATTGGTGAAAGTTACAAACTTTCAGGTGTAAGACAAATGAGGTCTCAGGATCAAATGTAAAACATGGTGACTGTAGTTGGTAACATTGTGTCTGTATAATTAAATTTTGCTCAGAGTACAGAACGCCTCTGCCTGCCCTCCCCTGCTCCTCACCAAAGGTAACTATGTGAGGTGATGGATGTGTTTGTTAATAAGCTTGATGGAGAGAGTCCTTTTGCAATGTGGAACTATTGTGTCAAATCATCACATTGTAGACTCTAAATATCTTACAATTTTATGTCAATTATACCTCAATAGAACTGAAAAAGGTCACTATTCATGTTTTCCTTTAATTTGTATGCTAATACTTAGAGCCTACTTGTTCTTTTAAATCTAACATTGAAATATTCCATGTTGGTTATCTGAAAATACTATTTTAAATGTGCCATAATTCAGCCGTATTTTTGATTTAGGTTGTTTATAGGACTACAGTTATTACTATTATAAGTGATATATAATGAATATTTGATGACTGTTTCCTGAATCTATAATATTCCTGAGGAGAGATTTCAAGAGTTGAAGCTAGAGCATCACAGGGTATATGCCTGTCTAAGGGAAAACATCGTACAAACGTATGCAATCACAGAGACTGTGAAGTCTGTCTTCATGCACTACAGGAGTCTGAGAATCTGGAGTGCCCAAGACAACCTCACTGCCCATAAAACCCATTCTCCTCTTTGCTGAGAGAGCACTGAGGCTGCCTCTCACATCACCCAACTGCCAAACCGATGGCACCTCTCCTCACCGCACAGTCTCCCTTCTCTCCTGAAGACAGGCCGGGCTGGCAGTGCCTCCTCCTCCGGCCACCCTCTCGTCTGTGCACTTGATCCCACCTGTTCTCATCTGCTCAGGAACATGGCTCCTCTAAGTGTCCGGCCTCTTTGCTGGAACATCCTTAGTTTTGGGCTTTCAACTGGGACGTATTTCTTCAAGCACAAATGCACAATTTTTCTTAAACAGAAATCCTTCTTTGATTCCCACCCTCCTTCAGCTTCTGCCCCTGTCACCTACTCCAGTCTTCAGCAGGGTTTTTTGTGGAGGAGTGGTCTAGACTTGCAGTCTCCACTTCATCTCTTCCCATTCTCTTTTTGTTTCTTTCCTTGTTTGTTTGTTTGTTTTTCAATTATAGGTTACACTCAACATTATTTTTGTAATAGTTTCAGGCATATAGCATAGTGGTTAGATAACCATATACTTTCCAAAGTGTCCCCCCATATTTCTAGTACCCACCTGGCACCACACACAGTTATTACAATATTATTGACTGTATTCCCTGTGCTGTGCTTTACATCCCCATGGCTATTCTGTTAACTACCAGTTTGTAGTTCTCAAAATCTTCCTCTCCTTTTTCATTCAGTCCCCCAAATCCCCTTCCCTTTGGCAACCATCAGTGGGATCTCTGTATCTACGAGTCTGGTGCTGTGTTGTTTGTTTCTTTATATTGTTCTTTAGATTCCACATATAGGTGAAATCACACGGTATTTGTCTTTCTCTGCCTGACTTATTTGCCTTCGCATAATGCCCTGTAGGCCCATCCACGCTGTCTCCAATGGCAGGATTTCATTTGTTTAAGGCTATTCTCTCTTGAATCCATATCTTTTAATTCATTCATTCCAGACAGTCTTGGGTATCTGCACAAATACCATGGTCATGTACCTTTAGAGACAGGCATAAATTTTGTTCCAGGGGGACTCTTCTGCCAAGACACAGATCTTGTTTAGGCTCGGAGGGAAAGGGATGTGGTGTGAAAACTGAGTGTGGAGCTGGAATGGGGAAGGACAGAAGGAGTTAACAGCAGGGAAATGATTTTGACATTCACTGACAGAGGAGGGAAAACAGGTTCCGAGGCACGCAGGTCTAATTGTGAGCACAGAGCACTTTTGCCATCCCTGCAGGGTTAATTCTATCTAAGACTCATGCTTTGCAATATATCCGGGAAGGTGGGGGTTATGAAGAAAGATATAGGTCCTAGAAAATGTCTCAAGTGGTGAAAGCCCCGTGCTTGAGTAATTGAAAGCTAAACTGGACCAAGCACTATGAAATATAATTTGGCTCTCTTCTCCAGGGAATGGAGAAAATGACCTAATAGGTCTTTTCCATCTCTGCTTCCCCTGACCTCTGGCTGTTAACATCACTTTTCCTCGTTATGTCAAAATGAATTGCCTATTTACCACTGAACTCTGGAAAGCATTTTTTTTCCTCCCTAGGTAAGACAACAACCTGGCATTTGCTACATGCACTTCATTTCAACTTAATCGATGTGCCAAGAGTCGTTCTGAAATAGGTATTATTATTTTCAGGAAATTTAGCTTACTTGCTGGGTATATGGTTCCTCCTCACTGTCAAGTCGGAGTGCTCCCAAATTTCAGAAGAAATTCCCAAAAGAATGTAAAATATATTAGCAAAATGGGAAGGAAAATGAAGTGATATGGCCTTTAAATTGCCAGTAACCTGCATAGCAGGGTCATTTATTGGTGCTGAAACCCGCTCAGCCTGGTTTGTTTGCATGACAATAAAAACAGAAAAACACTGATGCGGGATGACTGCGTTTATGCTCTACAGTATTGCATGCATTTTTCTTTCCTGGGTGGAAAGAAGGAATAGAAGGCACTTAAATATCTTACCAAGAAATAAATGGTGTTTTCTGGAGATTTTAGATATGTACACACACATATATCCATACATTGATACGTATATGTATATATCACTTTCATCACTAAGATTAAGGGAAAAGTGACAGATTGTAATTTACCAAAAAAGAAAATCATTGTTTTCTGCACAGTCTTGATTAAATGAGGCAATAAATCATATGTCTAAAACATGCCAAGCATCTGCCAAAGCAAAAGTTGTCTCAGAAAGTGACGAGAATAGAATTGCGGAGCGGTAGGCATTTTATAGTCTGTCACTGATGTGACAAGTAATGATAAAGGGCAGCATTATGTCTCCACTACTGATAGTCCAGCCACATATTTTCTACTGCAATTCTTTTGTTTGGCCCCCTTTATCTTCATTTAAATGGTCTGCATTTGCTTGAACTGCAGCAAAGATATATATTTTCCCTGCTAATGATGTGTCTCCCACAGTCCCAGGATGATTTTCGCACTTGATGCAACTCATCCATGGAGCGGGGGAATGCAATCAGTCAGTGTGCTGCAAATGGAGCTGGACACGACGTTGACTTTTCCTGCTCTCTGCGGACAGACAAGCCCGGCATGCGAGTGTCTTGTGGAGGCTCCCATCTCAGGAGCCATGTCTTTTCCCCATTACTTTATAAGGGTCGTTCAGCCTGTAAATTCTGCCTACCAACATCTGTGTTAGACCAAGTCCCTGTTTGTGATTCTGAGACAACCCTTCCTGCTTATTTCATTAAGAGGAGAACAAACAAATACAAATCTATTCAAATTAATCAATAAAACTAAAAATTACCAGGGTTAGCTCATTTCTGAAAATACAAGGCCTCCCTCTGAACAACCAGCCCATGCCCAGCAACGTAGCACACACTATGGGAAATGTAGTGGGAAAAGGCACACCCCTCATAGCTGGGAGCTCACAAACTCAGCAGGGATATTGTAACTCTGCAGATATTAAGATAATTCATACCTCAAAACAGGGCTGACTTATCTGAGATGTTCGGTGTAGGTGGTATAAGGGTTCTTCAGAAAGGGAGGATCCTGGACCTTGAAGTGATTAAGATTTATATGGATGGAAAAGAGGAAGGAAAGGTGAGCTTTAGGAATGAAATTTAAAAAAGGCAGGATGTAGCAGTCCTGAAATGCACCCTCATTATAAAAACAGAAAGAAAACAAAGCAACTGATCAACCAGTCAGCCAAACAACAGCAACCCCTGCTTGGGTGTCACCTTAATGAATGTGAAACTGTGCAACTATGTGAGTGCGAAGAAAACCAAAAACAATGAAACAACCTGTGATCTCCATTCCACTTTCCTTTCCTTTAGAGACTATAATTTCTTATGCTTTCATTTTCAAATTGTTCTTTTTGGAGCTAGGTAATACACACACTGGCAAACTATTTAATGCGAAAGGGTATGTATTGAAAAATAGATCCTACCTCATACCTCCAGTACTCCACTGTTCTCCTTACCAGAAGTAATCCCTTTTACTAGTTTTTTCTCTATATTTCTTGGATATTTCAGGCATATAGAATTACATATATATGTGTTTTTATGTATAATACTTATTTACATATATTATTATATTATGTATTATTTATAGAGAATTTATTTCCTCAATTATAAGAAATTCATTTATATAGTATTATAATAAATAATTTATATTTTTTAAAATTCATCTATATATAACAGAGATACTATATAAATACACATACACATATATACGCATACATATAATCTATATGCCTAAAATCACTGACATACTATATACATGAATTTTTCCCATAATATTTTAAACTCCATGGGTAGTTCTTTTGAAAATCTGGCACTATATTATTCTACTGGTCATAGAAATACTCTTCACTTATTTATGCTCATTTTGTACCAAGAAATAGTTTTAATTTTTACCATATGAGTCTGGTGGATTCTCACAAAATCTACCTAAAAATCATCATGGCAAGAATCATGAAATGTCCCAGATGGTCTGATTGGGTCAAGTCGTCCTGTGAAAGGCACCAGCGTGGACAAACCAGAGCAGCCCCGGTGCCTGGAACTTGCTCCACCCAGGCCCTGCGACCTTCGCACCAGAGTCCCATGGATAGGAGCTTGCCATGGTTTTGAACAAAAGTGGACTCTTCGTGAAATGTCAAGAGGAGATACCAACATTGCAAATCCTAAGTGCCTTTTCATTTCTTTAAGTCCAGAGCTAAATCTGAATGGGGACAATAGAGGCAAGTCAAGAAGAATTGAATTTGCATACTTTTGTCCATGTTATATGAAATGACATGTTCAGAAAGATGCCTGTAAGTTATGTCAGGTAGTTGTCTCTGACAATGAGTTTTGAATAAACTTTAGGGTCACAATTAAATATTAAATTTTTTTCTCTTTGGACAAGGAACAGAGACAACTTAAACTAGTTCAAGCAAAAGATGTATTTCATGGAACCCTAAAGCATGAAGGGTAGCTGGGTTGTCCCAGGATTTATCTTCATTTTACAGGTTAGGAAACTGAGGATTATAGCGAATAAACAACCAGTCCAAGGCTTTTGGCTGCTAGTCCATGTCAAGCAGGCCGAGCTAGCTAAAGCAATCAAAGGGCAAAATTTTGAGAACGAGTTTTCTTATTGAAGAAAACACTTTTTTTTTTGGTTAAACACATTATATTTCTCCAACATATAAAGTAGTACTTCTCAAGTTTCTGCACTTTAATAAGGTGTTTCGAAAGGAACTCAAAAGCAATTCTTTATCTCTTGTCTGTTGCACTTACCTCCTCTGTAAAACTGCTCTTGCCATATTGTATTTATTGGTTTAGAACAATTATTGAGTGTTTACATTTACAGTGTGATTGTTGGATTACATGTCAGTCATTCCCAACTAGTCTATGAGTACTTGGCATAATGCTAGCAGATAGGAGTGTGATTGTTAAGTGAAGTAAAGTTGAATTGCAGTAGCCCCGTGTACATATAAGAGGCAAATATACATTTTTTTTTTCTGTCTGAGTTAAGATGTGGAAAGACACTGTGATTTGAAACAGGAGTTTAAGAAACAATGATTAGATTTCTAGAGTGGGTGCCTCCGTAATTAGACCTTTCATTTGAAAAGCAGTCTAGGGCAAATTGTGGCAGACACTGAATGCCAGGTTAAATAAGGAATCTATCTAGCAGATAAAAGGGAATCAGCAATGATTTCTAAGCAACATGCTATCTGTGTTGCTACCGATAAAAGGTGATAAGGCCTTGAATTAGGGTGGTAACATTTTGAAAAAAGAATCAACAAATGTAATCAATCTGAAAATTTTTACTTATGAAAGGACCCATCTTCCTCATTTTTAGTAAGGTTAATGAGGACTAGAGAGAACAAGAAACTTGTCTGTAATCATATAACTAGTAGTAGGATAGGGATTTTAATTCTAGTTTGTTAGCTAGATATGTCAGTGTTAAACTGAAGAGCCTGAGATAATCTCCCTTCTAGAATTAGGTGCTCATCCTTGCTCTAATGAATGAAATAGCTCTGTCCGAAGAAGAGGACTTATTTTCATGGCTGTAAACTTGTGGCACCTCTCTGCACATCTCTGAGGTCAGGCCAGTCATTGCCTGGCCCTTAGGCAAGTTCTGGTCCCCAATTTGTGCCAGTCAATTCTACCATATTTCTCATTCATGTATAATCCATGGTCACTGAACGATACATATATGCCCAAATACATCTACTTTCTCTCTATCCCCTAGCACTATACTTAGTGCACGTATTGATGTGTTTTTCCCCTTCTCTTGAATACCTCTCTTCCCCATTGTTTTAGTTCTATCCTCACAGCCCTCGCTCTGTCATACATAAATCTCTATACGCTCAACATTACAAGACACCTCCATATCCTCTTTCTCGTCTTCCCTCTCTTCCTCTGTTTCAGAGGACACAAGTCGCAATCGCCTTTGAAGACATCCTTGGAAGAAAGCGCATGGATATTTTACACTCCATGTCTTTAGGGACCAAGAAGGGAGCATTCTTTGTATTGCTTTCAGGTGATTAGTTTTCTAGTCCTGTCTTAGATAGCTCAGGCTGCCACAACAAAATACCATTGTCTGGGTGGCTTAAAAAAACAAATTTATTTCTTGTAGTTCTTGAGGCTGAAATATTGAAGATTAGGGTGCCGGCCAATTCTGTTCCTGATGAGACTCTTCCTGGTGTGCAGACACCCACCTTCTCGCTTCGTGCTCACATGGCAGAGAGACACCCGGGTCTCTCTTCTGCATTTTACATGAACGCTGATCCCGTAATCAGTGTCCCACACTTACAAATGAATCTAAGACGAATTACCTCCCAAAGACCCACCTCCAAATATCATCACATTGGGAGTTAGAGCTTGGACATTTTAATTTTGGAATGACCCAAATATTCAGTCCACAACAAGTCATAAACCAAACCTAACCAAAAAATGAATTGGCCTTTGACAACTCAGCTACTGTATTTTTTGGATTATAAGACACAGTTTGACCCCCCAAGTTTGGGAGGAATAATGGTTATTAATGCTGCAGCTGAGTTCTGTTCACATTTACATTGGTGAAATATTATGTTATTTATGTTATTAAATATTTTGCCACATTTTTTGCTTCAATTTTTTCCCCCTATTTTCCTTCTCTAAAACCTAGGTGCATCTTATGGTCCAAAAAACACGGTATATGCTCTATCTGTCTCCATCACTGTTATTTATCAACTTATTGATTACTCTTCTCAACTGAGGATGCTGGGACCAGAATGATTTCAAAATCTGCCTAAATAATTCATCTCACAACTTCCTTCCCTGGGCTTCAGTAACACTGACTGATGTTCATTAAACATTTGCCACCCATTCTCAAGACCACGTCTGTGTCTTGCTCTCACTCTAATCTACTCCATTACAGAGGAATAATAATTCTAGTGTCTGAATCTCAGACTACCTTCTTCTATTATCTGATTTGTCTTGTTTCTTGACCTTCTGTGTCCATGCCATTTTCTTCCAACCCAATTGTTCTCTCTGGTACTTATTTCTTTTCTATGCAGCATGAATTCCATGGTTCAACACCTGAACCAGCATCGTCTATCTCCTTGGCCCCACATTCCCTCCACACACTTGGCCAGACAGACTTCAACTCTAGATAATACTTCTGTGTGCTTTGTTATTCCTAAACCCAGATGGCAGAGTTAATGCTGGAGAAAATATAATGTCTGTGCTAATGGGAACCACCACAAATGGACACAGTTCAATCTCAGCTGGGCCCTGAGAAACCAAAGTCACACCTCTCTCATGTTGGTGAGCTTCTTGTCCAATTTGCTTTGATGAATAACCTTCACCTGTCTCTTTAAGCATCTATTCAGTTACTATTCTTCACTCTACCCATCAAAATTTTTGACTCCTAGTTTTCAGCGGAGGTTAAAATTGATTTCAGCTTCTCACTAGACTATGAGCTCCTTGAGGTCAGGGAACCTGTTTTATTCATTTTTGTTCCCTTGTCACGGTGCTTGGCATATTTTAGACACTCAATAAATATTGAATAACTTTACCTTTTCCCTATGCATAAACTGATTGACATCAACATTGAGACTTAGCTGTTATCCAAAGATACGTTTATCTGCCTTATGGGACCAACTTATTTGCCTATGCACAAAACCTCTCCTCTTGTTGGCTTCCAGAGACCTTGTTCCATTAGTTACCACCTCTCTCTTACGCATTCAGGTTCTTCCTCTATTAACTGTTTTTTTTTTTTTAGCTATAAATACTTACAAATGTCTCTGATATGAGACAATCTAATAAGAATATTCTTTTGAAATCTGAATTTCTCTCTAGCTACTACAAAGCATTCTACTTTTCATCACCTCTAAAATCATTTATAAGATAATTTTTACTCCTACCACAATCTGGCTTAACCCTCAATCTCTGGAAACTGTCACAATGACCTCCAGCTGTCAAAGCCAACACGCATGTTCAAGTCCTTGCCTCCCTGAAATGCAGCACTTCCAAAATTTTTCCTTGGCTTCTGTGATTTTATGTTTTGAATCACTTCTCAGTTTCCATACAGGCTCCTCTTCTGTGCTTCAACCTGTAACTGCCAGTGGTCCTCGGGGACCTCTCTTCTCACGCACCTCCCTGGGTGTTTCAGCTGACCCCAAACTATATCTAGAAACTTAAGACTTTATGTTACAACACATTGTCTTTGTGTTGTAATAGGTGCTAATGGTGGGGAATATTGCTTGAAAGCATAAGACCAAACAACCACTAACTTTTGAGATGATCTATTTCAGGGTTTTTCAGTGTTTTTGGCATTTTGTACTTGATAAGCCTTTGTTACAGGGGCTGCTGTGATGCCTAGCACATCACTGACTTTTACCCACTAGATGCCAGTAGTACCCCTGTGTTGTGATAACCAAAATTGTCTCGGATGTTACCAAATACCTCCTGCAGGGTAAAATTGCCCCCCTTGTTAAGAAACACTAATCTATCTAAAAGGGGCTAATAACAATGAGCAAAGGAGGAATAACTAGTTCATTGTATTGTTAGGTTCCAGAAATGGGCTCAAATTTCACTTTAGTCTGATCATGTTTTGAATGAAATCTGTATGTCTTGAAATTTGCACTTCTCTTTACCTTTGCCATTCCCATTGACTTTGCCACTTATTTGCCACCATTTCCTGGAAATTAAAATTTCCCCTCTTTGTTCTGTGATTTGCTTTCCATGGAATATAGGTAGCAGTGCTGGGAAACCTTAACAGCAGCCTGGAATAGATGGTACTTCTGGAGGAGGGGTGGGGATTGCTGAGAGCTAACCAATCATGAAAGAAGGAAAATACAACTTTTCATGGGGACTACTGCAACTGTACCTAATTCACTTTTTTTGATAAATTACTGAAACTTGCAATGACTTGGTGTCTTTCTGCATGTGAATTCAACTAATATGAAAATAGGAATTATCTCAGTAAACTTTTGAACCTTCATTACTTTTCATTGATATCTTTTTTAGATTAAATGCAAATTTAAGTCTTTCCTATATTAATAGACTGTGCACATCCCTTAAGAACGTGCCCTTCCAGAACACCTTGGCAAAGGTTGCCTCTCTACCTGCTTGTAAGTTCGCTTCTCGGTGAACCATTGAGAGTAGGGACACACCTGTGACAGTTGGGAAAGAATCGATGTCTTTGGAATTATAAACATCAGCAGGCGCACATTGAAGAGTCTGCCTGGTTAGTTGGAGTAGACCAAAACAAAATAAAATGCAAAATAAGAACAAAACACATCATCTCAGCCACACATTTATTAAAGAATCTTATAAATTAGAAATCCTTTTCCTTTCATGAGATGATGCTTAAGTAGGTTAAACAAATTCCTCAAAGAGAAGGTAAGAAAGATATGCACTCATCGGACCACAAAGTAAATGGTGACAGTTATTTGCTACTTAAAATTTGACCAAAACTTCACATTTTGCAAACCTCTGCATTGAGTGCTGAAGATACAGACAATAGGAAGGTATGCACTTTTGAAAAAAACTTAGAGCTTTTGTAAAGGATTTATGTTTTTTGAGGTTTCTTAAAGCAGCTCAGTTGCCATGGCTGGCAGACAGCCAGTTGATTAGAGAGAATTAGAGTTCACGTCTTTTTTTCCCCATTAGAGTTTCTAGTTTGCCCTAATTTGGAGTCATTGGATTTTTCTTCCTAGAAAATTCAAGGCATGCAATTCCCCCTTTCAGTTCAACTATGAAACTGTTAACTGGGCAACAGTGGAATGAGGTTCCCCTTAAATGATTCTGACATTCTTCAGAAGCAAGACCACGATCACCTTTAATCTTAATGGATTGGAACTAATTTTTGAAGACCCAAAGTTTCCTCAACTGGAAAGAAAATAAATGATAAGAAACACCAACAAAACCCACATACAGTAAACATAAGCTCCAGAGACTAGAAGTCATGTCTTAACCAAACAGATGATCAGTGATGATTAATGCCTTGTACATAAATTTCTCTCTGGAAAACTATTCAGAAATTCTTTTGATGTAGCACTCACATGAATTCGACCTTAAAAAGGCAACTGTTTCCTATCACTCTCTGTTCTCTGTTCATTTTATTTTTCTTATTAACTGTTATGATCACTGACATTCACTGTAGCTTTTTTACTTCATAAACCTTTAAACTTTTTAACACTTAAACTATTTTATAGTAACACTTAAAACATAAACACATTTTACATTTTTATAAAATATTTCTCTTTCTATCCTTATTCTATAAGCATTTTGCTATTTTTAACATTATTTCTTTACTTTTTAAGTCTTTTTTGTTGTTAAAAATTAAGACACAAACACACACACGCTGCTTAGGCCTATACAGAGTCGGGATCACCAGTGTCACCGTCTCCCAGCTCCACGTCTTGTCCCACAGGAGGGTCTCCAGGTGCAATGACACGGACAGAGCTGTCGTCTCCTGTGATAACACTGCCTTCCCTGGACCACCTCCTGGAGGGCCTGCCTGAGGCTCTACTTAAGGAGGTGTCGCTCTTTTCAGTAATAGGTCCATGGTGTTTTTTTCCCCTTCATCATAGATTTTCTCTGTGTTAATGAAAACCTTTTGGTGTTGGAGTCCATTATTGAAAACCTTGTAAAGAGACTGTTAAGGTCTGGAAAACCTTCTGCCCTTCACTGTGAGTTTTCTTGGGGGTTCTTTTTCTTCTGCAATTTCCTTTTGTGTTGACTCTTCTTTAGCCACATGTTCCCGTCCCAGTTCTAACAATTCCTCATTAGCCAGTTCCTCAGGAACCACCCTGGGGCTCCCTCCATGTCATCCTCATCCATGCCTGGGTTAAAGTTGTTGAGCATCTCAATGATAGCCTTCTTGATTATTGTAACCTCCTCATCCTTGGCAAATCCTTTGAAGTCATGGATGAATCTCTTGTGTGTCTTCTTCCAGATGTCATTTATATACTACTGCTTTGTAACACCATCCCAAGCCCAAGCAAGGTTCTGGATGCAATCATAGATGTTGTGATCCTTTTAGAATTGCATCTTCTCAGTGTCTTCCTCAGTTGCAACAATAGCCTGGGTGAAGGTTCTCCTCAGGTGGTGGGCCTTAAAAGCTGCTATAGCTCTTTGGTCCATTGGTTGCATCTAAGAGGTGGAATGGGAGGGACAAACACCCCTTTGATATTGGGTTGAAGATCACCAATAGAAGGAGGCTATCTAAGAGCATTATTAACAATAAGCAAATTATTGAAAGGTATGTTATTCTCCAAATACTACTTTTTTTCATTTTGCTGGCATCACAATGTAGGAGGGCATCTTGGAAGAGGAGCTGGGTCATCCAGGACTTCATACAGTACCTGTAGGATGCTGACAGCATGTGGTTGCTTGAAGGACCTGGAGTTCTCACTGTGCCAGACCACGGAGGGTTTCCATTTGCAGACTGCAATACCACCCTCAAGCAAGGTTAACAACTCCAAACCTGGCTTTGGCTTGGCCTCCCTGTGGATGAAAGTCTTTTCAGGCATTTGTTTCCAGAATAGGGAGGTTTCATCTATATTGAATATTTGCTCCGGCAAGTAATTCCTTCACAACCAGCTTATCTGGAGTTTCCAAAAATTCTTCAGCCGCCTTCCCATCAGCACTAGCAGACTTACCACTCACTTTCACATTGTTTAACGAATAACAATTCTTGAGTTGTTTAAACCACCCAGAACTAACAGTAAATTCAACATCTACTCTTGTCCAGCCCTTTCTCTCAACAACACAAAGAAACATTTGGCTTTGGCCATGATCTTCACGGTGCTGAGAGGGCTATGCTTCTGTGTGTGGTCTTCAGTCCAGGTCCAGGTTATTAGAACGTCTTCATGTCTGATACAGGCCCTTCTGGCATTTTTGTTAGTCTCGTTGCCTTTAGTGGAACAGATTCTTGAAAGGCTTCTGTCATTTTGTTCTTGTTTTTCAATATCATAGCTGTGGTGGAATGGGACATGCCTGACCATCAGTGATTTTGCACTTTTGTGGGCCTTAATCACTTTAACTTCATATCCAGGTCAGTCACTTGACGTGGCCTCTTACTGGCAACATTTGCAGTAGATTCTGTATGCTTAGGGTGACGATAAACAAAATAATGAGAGACAAAATCAAGCAGAAGAGAAAATGATGCCATTGAGAAACACAGTAAACATGGGGTGTATGAGTTTGCTGGCATGTAATATGACCTCCTGTTCTAGAGCAAGCTGAATTTCTATAAGCAGAAAGAGTATACTCTGAGATAATGATAAAAAGTATAATAATACATTAGTCACTAACACAGTCATTTACTATCATTATCAAGTATTTTATACTGTACGTAACTGTATGTGCTATATACTTTTATTCAAGTGGCCGTGCAGGTTCATTTATACCAGAGTCATCACAAACAGTGAGTGATGCATTGTCCTACAACACTGACACTAAAATGGCTATGGTGTCACTACATGATAAGAATTTTTCAGCCTTATTACAATATTATGGGACCACCATCGTATATGGTCTATCACTGACACAAACATCATTATGTGGTACATGACTGTAATAAAAAATTGTAACAATATTTGAATGGTCTACTGAGTCAGTGATAATAAGTAAAAGGTGGTAAATAGTTGGAAAATCTTATTATTTTTTACTTGGTGATCAAATAGATACAATTTCAGCAAGTATGGTTGTACACTATAATTATTCCTAAACTTTGCATGTTTCTCAGAGACTCCTCCAAATACTTAAATGATAAGACAACTGGCATCCTGGATTGCCCTTGACTTTGTTTTCATGTGGCTTTATGGAGTCATGGCCTTTTGGTAAAAACGTAGTTGACTTCATATACCTAAGAAGATATGTGAATATGTTTTTCAAAATATAATCATACCATGCTGAAGGCCAATTTCCTCTTGGCTGAAGGTCAGGGTTACCGTGAATACACTGCTGAGCACAGACACAGTGCTCATTCCATTGTGCAACACTGCACAAGACAGGCATCCTCCACAGCTTCCACACAGTGCCTGGATCTGCACTACGTTAAGTTCATCCACAGAAGGTCTACTTGGGAATTTCAGGGATCCTTTCCACCCTAAATCTAAGATTTCTTGGTCTTAAAACCAACATTTTAGGATGGATAAACCCTAGGGTGAAACCTTCCCTTCCCATAATTCTCACTTCTGGTGTTCACACCTTGTGTTATCTCCTGCCTTTGAATGTGGGCACAACCTGTGATTTGCTTCTAACCACTAGACTACGGCAAAGGTGATGGATTGTCACTCATGTGATTAGGTTGCTTTACACGAGACCTAATCTCAGAATTGAGAGAGATGCTCCCAGCTGGCTTGTAAAGTATATAACCATGTTGAGGAAGCCCATATGGAAAGGGACTTTGGGCTGCCTCTAGTTACTATGATTGCCTCCAGCTGATGGCACGCATGAAGAGGGGGCCCCTGACTCTAACAGCTGGACGGAATGAATTCTGCCAATTACCCAAGTGAGCTTGGAAGAACATTAATTCCCAGTCAACCCTCCAGATAAGAATTTAGCTTGTATATTGGTGCAGCCACAGGGGAAAACAATAGGGAAATTCTTCAAAAAATTAAAAATAGAACCATCATATGACTTAGCAATTTCACTTCTGGGTATTTATCTGAATGAATTAAAATACAAATTTGAAAACATACATGAACCCCTATTTATAATAGCCAAAATGTGAAAGCAACCTAGGTGTCCATTCATAGATGAATGTATGAAAGAAGATGTGGTATATATGTTCAGTGGATCATTACTCAGCCATAAAAAATGGAATCGTAACCGTTTATGACAACATGGATGGACCTAGAGGGTATGATGCTATGTGAAATAAATTAAATGAAGAGAAGTATTGTATGGCTTCACGTATATGTGGAATCTAAAAAACAAAACAAATGAATAAACAACAAACAAACAAACTCACAGATACAGAGAACAAACTAATGGTTGCCAGATGGGGAGTTAGGGTGATGGGCTATAAAAATGAAAAGGACTGGGAAGTATGAACTGCCAGTTACAACAGAAGTCAGAGGGGTGTGAAGTGCTGCATAGAGCACCCAGCTGAGAATATTGTAACAACTACGTATAGTGACATACAGGTTCCTGGACTTATTGTGTTGACTTTGTAAGGCATAAAAAAATCCAGTGTGTTGTATACCTAAAATTAATATACTATGATACATCAACTATAATGAAAACACAAAAATAAAGTAACAAAGTAAATCTAAAAAAAAAAGAATTGAACTTGGCTGATACCTTCATTTCAGCCATGCAAGACCCTGAGTTCAGCCATAGAACCTGGCTAAGCTTCTGAACCATGGAAACTGTGGCAGGATTAGTGTGTGCTGCTTTAAGCTGCTCAGCTAAAGGCAATTCACCACACAGCTAATGAAACTAATATAAGAATTTAAAAATATCGATGTAAGGAACTAAGTTTTTAAATTTCAGGGTTTGGAGTGTATCCTGGTATTTTGACTACTCTGCTCCTGCCCTGCATTCAGGAAAGAGACACCCCATGCTGTGAAATTACCTGAGACTGGCTCATGTCTGCCAAAAATAGGAACCTTAGCAGCTGCTGCCAGAAGCCTGGTATTTTTTTTCTAATAATTTGTAGCTTAAAAGACAAGTGTCCGATGTTGTGCTGCATTGAGTAGCTAAACAAGCTGAAATGGAACTTGCTTGTTAGGGCCCAGTGAACATTCCTTATGCAGACTTTCTTACACCATCTGTTTTCAGCAGTTCGGCTGTCCATATGTCTGTATGTCTATAGGAATCTGACAGATTAATCTGAGAATAGCATTGTATTTGATCAAGGCGTGTTGAGATATTGACAAGATGATGTGGACTCGAGTGGACAGTAAAGACAAGGAAACACAACAGAGGAATGAAGAAGAAATGTAAGGCAAGAGGGATTTCACAGATTACTTATGGCTAAGGTGCCTGCAAATTCATTTGTGCTCTGTTGCACTTGTTTCTCATTATTTCCTTGGCTGCGTTTGGCTTTTCCTAGATGAGTACTCAAAAAGCACCACTCCTAGTCATCTGACAGATTTAGGTTTATTCCCTCACTGTTCCATCTCTCTTCCTTTGAGGTTCTGTTTCTCCAACTATACATTGCCTATTTATGCTGTGCAATTTTGTTAGTGGATTGGGGTATAAATGGAAGAGAATATTAAGAACTCATAATTCAAAGAGGAGTAAAAATAAAAATGTTCTCCCCAAATATCTGGGAATCAAGTGGGTAGTCTTAATGGGCATGGGCAAATCATATGTAAATGTGTGGTTCATTATAATTATTTATCCTATTCTAATTGCTCAAGAATTAGAAAATCAAAGAATGATTTGGGGAGTTTATGACAGCATCTAAAAAATTATTTACACTCTATTACAAACACACACTCTAGCTTTCCCCCCCCATTACCTGTTTGATCTTAGATACATCACTAGATATGCCTGGGTCTCTGTCTCCTAATCTGTAAATGAAGGCATTGCAAACCCAGTGCCCCGAAGTTGCATTGTGGTTCCATTGTGATTACAATGCAGAGTTTACAGAGCTGTCTGAAGGCTGAAATGAGAAAACAGACTTCCCATTGTGTCTGACCCAGGGTAGGTGCTTAGTAAATTTATAATTCCTCTCCTTTTCCTTTCTCTTGCTTTCTAGTTTAATTTTCTATCTATGATTTGATAGGGAAGCAGAAAAAAACCCCAGACATTATTTGAAAATAAGTTGAGATTTCCTAAGAAGGAAGTGAGATTTTTCTCACAACTGAGCAGTTACATTTAATATATGTTTACAAATGGGTCTGTCTCTTTTCAAACATTACAACCCATAATTACAATATTCAGGCAATGAGACCCACACAGGTAATTCCCGGGATGGTATGTTACACTGAAGTCAGTTGGGACTTTGAATACACAAACAGGCCATAGTGAGTTCTCTTTATTTCCTAGGTTGTGACAATGACAGCATTGTTTACTGCTTTCCATTGTCCTGTTATTTATTGTCACAATAAGCATACAGCCACTCTGTAATTATGTAGCAGAAGAGCTTAGCAAAAGGCATTGCATGAATACAAATTAGAATTCTCATATAAATTGTTTCCAACAGTAAGTGGCATTGGCCTTTGATAGATTCATTTTATTGCATTCTAAGTGCAGGATTGATTGTTAGTATCTAGATATCACTTATTTAATAGAGACATCCTTTCAGTATTATGAGTCATTCACACAATTCTAACAAACTGCCAAGCACATTCAAATGTCTACCGAAAGATGGGTGGCCCAGTGACATCCACCACAAAACACAGAATTATTTATTCTACCTGCCATAAATGTTATGTGAAGACAGAATAATAAAAGGTAGTTCTTTTAACCTAGGGACATATGATTTAAGCCTGGAGGTGCAATAATCCACATGTAGCCACAATATGTTCATGATATATAACAGCTAAATTGGTGGTTGAGACTGTAAATTCTGTTTGTGTCTAGAGGAGGTGAATTAATGATTAAAAATAGCTAGAGCAACAGTGTTTCATTGAGAAGCAGAATCCTAAAGAGTTTGTTTCTTTATAGGAAAAATAAAGTGCTAATGTACAAAATATTTCTGAATGTGACTTTTGACATTGCCATGCATATTTAAATCCCTTGCAGTTTGCAACAGTTTGGGGATCTAGCCACAACATAAAGCTTTAGGAGGAAGGCAACAGCCACCACCCAAACTGGACAACTTCAGTGCATTGCAGGAGAGTAAAGCTGAGTTGTTCCCTTCCATGCTGCTCGCTGCAAAGGACTCAAGGTGCCAGGCACAGTCCTCTCTCTAACCCCTCAGTTCCTCCAGTTCAAATTTTCAGAGACTACATTTCAGATACTATTCTCTGTAAAATT
The DNA here is from genome assembly GCA_004024845.1 of Tonatia bakeri. NCBI lineage: Eukaryota > Metazoa > Chordata > Mammalia > Chiroptera > Phyllostomidae > Tonatia > Tonatia bakeri. The sequence continues at coordinate 52,176 of PVIA01000581.1, read as the reverse complement.
GCTTTTCCCTTTCTTGCTCTACCTTCTGACTAGCCCTTGGCCTTGGTAGTTCTTTTTTTTTCTATCCTCACCCAAGGATATGTCATTGATTTGAGAGAGAGAGAGAGAAACATCGATGTGAGGAAACACCCATAGGTTGCCTCTCATATACAGACAAGCAAGGATCAAACCCACAACCTAAGTATGTGCCCTGACTGGGAATCAAACCTGCAATGCTTTGATGTATACAGGACAACACTCCAATCCACTGAGCCACCGAGCCAGGGCAGCCTTGGTAATTTTTGTTGACCTTGTACTACTTGATAGTTCTCCTGAGACCTTATCATTATAACACGCACACACACACACACACACACACAACTTTCTAATGGTTTCCCTACTGGAATATGTGCTTCACATGGAGAAACATTTGGAGAAACATTTTGTTTTTCTTCACTACTATACCCAGAGCCTAGAAGAACATTTTGGATATAGTAAGTGTTCAAGAAGTATTTGTTTAGTGAATGGTATACAGCATGAAATTAATGTTACTACATCAAAAGGACAAAGATGTCCTAAGAACACGGTGGTTTGTACATATGTACATGTTAATAATGCCTTTGCTCATGCTCTTCAGATAATTGAAACTTCACCTTCCAACATCTGGAAGCCTGATCCAGCATATGTTCTGGGCATACACATTGCTGCCCTGGCACTGCCAGCATTATGATTAGCAGAGGAGGAGCTTCTGCCACTAGTCTGGCTATGTAGATGGACCCACATCATACTCAGGGCTTCTGGGAATGGCAGGGAGAATCTGGCCCATTGTTCGTGACTGAAGTGAGATCTCTGGGCTCCTTGTTACTCCATTCAAATGTCCCTTTCCTATTAATGTGCAACTAGGCAACCGATCAAGCGAAAATCCCATTGTTCTCCAACTGCCTTTGCCAGCACTATAAAAAGGCAAACTATATATATAGTTTGAATGATTACAATAGACAGACCCACAGTCCACAATGGGTTAAAGCTGCTGAAAGCCCATCTGCAAAAAGCTACAATTACTAAGATTTACTGACAGCAGCTGTGACAATGCAGAACAATTTTCTTTAAGTTAATTCAAACAATCTTTGGAGTGGTCATTTGTAGCAGCAAATAGTTTGCTGCTGCAGTCAAAGATTGGAAGAATTTTTCTCTCCATCGTGGAGCTAAACCAAACACACAAGGAAGCTTACTTGGGACAGGAGGAAAAGGGATGTGGGAGACATATATCTCATTAAAAGACATTCATTTCTCTGTTCTCAGACTAATGTGCCATGCTCCTATTTCACTGCATAACGAGGGAAACATTGGTGCATAATTAGGCATCACCTTATGACAGTGTGAGCCATTAATCAAACAATAATTTTAAGGGCTGTCATGGAAGGCAGGCTCAGGTTTATTCTTGGATTTTTTTATAAAATAGTACAAGCTGCTAAAAAAGAAGCATCTGAAAAAAGAAGCATCAAGCCTAAAATATCAGAATATGTCTTTTTAATTGAAATCATATGCCTATTCATTCTTACAGGTTGTCATTTCTATTCAGAATTGCCTTCAAGATTTTTTTGGGGGGGCTTCTCCATGCTGAAAGGATTTTCACCTACTACAAAGAGATGAATGAAGTTAGAAACTAAGCTATTGGTTAAATCTGGGTAAAAATCTGGACAAGTAAATTTCACTACTTTTGGTTTATCTCTCCCCAATCATAATCTACGTGAAGATTCAATGCATTGAACTCATTTTTATATAGTACTAAAATAGCTTGGAGATGTGAATTTTTAAATCGATATTTTAATTCAGTTTTAAAAAAATAAGAGATGTGGCTAGTTTAACTGTTTCATAACTTACTGTCTTGAAATTACTAAGAATTCTTTAGCCTAGAGATTTTCCTGAGCCGCTTTCCTAGAAGCTTTAATTTTTTTCATTATTTCACTGTGGATGACTGCAATATCTACTTCACTCCAACCAACAAAGCTCCACTCCCCTGCAGCCTCAGAACCTGCAATTTTATTTCTCTGTCTCGTTGCCTTTATGAGTGGAACATTACTGCTCAACTGAGTGTTGAAGTCCCTCTGTGTTTGAAAGAAGCCCATTTGGTCGGCGTGATACGGCCACTGAGATGTCTGGGCTCTCTACAAATACATCAGGTCCTTGGGCTGTGCATGTCGGAGCTACAACACTGTTCACACCGGAGGACTGTTGATTTCTTCCTGCCGTACAAGTCTATTCCTCCAGGACAGCTAATGATCAATAGTCATATCTTCAAAGAATGTGCCATTTGTCAGTAGGAAGACAGCTAAGGGGAGACTGGGGATCACTAAATGGAGAAAAATAAGTTTTATTTCCGTTAGTGATGAGATTGGTAGGCAGTTCAGCAAATGAAACAAGAACGGCTGAACGGAGTGTTCCTGGGGCAGGGAAGTCGCCAGCCCCACTTAACAGCAACGACAGAGCAGCTCCACGCACTGATCACAGCACCTTAAAAGCAACCTGGAAACTGACCACAGTGTGCCAGCTGATCACAAAATGAAATCAAAGGACAACCATTAAGACAGTCTTGAATGAAGGCTGATCTTTTCAAGGAGGAGTAAATATGAACCTCCAGCAGGTGTGGATCTCAGCCAATTCATTTGGACTACTAAAATTAAAGCTAAAATGAAACTCAAGGAAAATGAAAACAATATGTCCGGATTATAGCTGAGAATAAAGGGAAACAAGTGTGATTCTTAGAAGTCCATTTTTACAAAACAAACTGATTAGATATTAAATTTTATATTGCATAGTATTAACATATTTGTGGGTCAACATATTATGTTCCCTGCTGTCTCAGGAACACCCGACACAGCCAACTCCAGGTGAGGCCACACATGCTCTTACCACAAAGTCACATTGAAGGGTCGTGTAGATACTGCCATGAGATGTGTATCTCAAACATTGTATGTCTCTGCGAACAGTCACTGGGTGTTCTTGAGTGATTTATCTTTCTAAAGACTTTTTAATCTCGGCAAGGATCAAAGAAGCCTGTAAGAGTGGTTGCTGGCAGAGGGGGAAACTGAGGAATTGGGAACAGCAGAGGGGAAGGAACTTTTTTTCATCATTTAAGCCTTTGTGCCTTTTGAAATGTAATTCATGGGCATGTGTTGTTTGTTGCTACATATGTTCTAAAATATGTATTTTCAAATTCACATATATTCAAATGTTTACATTACATATTTGAAAGAATGTAATTTATCTCTTTCCAATAGTTACAATCACTTCCTCTCTCAGGCCTGCATCTTTGGGATGTGCTTGCTTCTTTGGTCCTTAATCAATTCTAGACCCTAAAATGAGGTGAAATCATGCACCCCTAAAGACCCATTAACTTGATTATTGCCATCTCTTATTTCTCCCTTATTTTTAAAGCTACCTTGCCTTAATAAATAGGACACTTTAAAAGGAGGTTCTTTCTATTCCTGTAATCTCTCAGGAGAAACATTCACACGGCAAACACTCACGTATGTGCATAAACACTGGCAGGTGATAATAGGTATATATTAAGTATTGAACTTCTTTTTGAGAAAAGGATGATTTAGCCTCCCGAAGACAGCCAGATAAGAACTAAATGTGGAGCTCTGAATATTGAGGGGAGAGTTTGATGGGGAATGGTTTCTGCTGGTCTGTTGCTACCTGGTACCCCTGGAACTCTGTTGGAAAAACTTACCTATAGCTACTTTCCTGTTTTTTCATAGAACAGCTTTAATAAATTCAACAGACCCTGGCTGGTGTGGCTCAGTGGATTGAGTGCTGGCCAGCAAACCAAAGGGTCGCTGATTCGATTCCCAGTCAGGGCACATACCTCGGTTGTGGGCTGGGTCCCCGGTGCAGGGTGTATGAGAGGCAACCACACATTGATGTTTCTCTCCCTTTCTTTTTCCCTCCCTTCCCTTCTCTCTAAAAATAAGTAAATTAAATTTAAAAAAATAAATTCAACAGGTGTTCATAAAAGAGGAGAATAAGTCCTTATGCTACATGCACAGACACCTGAGATTGGGGCTACATTATGCATGTGATCCATCTCATCCTCCCTGCCCGCTTTCCTGTATCCTCTAAGCATCTTAACAGAAAAAGGAAACAAAAATATTTTCAGGGAGCTCAAAATCTGTGACAAGGTGTACTCACCCCAATTTTCATGGGTAAAAATTAGCTTTCACATTAGTTCGTTTGTTAAGTTGTCACCAGAAAGAGTAATTCAGAAGGAGGGGGGAAAAGCAATCTTCCAACTGGAGAAATTGAGGAAAAGTATGCTTAATGAGAACAGAGAGCAGCACTTACCCCTTATTGTAATTTTAGAGGGAAAAAATATACAGTGATGAGGCACAATGACTTTTCAAAGAGCTTGTTATACATGAATTACATCAGAATGTCATGAATGTTTCCCAGGACAGAATCCGAGATGCAGGGTGACTGGCAGATACAAATCAGTGGTGGTCAGTGAGAGGGTGCTACGTTGTGGAGAAGCCATCTCTTTTCAAGGGCCTCAGATCACTGGCACCAGTCCGGAGACGTAATCGCCAAGGCCCTCTGAACTGGACCTGCCGTGTCAGCCTTAGGGCCACTCCACGGGGGACCCATCCGAAGAACTGCTGAGATGCATCCATCTCTGTCTGAATCAGACCTGAATCAGATGCTAAAACTGTCACAGGCGTCGGATGGGTGGGTTCACACACTAGCTCCAAAGGTGGCAGGGAGACTAGAGTGCTCTGTTCCTAGTTACTTACATGTCAAATAATCCAAATTTCTGCATACGTGGTGCTGAATTTCCTGATTCTACATAAATAAAAAGCGACTTTTTTGCTTAAAGAGGTTGAATTCCCTCTCCTCATCTCTCAGCCTATAGAATAATAATGATCAAACTTTAGTGTATTTAACACTCATCCAGAGATTCATAAACTCAACCTATAGAAATACATAGATATTGGTCTAGGAAGGGTCCAGAAACCTATCTTTTTAACAAATATCCCAAGATATTCCTGATGCAGGTAAGTCTAAGGGCCATTCTTTGGTGAATATAGCTGTAGGAAAATGCTGATTCCCCTAAGAAAATAACAATTCGAAGTACTTGGTGAAATAGACAGGCAGCAATTTACAAATCACCATAGAAGAAAACAAAGTCTTCCATGGAAGTCAAGTAGCAATACAAGAGAAATAAAGTGGGGCACAGAAAACCTTCAAAATACACTAACATATTCCTATAATTAAGGTCCCCAATGAGGAGGACCTAGCTGTTTTATCATCTTTACCAAGTAGTTGCCATTTAAAGAGTAGATGCCATTTTATAAGTAAGATTAAGTGATTATTCAGTAGTGTCAGGAACTTTATTATTCCTCCCAGCCCCCCCATCCCAACTGTCTGTCTGTAGTTTCCTATTTAATCCCTACAAAGGGTATATAATATTTTATCTTCACTTTTTTTAGGTGGGGAAACTAAATAAATGAATGGCAGAGCCATAATTTGAACCTGGGCTGTTTGAGCTCATTTCCTATGTTCTTAAAACTCCAGTCCACATTATAATATTAACAGTACCCAGAGAAATAATTCTATAAAGAGAAATCTGGATGTGCTAGATCTTACAGAACTATAGAAATAAATTTCTGTTATACTGAGTGAGCATAACCAATAGCCATCACTTTTTTAAGCAAAATGACGTGCATTTGTTAAGGGGTCTAGTTTAGAGGTGCTCAGGGGAAGGTAATCAGGGCTGCGTTGTAAAGAGATGTTTGCACTCTATTTGCAGGGGGTGTAGGGGGGTAGGGGGATCTGGGAAACCTTGAAGATGTGACATAATGCAAGGTTTGGGAAGACTAATTTGACAATGCTCTCCTATATACTGTGGAATGAAAACGATCAGAAACTAGAGGTGAGGCGATCGGTTTTGAGGAAAATACACTGTTTTTGGAGAGAAATACTAAACTCAGATATGAGTAGAGTATACTGCAATTCTCAGAACTTTAGAGAAGAGCTAGCTCCTGTGGACTTTACAAAAGCCTTTTCACTTCAGTTCCAAATTACTGCACTTCTCAATTATAAAACCACTGTTATTTGTTGTTGTCATTAGATTAGCTTGGGCAAATTTCTCACCTGGGCAAACAGAGTTCATGCAGGTGATTATGTCATGGTTTTTAAGAAATTTAATGTGTTTGGAAATGACTTGTGCATGGTTGCTCGATTCAACTAACCTTTTAGACCATGTTAGTTTCTTTTGGAAATGCGTGCATCTGAGTTTTCCAGACTACTTTTCCTACGAATATATAAGCTTTCCGTCTTGGTCTGATATTGCAACTAAGCTTTACAGAATTTTATTGAAAATACAAGTCAGCAGAATAGCGTTCCATCTCTTCGGTCAATGCCAATATTGTGTACAGTCACACGCCACTCCAATGATGGGGACACGTTCTGAGAAATGAGCTGTTAAGCAATTTCCTTGTGCAAACATTATAAAGTGTGTTTACACAAACCTAGACAGCGTAGCTACAACTACAATTGGATGTGCTACACGTTTATACAACTGGAAGCACAGTTAGGTTGTTCACACCAGCATCACTACAAACACATGAGTAATGCATTGCACTATGACCTTATGTTGGCTACAAGGTCACTGGGTCATAGAACTATTTCAACTTCATTGTAGTCCTAGGGATCGCCATCATATATGCACTTCGCCATTGACTGAAAGGTCCTCACGTGGTGCATTACTGTATATACCGAGAATCATTTTAACCTCAGAACATTGGAGTTAAACCATTATCAACAGACAATTATCTGTGACAAAGTTAAAATCTTAATCCTGTCATTGTGATGATACTATGTGCCAAAAGCAGTGCTGTATGTTTGATATTATAACAAGATCAGTGGTTCTACTTAGCTTACTTGGAAATGACAGGGACTTTATTCATGGACGCTATTTGCTACATCTTCATGGTATCAGAACAAGTAGCATATTCTGTATAAATGTCAACCATTTTTTTGCAATTAGATAAGTACAAACTTGACTGATTTGCTCACTTTTCCTTTTTCACTAGTTGTTTGGGTATGTATCCTTAACTTTTCTTGGCAGAATTAAATAGTTTGTTAAGTATACCAAATGTAAGTAGTTCTTTACCTGATAAAGTAGACTAAACATTTAAGTACGCTTAGATTTTTACTTATTGTTATTGATGATTACAACAAAACCCACAACAGTAAAAGAATAAGAGCAACAGCTATCATTTATTGAGTAACTAATATGGGGCAGGTATTATGTTATATATTTTGTCTATAAAAACTCATTTATTTCTCATAATTTTATGAGAATATGTTATACAAGTAAGAAAATTAAGAGTCAAAGAGGTTAAATAATTGTGTAAGAAGTCATATAGTCTGCAAGAGAAAAATTGGTATTTGAATCTAAATTGGTCAATGATCTCTCTTCACTGCTTCCCATAATGGCAACACTGAAAATATAACTAATATAAGATGCTATTTTATTATAAGAAGTGAAAAGACAGGTTGTGGTGTAAACCTTCTTCTTGTATTTGAAAGATAATTCTTACCGTGCCAGGATAAGGAGAATATAAAGACAGAAAGCAAAATGAAACTTCAGCTCTCTTCTTTGAGCAGGCCACCCTCACATCTTTGTATCTTGCTCTGACATTTCTCTGAAGCCAATGAAAATCTGTCCTTTAAGGCAGTGGTCCCCAACCTTTTTGGCACCAGGGACCAGCTTCAGTTTCTCCACAGACTGAGGGCCAGGGGCATGGCTTCAGGATGATGTAAGCATGTCACATTCAAGCCCACCTCCTGCTGTGCGGCCCAGTTCCTAACAGGGCCAGACTGGTACTGGTCTGAGGCCCAGAGGTTGGAGATCCCTGCTTCAAGGGTTTTCCAGCTCCTCAAGCTGAAAACGTCACCAACTGAGCTCATTATTTGAGCTCTCATGTCTCTTTCTTTCTTTTTTATTTTACGTTTTAAATTACATTTATTGGGGTAACATTGGTTAATACAATTGTATAGGTTTCATGTGTACATTTTTATGATACATGATCTGTATATTGCTTATGTGTCCACCACCCAAAGTAAAATCATCTCCTGTCACCATATGTTTGGCCCCCTTTGCCCTTTACCACTCCCTGCCCCCTTCCCTCTGGTGACCACCATACTGTTATTTGTGTCTGTGAGTTTCAGTTTCATATCCCACAAGTGAGTGAAATTATGCTTCTTTACTTTTTTGGACTGACTTATTTTCCTTGGCATAATGTTCTCAAGGTCCATCCATGTTGTTGCAAATGGCAATATTTCATCTTTTCTTATGGCTGAGTAGCATACCATATTATAATATGTACCATATCTTCTTTATCCAATCATCTATCAAAAGACAGTTTGATTGTTTCCATGAATAGTGAGTGATGCTGCATTATTCATGAGTAATGAATAATGAATAGTTCCAGAATGAACACAGGGGTGCATATATCTTTGCTAGTAAATATTTTCAAAAATTTCAGGCAGATACCCAGAAGAGGGATTGTTTTATAATATGGTAACTCTAGTCTTCTTCTTACTACATCAAGAAGGCAACACTTCTGAACATATATGCACCTAACCAGGGAACACTGAAATATATAGAGCAACTACTAACAGAACCAAAGGAAGAAACTGACAAAAACACAATCATAGCAGGGAACCTAAATACTCCATTCACAGCTCTAGATAAATCATCCAAACAGGAAATCAATAAAGAAATATTGGCCTTAAATGACACATTAGACCTAATGGACATAATTGACATTTATAGAGCCTTTTATCCCAGCACATCAGGCTATATACTCTTCTCCAGCACACATGGAACATTCTCAAGGCTAGACCATACACTGGCACAAACCTAGCATCATGTTTATTTCCTGATTCGCATTTGCCAGTGGCCTTGAACACTGGTGGCAGTTCTGAGTTCTTCCTCTCCCTCCCACCGTACATTTCTTAATTACTAGTCAATTAATTCCTATTGACTCATCTTGTAAAACATCCCCTTGTCTCTGATTTCACTGTTACTGTGCTAGTTCAAGCTGCTTTTATTCTGTCCTGAAATATCTTCTTACCTATGTCCAGCTCACTGCTGGTTCAACTGCAATGTTTCTGAATCACTGCCTTGATCATGCTACTCGACTACTCAGAGTACGTCATGACTCCACACTGCCTGTATTGTAGGGTTGCCAGATCAACCAGAGTTTCCCTATTACTTTGGAATTTAATAACTACATGGGAAGTACTTATAGAAAAAAAGTTATCTGAAATATAAATTTACTAAGTGTCCTGTGTTTTTGTGGCAACTTCTGGAAGCCCAGTTATATTATTGGATATAAGCTCTGTAGTCTGCCGGCAATAAATGAACCCAGCCACTGGCTCAGGTTTGCTCCATCATTGCTGTCTTTCCTGCAGCCCACCCTCTAGGGAAACGATGTTTCTCACTAGTCCCACACATGTCACCCTACTGTTACAGACAGAATGTTTGTGCCCTGCCCCAAATGTATATGATGAAACCTAATATCATGACAGTTGTAAATGGGGTGTCTGCAACTTGGTTAGGTCATGAGGGAGGAGGTCCCATGAATGGGATTAGTGCCCTTATAAAAAGTCTCCAGTGGGTGTTGAACACACAATACAATAGACAGATGATGTATTATGGAAAACAAAGCTGAAAGAGAGAGAGAGAGACAGAGACAGAGACAGACAGACAGACAGACACTCCAGAGAATCCCTTCCACCACATGACAACATAATGAGAAGATGGTCATTTATGAACTAGGAAGCAAGCTCTAACCAGGCATTGAATCTGCTGTCACCTTGATTTTGAACTTCTCAGCCTGTAGAAATGTGAGAAGTAATTATTTGTTGTTTCAGCCACCCAGTCTATGGTATTTTTGTTACAGCAGCATGAATGGACTAAGATACCTGCCCTGTGCGTTTGCTGAGCTACTTGTCTCTGGCCCAGCAAAAATACTACTCCTTGAAGAATCTGTGATTCCTCTAAGAATACCATGGCTCTTGATTTGCATTTTTCTTACTCTACTTAATCCATCCTACTTTGCTTGATTGAAAGTTGTCCACCTCTTCTCCCTAGTTAATTGTAAGGCTCTTATTTTTATGTACCCCCAATTCTAATGCTGTGCTTTATATATATTAAACACTCAGTATTTATTGAATAAATTAAAGAAATAGTAGAGACTTTTAACTCTAAAAGGAAAACTTTAATTTGTAAAAAATGTCTTTAACTTTAAAAAGGAATTATCTTTTCTCATATACTCAGCAATTACCTCCCACAAGAGAGAGAAAAAATTACTTAATGGCTATGTGTGTGAAATATGTAAATACTACTCCACTCTATTGATATTTCATCACATTCTGTTAACATTAATCAGTTCTTGGGTATTCCTAAGGGAGAAAAAATATATAAATTATTTCTTCTCTCTCTCCTTTTTTTGTGGGGAGTGGGTGGCCTGGGAAGGAATGTTATGTTTCTAGTTTTGCTAGAACTCTAAACTGCCTGAGATAGTGTAGCAATAATTTTGAAATTCAGAGTTTCTATTAGTTAGGAAAGAAAAAGGTGACATGGCCATGGAGTAACAGAGCCATGTGTGAGGCTAAGTGGTGGCAGCAGGGAAGCAGGTACACAGAGAGCTTGGGCATTTGAGAAGCCACTTGCAAGAACTATTAAGATCTGGATGTTGTGAACATGGATTTTTATTTCTACGAAGCCTGAATGTTACACTCCCTTCCTTGGGTGCCTTTGTACCTCCAACAGGGATGTTCTATGAAAACATCTGGCCTCAGTGATATATGTTCACTCATTCTCTTTCAGTTTCTAGTGAGTAAGTATTATGGTAAGTGTTAGCCCACTGCACTCTTGCTCCAACACAGAAATTGTATCGTTTTGGTTGTTTCTGATGTGACACAAATAATAAGCTGAAAGATAGCCTAAGTTTTACATAGCTTCCAGATTCTTTAGCTTGGATATATTAACTATTTTTCAAGAACATATTTGCAAGCTGTACAGTGTTGGAAAAGCAATGCCTAGGAACAAAGTTCTGGATTCTCTTGGTCTTATCAGTATGTAAATCACCAAGGAGAATACAGATGCCCTGCCAGCAAAGTAGTCCAAGTGGCCTTCCCATCACTGCATATGGATGAAGCCATGCCGATAAATTTCTTCCCCAAATATGCTCTCTTCCTGCATTATTTATGGACTTAGAAAAGGCAGGTTGACTCCTGCAGTGATTCATTGGCACTATTCTCTTCCTAGTGGGGTCTGCAAGCTGTAACCTGATTCTCGGATACAAAGCATTTATCCTTTCCTTGACAGCAAAATTGTTACTCTGGACCAGCAAAAATTACATTTAAGAAAGGTTCTTTTTTGAACCTTTACAACCATAGAAGTTGGAAGGACAGTTGAAGGTTTCTCTGCTTTGGCTGCCTTTATAGATCTAGACACAATATTTAATATGCTTCTACATGGTCTTTTTTAATTAGACTTGGAGCTTGGATTTTTAAGGCAGGTTATGTTAACTGAATGTTTAAATAAATACTCTCAATAGTGTTTAGTTCAAGTTCTTCTTCCCTTAAGACTCCTTTTCTTTTTTTTTTTTTTATTCTGTTAGAGCTACTGAAAGCATCCACAGAGACAGCAAAACTTGTTAAGCAAGTTTAACGTAAAGCACAGACTTTCTCAGGGAGCCACAAAAGGGAAAAGGCTTTTTGCAACATACGCATGGAATGCATAAAATACTGCAAATAAGTGAAATACAGATTTCAGGGCAAAAGGGGTTGTCTATAAAATATCTAAACACGCCACCTGGGAATGAATACTTTTTGGGGGGCCTAAACACCTGAAAATTCCCTTACGACAACAGTACATATTAAAATAAGCCCAGGGGCTGAAAGACTATGGCCAAGCCAAGGAAACCTCTAGTAAGCTGTGTAAGGAAGAGACATGGGGAGAAAAAAATCTCTATCATTCCATCTGTCCCCAATTTTTCACAAGCTCTTCTGTTTCTTCCTTCTATCGATTCCTATCTGCCATCCCATTACCGTGGAAGCTACTTTTTAGTGTCTCCGTGAATCAGCTCCTCTCCCCCTCCCCTCTGAGATCTTTACTGAACTATGACTCTAAAATACGCCTCTGAAATGTGGGGCCATTTCCCTTTTCCACACAGTTATTTTTCTATACTTTTTTGTTTGCCCGTTTGTTTGAACAGACATGTAGTTAGTTGTTGGGAAAGTCTGAGTTTCATCTAAAGATCACCCTCAACTTTCTTCGCTTGATGTGTTTTGGTTGAGCAGGGAGGGGTGTCTAGGAACATTCCATGTTCTCAGCTGAGTTGTGGGGAAGAGGCTAAAATTCAGGTAAGATGGGAAGGGGTATTTGGTCAGTAGATAAAACATGTATGCAAAGCTGTCAAATTCTAACTCACCTGAAGGCTGTATTAGAAACACATAAAGTTTTATCATCCACCTGTTTTTTGGTACTTCTGGTACTTCATGTTGTGGTGAGATTTCATAATACTGAGCTAATGTTAGAACAAATGCTAAGCAAATGACTAGACTCCTTCAGAGTATGGAGGATAGTTTAGTAAGTGATGTTGGGGCAGAATACCCTGTTTTATGCTCTCTGCAAGTGTTCATGCATCTCAGCTGAAGAAACAGTCAATTCCATGAAAATAATTTACTCAGCAAGGACTCAGATGGGTTCTAGGACATTTTAGATTCATATTGCACTTTTCTGCCAAGAAATTCCATTCATTCAAGTGCTGAAGGACAATATAAATGTGGAACTAAAATTTCCTTTTCCAATATACCACTTTAAAAAGTGAAAGAGAAATTTTACAAATATTTGTACATCTCATTCTATATTTTAGGGACATTGATTTCCTGTGAATCACTACAGTTGATCTTCTGCATTCTCTGTGTAATGTAAGCATATTTCTATCTGTATTGGTGGCTTCGTTTTCTTCATGATTGCCCCATCAACATGGACTACTGAATCAAACATTACCAATTCTGTGATGTGCAATAGAAAAGCCAGCTGCGGTCCCCCCCAAGCCAGCACTCAAACTATGCAGAACCCATTCCTGGGTCGCTGCTATGCTTCTGACCCAGAGAACAGGACCATGTTCCTCAAGAATCATCTTCTTCTTCAATACGTTCTTTGGTGAAAGAAAACCCAGACTGCCTTCACAAAGTACTTCCTAAAATTCTCAATAACTCTCCTTTAGAATGTAATCTTATTTCAAGATAACGCACATGAGTTTTGTTGTACTACCTACAGTTGTCTGTAGAAGATAAACTATCTCTAAGTTACCCTTTTTATATGACCAAAGGGGGTACATATAAGGTAATTTGAAAAGTAGAAAGAGGAAAATAACAGAAGAAAATGTATAAGGTTCTACTGCTTAGAAAGAACCAATATTCCCATTTTTACTTTCCTTTTGGGTACATATACACAAACAGAATATGAGTTATACTTTTTGATTAAGAGTTAAGCATTTAGTCATTTTTATAAAAATTCTCCAAAAGAATCATTTTTAAGATTTATTATGTATTATAAGGTTATAAAATATTTTTTTTTACTATTTTCACATTTAATTTTTCAAATATGTTTTTGTTATGAAAAGTTTTATCTATTCCCCTAAGATATATTCTGGTACAAAAGTCACACAAATGCATAAAGAACTTCCCCAGCTTTGATGTATATATTCCCAAATGGTTTATCAAAAATGTTTTAATGATTGACTTTCTTACCTTGTCAAATAAATGATTTTCCCTCGGTATTTTAGGGAAAAAAATCATATCTCACTTAAAATTATTTGTCTTTGATTATTAGCAACATTGAACATTCTTTTTTTTTTTTTTTTTTAAGATTTTATTTACTTATTTTTAGAGAGGGAAGGAAGAGGGAGAGATAGAGAGAGAAACATCAATGTGCGGTTGCTAAGGGACATGGCCTGCAACCTAGGCATGTGCCCTGACTGGGAATTGAACCTGTGATGCGTGGTTCGCAGCCTAGGCTCAATCCACTGAGCTACGCCAGCCAGGGCAACATTGAACATTCTTAATTTGTTTACTGGTCACTTCTGTTTCTTTGTGCTTTTCTGTTAGTGTAGCTTATGTTTTTAAAATATTGAAATGCTGATCACGACTCTCAGGTATTCATTTTAATTCTAGGGCTATACAAAAGAATTCACACACATTGTGTTTTGTAGAAAAACTAAGTCTCTTATTTGAGCACAGCTATTTCTCTGATTCCAGAAGTCAGGCAAGATCACCCTTTCGATTAAAGGCGTTTGTCAAACGCTGGCCAATCTCCATGCTCAGCACTAAACAAATTCAATAGCTGCAGTTCCTTCACTTCAGGCATTTAAGATGCTGAATGTGAAAGCTTTGGAAAGATGTTTAGAAAGTAATTATTTGTCTACTTATTCTTACATAACTGTCTGTTTTAAGAATCTTTCATGAAAAAACTGGAATTTGAATAATAAGTTACAATGCAATAATTTTCAAACTGGTTTCCTTAATTCTGGTCTATAACCTAAGGTATTTAAAATACCTGAAAAGGTATAGGTCTTTCACTTCTTTTGTTAAATGATACAAAATCTGTATGCCATTGAAGGAAGAAATAGAACAAAATACAAATGAATGGAAGGATATATGTTGCTCAAAATTGGAAAAATTAATATTGTTTAAATGACCTTACTACCTAAAGTAATAAACAGATTCAATGCAGTCCCTAGTTAAATACCAGTAGAATTCTCAAAATTAGAGCAACTAATCCTAAAGTAAATATGGAACGACAAAAGATCCTGAGTAGTCAAAGCAATCTTGAGAAAGAACAAAGTAGGAGTTATCATGCCCCCTGATATCATATCATACTATAAAGCTACAATAACCAAAACAGTGTGGTACTGGCATAAAAATAGATATATAGATCAATGAAATTGAATAGAGAGCCCCCAAACAAATCCTTGCTTGTATAATATGATCGATTAAATCTATGACAAATGAGGCAAGGATATACCATGGCATAAAGACAATCTCTTTATTAAGTGGTTTTGGAAAACTGGAGAAATACATGCCAAAAAAATATGAACTACTTTCTTACATCATGCACAAAAATAAATTCAAAATAGATTAAAGACTTAAATGTAAGGCTTGAAACCATAAAAATCTTAGAAGAGAACATAGGCAGCAAACTGATGTCACTTTTAATGATGTCTTTTTGGCTATATTGCCCCGAGCAATGGAAGCAATAGGAAAAACACACAAATGGGACTACATCAGACTGGGAAGTTTTTGCATAGTGAAGGGAACCATCAACAAAATGAAAAGACAACATGCTGAGTGAGAGAAAATATTCCCAAATGATACATCTGGTACATTTGGTTAACAGCCAAAATAGAAAACCCATACACCTTAACATCAAAAATTAAAAAAATGATAAAACAACCCCATAAAAATGGGGAGAGGATCTGAATAGATACTTCTCCCAAAATATCATACTAACAAACATATGAAAAGATGCTCTACATCACTAATCATGAGGGAAATGCAAATGAAAACCACTACGAGATACCACCTTACACCTGTCAGAATGGCCATCATCAATCAAGCCACAAACAAGTGCTGGCAAGGGTGTGGAATAAACGGAGCCTTGGTACACTGTTGGTGGGAATGTAAATTAGTGTAGCCACTATGGAAAAATAGTTACGGAGATTCCTCAAAAGAGTAATCTCCAGAGCTGACACACAGTCCAGCAATTTCATTTTGGGATATTTATTGAAGAAAACAAAAAATACAAAATCTACCTAGATGTCCATCAATAAATGAATGAATAAAGATGATATGGTATCGACATATACACATGGGAATGTTATTCAGCAATAAAAAATGAAATCTGGCCATTTGCAACAACATAGATGGACCCAGGGAATATTATGCTAAGTGAACTAAGTTAAACAGAGAGAGACAAATACCATGTGATCTCAGACATGGATTTAAAAAAATATATTACTAAGTGAATAAACCAAACCAAAATAGAAACAGACTCATGGATATAAAGAACAAGCTGATGGTTACCAAAGGAGTGGGTAGGGGATAGGAATAAAAAGAATTAAAACAAATCAAAACAAAAAACGGCAACGAAGAAATAATCTTTAGTACTTACGTACTAAGTACTAAGGAAGGCTTTCATAAGAAAGAAAGAGAGATTAGGACTGCACAAAGATTGTGCAAAAAATGGCAATGAAGAAATAATCTTTAGAACTTAGTACTAAGTACTAAGGAAGACTTTCATAACAAAGGAAGAGAGATTAGGACTGCACAAAGATTGTGTTGGAGAGAACTGTAGTGCATCTACCCTTCTCTAGTCAGAAGAAAGGGGCTTTGGAGAGTCTGCTTAGAGAGCTGCACCAATGTTTGGGGTAGTTTGAGATGGGGAGACACGGTGGACTGGCATCTGACAGCCACCAGAGAAACCTAAAGGGTGAGAGCTGGGTGCCTTTTTGACAAACAAGAAAAAGGAGGGGTGGCATGGTTGGACTAGCCTGAATGCCCAAAATTTTAAAAAAGTGTCCCATCTATTGGGGTATTCAAAATAATCGGCAAAGGTGAGCATAGTGGATAAGTCAATAATAGAAGAGTACAGGTTACAATTCCCTCTTGGGGGATCAGGGAAGCTTCCGGAATGAATGAAGGCTAAACTAAGATACAGAAGGCAAAACAAAAATATTGTACATGCAAAAAACCTGGAAGAGATAGAAAATGAAATTATTTCAAATCTTCTTTTGGTCATCAGCAGGAAAATGAATATAAAGCTAGGACATTTTAATACAAGAAAACACCAGGCCTAGATCAATAATGCAGATCCTAGGCTTGATATATCCTTTACTTCACGTATCCTGATTACTTGTCAATTTAAATTGCAGCAGTGCCACTGCCTTGGCTTTCTAGTTCTTAAAAAATTCACGGCACATGTGCATCTCGACTGTCTTTAGACTGTAAGTCGCTAAGCTGTCGCAGCTTCTTCCTCTTCCGCCGTATCAATCCTCTGTTTTCTCAGCGTCTCCCACCCCAGTGCTCTGCGCTTCGCAAATGGTGGCTGACTAATGAGTTACTCAAGGGAACCATTCGGATAATTCATTTTTCTGCAGCAATTATGTCACTCACGGCTGTCAAATGGCAGACTTGAGAGTTTTTTTATGTAGGTAAAGAGGAAAACATTACATTATGAAACTTTTTCTCATGTGTTTTGCTAAGTATTTATCTTCCTTACTGGGAGAGTTTGTTTTTCTGATGTTTGAATCTGTCAAAAACTTGGACAAAAGCATAAATCGATGTATGTTTATCTAGCTTTTTGACTGAGTCTGCCTTTTGAAGGATAATTTTATCCAACCTGGTTTTTCTTGTGCTGTAAGAGCTATTATCAGCAAAGCATATTACCATGCAATAGTGCTTCTATATATCTGCTTAATCATGATTAATGTCACAAGATAAATTCAGCATGTCATGTTGAGAAAAATTTCATAATTTAAATCAACTGGAAAGAGAGCTAATAATGGAGGGTGTAGTTGAAGGACAGCAGTAAAGTAGTTTCCAAAAGGTGAAGAAGTAGTCTGGGACGATTCCAGTCTCATGTAGACTTATATCTCCATTAAAAATGGTTTAACATAATCATTTTTCTTTGGTGTGGTTATTATTTTGGTCTCCCACCACTGGCAATTATTTAACAGCCTTCTGAATAAAAGCTAAGTGAAATGACATGACAGTTTTATTAATGGAGGGACATTTACACAGCTCAGGCCCCAATAACTGAATATTCAAATTCTAGTCTTGGCCGGGTGGCTCAGGTAGTTAGAGCATTGTCCAATATGCCAAGGTGCCAATTCAATACCCAGTCAGGGCACATAAAAGAATCAACCAGTGAATGCATAAATAAGTAGAACAACAAGTTGGTGTTTCTCTCTCTCTAAAAAAATCAATCAATCAATAGAAAAATTTGCACACTCCCTATATTTGACTTTTGTCTCATGGATTTCTGCAGTTGAATAAGCAGAAGCAGCATTGATGTTCTAATAGGTTTTCCTGCTTACGTGAGCATGAGTTCTGAAGTGGATTCTACTGGTACCAGAGCCCTGCTGAAGTACATCTCGTTTCATGGGGTGGGCCCCTGCACAGCTGACTCACCACAGCGGTTGCAGCCAGTCCTTGAAGTGAATTGGTCAAGGGGAAAATCCCTCCCATTGATGTGCCAACAGCAATCAAGGCTCTAATACAGCAGGAGGGAGCACACAGCCCACACAGTGGGGATGCACCTGGTGCACCTAGCTCAGATGAACTGGAAGTCTGTGTCACTGGACCCTACAGAACACCTATGACAAAGCCAGTCTAAAAATCCTGGGAGATTAGCAGCTCTACTTATTATATAGAAACAAACACAGAGAGGCTGTTGAAATGAGGAAACAAAGAAATATGCTCCAAATGGAAAAAAAATCATAACAAAACTCCATTAAAAGAACTAAAAAAAAAAAATGGAGACAACCAATCTACTAGAGGCAGAGTTCAAAACACTGTTATAAGAATGCTCAGTGAATTTAGGGGAAGAGTAGATGAAATTTAGTGAGAACTTCAAATAAGAGATAGGCAACCGAAAAATGAAACTAGAAAACATAAAAAGAACAAATCAGAAATCAAGAATACACAAACCAAAATGAAGAATACATTACAGCAGATGGATAGTGGAGCAGATAAAGCAAAGGATCAAGTCAGAGATTTGGAAGATAAGAATGAAGAAAATACACAAGCACAACTGTAATCCCCCCACCCCCCTGCCGCCCAAATGAGGATAGCATGAGGACCCTCTGGAACAACTTCAAGTGTACCAACATTTCCATTATAGGGGCGCCAGAAGGAGAAGAGAGAGAGCAAAGAATTGAAAACTATAGTAAAAAAATAATGACAGAAAACTTCCCTAACCTAGTGAAGAAAATAGAGATGCAAGTCCAGGAAGGACAGAGTCCCGAAGATGAACCCAAAGAGGTCCACATCAAGACACATCATAATGAAAATGCCAAAGGTTAAAAGGCAAAGAGAAAATCTTAAACTCAGGAAGAAAAAAGTAATTAGCTATCTACAAAGGAACTCCCATAAGACTGTCAGCTGATTTCTCAACAGAAATTTTGCAGGCCAGAAGGAATTGGCAAGAAATATTTTAAGTGATGAAAAGTAAGGAACTACAACCAAGATTACTCTATTTAGCAAGGCTATCATTTAGAATTGAAGGACAGATAAAGAAAAAGCTAAAGGAGTTCATCACCACCAAACCAGCATTACATGAAATATTAAAGGGTCTTCTTTAAGAAGAAGAAAAAAAAGAAAAGATAAAAAATATGAACAATAAATACAGAATGGCAATAAATACAGAACTATCAACAATTGAATTTAAAAAATGAAATAAATGATTAAGCAGAACAGAAAGTCTCATTGATACAGAGAACATTTTGACAATTGTCAGATGGGAAGGCGGTTGGGGGAATGGCTGGAAAACCTGAAGGGATTAAGAACTACAAATTGGTAGTTACAGAATAGTCACAGGGATGCAAAGTGTAGCATAGGGGATACATACAGTCAATAATATTGTAGTAAGTATGTACGGTGTTTGATGGGGGCAAAATTTATCAGGATGATATGTGGTAATTTAGGTAATATCTAATCATTGGGTTGTACACCTGAAACTAATGTAAATATTGCATATCAACTGTAATTGAAAAATAAATATTTAAAATCAAAGAAAAAATTATGGCTCAAACTAAGTATTGCAGTATTTTGTTTACCTTCTCTAGACATTAAATTGATCCAGAGACTTAATTTTGATAAAAAGTTTATGATACAGTTGTGATTTATTTTATGATAGACCCAATATATTTCCAAACAGTAATTATCAAAGACTTTAGGACTCCAAATAGCCATAGCGACTTTCTTGTGTGTTTCAAACTAAGTGTTGCAACTCAGAAGGAACTATTTTGAAAAATAAACTGGTAAATATATTAGTAATTTTAAAATGTTGATACTCTAATTTTTAAGCCCTATGATTTTTTTTCAAGTAATGTTGTCAAAGATTCATGTGAGAAAATGTTCATGACATAATCTTAGGTAATTGAAAATACTTTGTAACCTAAGTAGCCAATGTTAAAGGAATGAGTACAAATAACACGTATTTATATGTAGAATCAGTGATTACATTTTATTTTAAAAATATATTGTTATTATAGTAGGAATATTCATGAAAAAATAATAGAACACGGATGACTAAATTGAGTGTTCTTTATCATCCTAATTTTGAAGAAAAAAGATACTGTCACACATACACACAAAAACTGGAATGATATGTGTCAAAATATTAAAAATGTTTAATTTGTGGGTTAAGGTATTGTTAGTACTTTTTCTTTTCATAGTACATACAATAAATACACTTTTTATTAAAAGTGAGCATGAATGCATAGTTTATGGTCAGAAAAATAACAAATAAATTGTGCAGTGTGTGTACATTCAAAAACTCCTCATCACACTGAACACAATAACCCACTTCTAGGGGTGTTTCTGAATCACACTGCTCAGCCTATGAGAGAAACTGTGTTCACAAAGGAGTGCAGTAAACATTCTAAAAGCATAATCATAAAATTGTGAATAATTCAAATCCAAAAGAAGGGTTAAGCAAGTTATATTACATTTCCTGAACAGACATTGTACCCAGTATAAATAATGATTACTAAGGTCACACATCTATTTGGGATAATATTTATTTTATAATGTTAAGTAAATTTGTAGTGCAAAATTGAATATACAGTTTTGGGAAAAAATAAAGGAAGTATTCCAAAATGTTAAACATGTTGTTTTAGTGTGATGAATATTTTTATCACTTTTTTTTCTATTTTTTAATCATATTATTTTTATAATAACATTCAGTTTTATCAAAAAACCTACATTCAGATTTCTTATATAACCAGATGATTAGTTCTTTGCTCAACAAGAGAGAAAATGATGAATATATATTAGATTTTAGTTTTTTAGCAAACATCTATTAAACAAGCTAACCAAAAATTGATGTATTATTTACATCATTCACAATAGGGTTTTTGGCAAATTCTCACTTGTGGGCTTCTCTCTCTCTCTTTTTTAAGCTTGAGTTGATATGGCTTACTTAACATAATTACTTATTCCTCTTAGGGTCACTACACAGTCCATTAATCTAATAATGCTGGTTTTCCGTTGATTTTTTAATGAAAGAGTTCTTGCAGGGTCATGAGAAGTACAAGCACGTATGACCTTGTACCTTCCCAGTGAAACTCAGACAGAATAATTTAACCAGCTGAAGAGACAGTTGTTAGCAAAGTTGGTAGTGAGCATAGCTGCCCAGACTAGGGTGCTGCTATTACTTGTTCTGGCTGCTTTTTGCAGTGATTCTAACAGACTAGAAGTCACAGACAGTGCATCAAACAGAGCACTGACCTTTGCATCTTATGGTTGTGACCGATGTTATCAATTTGGTGGCAATGTGCTGTGAAGCCTGAAAATGAGGGTCCAGCCTATATAGTTTTTATGACTTCAAAACACTCAGGAACATCACCCCAGCCTGTGTCGTCCCTTCCTAAAATTGTCACTGTCTCCTCTGTGGCTCACACAGGATGCAAAGATTCTCAGGTAAGCCTCGTTCTGGATTTTCTTTGTCCTTTCAGGGTCTCATCCAGTGACGGGAAAACTAGTGAAATAGTTGCTGGTATCTTTAACATCATTATTGTTTTCAACTAGGGTATGGTGAGATTTTCTTCCTTCCATATGACTTAAGGCCATAATTACTCACTACTTTAAACATTTAAATTAACTCTGAGCCTCAACTCCCTTTGGTCTTCTAAGCCAAATTCATTCTGTTTTGGTTACATTCGTTCTGTTAAAATTACAATTCATTCTGTTTATAATTTCAATAACAATTGAAAGACTGAAGTTTCAGCAGCCTTTGAAAAGTGAGTTAGTAATGTTGTCTCACCTTGCATTTCACTTTTAGTAAAATACTGTGCTAATTAACTTTCTGTCACTTGTACATGGTTAAAAGGTAAAATCCTAACATGAAATCAGGTACCAAAAAAACAGTATGTGACAGCATGTGCATTACAGCTTATAACCATGGACCAGGATATTTTCCAACAAAGCCCTTCCTAATGCAGAATGCTTCTAACAAGCTAGGAAGTGTGAGTTCTGGCACAATAAACCACCATTTGAGACAGGGTCATTTTACGTTTTTCTTTATCACAACCTTCGTAAAAGATTTGTAGTTGAAAGGGGATTCCTTTCTTGGAGGCATATTTCTAGGAACTGGACTACTTAGATAACATTTAAGTTCCAGATTCAACCAAGATAATTTTTGCCAGCAGATCTACCCTAAAAGAATGGCTAAATGGAGTTCTCTCCTCGAAACAGACAGGAAATGGTAAAACAAGGAATCTGGTGGTGTCACAAGGAGGAAGAAAAAAGAAAGCAAAGCATGGGAAAATACAATAGACTTTCTCTTCCTTAATTTTTTGAAAATATATTCGAAAGTTGAAGAAAACGTTGTAACACAGTCTCAAAGTGGTTCTCAAAGTGTAGAAAAAACATTTAAGACAACATATTATGAATGGGAGAAGGTAGAAGAGTGTAAAAAGAGGAGTTTGTTTGCCAGAGTGAAGCGAGTGGCTCAGTGAAACTACCCTGATGTGGTGGGAGGGTGGGAGCTTTTCCGTACAGGAGTCCAGCCTGGGGGAAAGTGCCAGTTCAGGCATGAGCTCCTAGTGGGGTGCAGTGTCTCCTGAGAGGGCCTGCAAGCCACTTCTGGGCAGTAATGTTGGTAGCATTTGAGGTGGTAGACTGGATGCCTGCCTCCTGAGTTTTTTGGATGAGTAGCTGAACAAAGGGGAGGTTGTGTGATTTTGGAAAGAAAGATGGGATTTTTGATTAGATGGAAAGACATACTTTGGGAACCCCAAATTTTAATGCATATTATCTTGGATGTTATTTGATTCACATGTTTTCCTTAAAAAGTGTGTATCTTTTGCTGCAAAATCTTATTGGGGGTTATGTTATTGAGGAGTAAGCTGAGGTGAATATGTAGAAGTATTATTTAATAACATTTTGTACTAGAAATCTGAATATCTGAAGACAATATATTGCAAATGGGAGAAAGATTTAAACTTCTAACTCATGTTAAAACTTTTTTTAAAGATTATAAAATTATCAAATGGCCATGAAATGGGGAACAGCAACTAAATTATTTTATAATGGAGACATAATTTCAGTAGATTGATAATAAGAAAACTAAAAGTTTTCTTTTTTTAATACTAGCAATAACTGTTTAAGGGTATAGTTGAAACAGAAAAAAAAATCCTATTCAATAAATGACAAAAATATACCAAGAAACACAGTAAGGAAAAGGTTCTGGGTTTACAATAAGTACCTCTCAGAAATATTATGGGAATTATAGAAGACATTAAAAATATATCATGTTCATGTAGGATAGATTAAATAATATTAAGGTACTAATTTTTCCTGAATTAAAAGCTATATAACCATCCATCATTTCATTGGGAATTGGATATTACCTTAGACCTTAGTAAGACAATTGAAAATTTCAAAACAAATACACAGAAGACTAAGGCAACTTTTAAAAAGAGGGATTTTGGGGGGAAATTAGAGACATGAGATTTGACCTCCCGGCCACTTAAAATGTAATAATTTTAAGAACAGTGTGGAATTTTATAATTGTCAATATATCACAGTATAAGAAAGTTAGTAGTTAATAAAAAAAAGAATCACAAATAAATAGAAAAAGACATGGATGTTTTTGAAACAAAGGGTATTGAGAAATTTGGTGCATTGGAAAAGTTAAGCAAAGTATCTCACCTCTCATGATGCAGCACACTAAATGTCACATTTTTTAAATATTCTGGTTAACAGATTACAACTGCCATAAAAATTAAGAATAAAGAGAATATTTTATGTTGACATAAACATCAATGCTCCAAGTATAACACTAAGATGATCACAAGGGAAAACAATAATAGATATAATCAAATGTTTTTAAAAATCTATGTTCATAAAATTCATCATAAAGAAAATTAAGAGATTTAAGAGGTAGATGAGAACTTAAAATATTATTATAAACAAAAGCTAATTAGAAAAAATTTAAATAAATTAATAGAAAAACTAAAATCTTATAAAAGCTGAGAAAAGGCCATTTATTTCTTACACACTATACAGAGAGAATATATCCAATTAGAATATTAAATAGTTCAGTGAACTTGACAAGAATATTTTAATTTTCATACTTTAGTGACTCAGTATGAACAGATTACAATAATAATCATGATGATAAAGAACTGAAACAAATTGATATCACTGGAATAACTTCTGTGGAGCAAGCATTGGAATATGCAATTTCTCGTTGAATGTTCAATTCCAATTTGGGTAGTAGATTGATTATGTCCATTTCATAGAAAACTGGAGAAATTGAGGGGTCAATCAACTTGCCTAACAACACATAGCAAACAACGATGATGTACAGCATTAATGTCTTATACTTATTACAGGTTTACTAAGCACTCACTAACTGTTCTACATGGATTATTTCCCTTACTACTCAAGCAGTGTATCAGGCAGATATTACTATTTTGTTATTCTAATTTTATGATAAGAAACTGAAGCTGGCAGAAGTATTTGGTATCATGACTTTTGTATCATGATTGGTAAATGGCAGCAGTAGGATGCTAAACCCAGGAATGCTAAGTCCAAAGAACCATGACTTTTAATTCTGCCACACTCTCTCCATTCTTTAACTTGACTCTTTAAGACACAGGTGGCAGACACAAGGCCCTTGGGTTCAGTCTGGCCCTCCATCTTGTATTATCTGGCCCAGCACCTTGTTTCTACCCAGCAGCAGTGCTGAGCTCTGACTTAACTGTTAAGGAGTAGTTACATTTATACAGTTCTAAAATTACATTCGGTCCTTTGAAGGTGACCTCGAGGCTGATGTGGCTCCCAGGGAAAATGAGTTTGACACCCCTGCTTTGAGATTTCTACACTGAGGTCTCTCAGGCACCTGAAGCACATGCCTAAAATTCCATATTTTATCTTCTCCTTTAGGTGATCTTGCTGAAATTCATGGTTATCTAACCCTGTGTTCAAGTCAGAAACTTCTCCTTCCTCTCATTTTTTTGGCTCTAATCCCTGCCACTGCTTCAGTCCATCAGCATTACTTTTGAATCTGTCTCCTAAATATCCATTCCCCTCTTTTTGTAGTGATTACCTCTGCCTTGGTTTAGGTCCCAAAAATGCCTCACCCAGCACTTTCTTTCTCAGGCTGATACGGTTAGCCCTAAGCAGCTTCTGTAACTCTTAACTTGCCAGAGAGATCCACCTCCAATCCATTCTCTGCAATACGGATGATTCTTTTGGCCCCTACAATTTAATGACCTATTTTTCTGATTATAAAAATAATAAAAGTAATATATATTTTAAAAATGTTAAAAACTAACTACTGTTAGTCTCTACAACCCCATCTGGCTACCATCTAGTCATGATGACCACTGACACGTCAGTGGTTTGTGTATGTAGGTCTATTTCTGTGCATCTCTGGTTGGCTCATTGTCCTGTTTCCCACAGTAGTAGTATACAGCTTGAACCTGCTCTTCCATTGTTGTCCAAATCCTCGGACCACATCCTCCATCTCCTTTTTATTTTAATTAATAGAGAAACTTTGTTATATGTTAGCTTTATCTTCTAGTTTTTCAACCCATTACTCTTCGTTCCTGCTATTGTTTAAGAGAAAAAGATGTTCTCTTTTCCATTCAATGTAAATTCTTTCAATGTTCTAAATCTAATTTCCTCCCATACACTTTCAAATCCAGTTATTTCAATAATTACCTCCAAGCATTCTTTAATCTTTGGTATATAGACATAATTACTCATTATACTAAAATTAAATAACATGTTTTAACAATACTGAATGGCATGGGAAAGTGCTCAGTAATACATGTTGCAGGAAACAGAAAGTTGTAAAATTCTGTGAATGTTATGATCTCAAATACACATATTTATAAAAACTTATCCTTTTGCACTTTGATTTAAATGGAACCTTTGAGACTGGCTTCTCCATATCAATAAGGATACTTGGATTCTAGAATGGTCAAGGTCAAGTGTCAGTCCTTAACTACCAGAGATACATGGAGGGAATCATCATAATTACATAAGGGGTAAAGTAGAAATTGGAGTGTTCTGACCTCCAGAAATGGTGAGAAGTTCTTGGGAATGAAATAAATGGGAAGCCTACTAAGTTATTACTTTATTTCCATAGCAAAAGATTCTCTAGATCTGATGTGCAAATCCTGAGTTGGGTCATCGTCATGAAGAGTTTCAGTCTCTTACCTACTTTCTAGGCCTAAACAGCAGTGCACAGACCTGAATGTCCTTGATTGAAGGGGACTCCAGTTTCCCATGAGAAAGAGCTATGCACCACTGCCACAAGTCTTACAGTATTTTGCAAGACTGCCTCCAAGTCTTTCCTAAAGCAGACATGTGGCCATTTATTATGATGACAACACACTTAGCAAAGGAAACTTACTAGACCTTTTATTGATAGCCGGTCACCAGCTCTGAAGTGACCTTAATTTCTGAGGACCCAAAAGGCCACTGTGGCCATCAATCAAAGTGGGTCTTTAGAGTGGTCAGAGGATAAATGGAATTTTAACTTACATCTGTGTAACTGTCAGTTCAGGCGATCTCTAGGCCTAAGCTTCTGAATGCATAATTGAAACAGGCATAATCAGCAGTGGGCAGAATCTCCACACTGACTCTCAGGTCTGTGGAATGAGGGTCAGAATCACCGGAAAGGCTAAGTGTCAGTGCCTAGAGACTTCTTCCATATTAGGGCAATAATATAAAAAAATACTATATCTCATCTGGAACTGCAGAGATGAGTGCTACATCAAAAATCAGAAAGATGGGCCCTGGCTGGTGTAGCTCAGTGGATTGAGCGCGGGCTGCAAACCAGGCATCGCAGGTTCGATTCCCAGTCAGGGCACATGCCTAGGTTGCAGGCCATGTCCCCCAGCAACCACACATTGATGTTTCTCTCTCTCTCTCTCTCTCTTTCTCCCTCCCTTCCCTCTCTAAAAAAAAAAAAAAAAAAAAAAAAAAAAAAAATCAGAAAGATGAAGGGTGGTGAATCCTATCACATTCTCATCCATATTAGGGCAATAATATAAAAAAACACTATATCTCATCTGGAACTGCAGAGATGAGTGTTACGTCAAAAATCAGAAAGATGAAGGGTGGTGAATCCTATCACATTCTCATTTAACCTATTTGTGTTCTTGTTTGGGAGATAGATAGATGTTGTGAAATGACCATAAATTATCATAAAATGAATCATATCAATACAACCCCTGGTACCTGATATATAGTTATTTATCTGGCAACAATCTTTTTTCCATATAAATTTGCCAGGACTTCCATAAGCAATTTGCTTTCTCTTGATGGGGATGGTAACCCAACATCCCATCTCACTCTCGGCTTTAATATATTAATTATTTAATTTAGGCAGATCTGGGTCATCTTAACATCATGCTGAATATCACATTGGTTCACTACATTGATGACATAATAATTTTTTTTGATGAGCCAGAACCTGGAAATTACTTTATACATCTTAGTGAAACACAAGTAGACCAGAGAGTGTGAGATAAACTCCACAGAATTCAAGGACATCTTCTTAGCCAAGTTTCTGGGTGAGTTCAGTGACCTACATATGTCAGAATATCTTCCTTACAGTAAGAAACATGTGCTGGTGAGGATGTGGAAAAAGGGGAAATCTTTCACAGTGTTGGTGGGAATGCAGATTGTGCAGTCACTGTGGAAAACAGTGTGGAAATACCTCAAAAATTACAAATGGATCTGCCCTTTGACCCAGCAATCCCACTTCTGAGAATATATATCAGAAGGAACCAAAACCACTAATTTGAAAGAACATAAACATCCCTATGTTCATTGCAGTGTTATTTACAATTGCCAAGATATGGAAGCAGCCCAAGTGTCTATTAATATATGAGTGGAGAAAAAACCTATGGGACTATTTACCCAATGGAATTCTATTCAGCCATAAAAAGGAAGAAAATTTTACCCTTTATGACAGCAGCATGGACGAACCTGGAGAACATTATGCTAAGTGAGATAAGCCAGTCAGAGAAAGACAACTACCATATGATCTCACTCATATGCAGAATCTAATGAACAAACTGAACTAACAAGCAAAACAGAGACAGACTCATAGATGAAGAGCAGATGACAGCTAGTGGCAGTGGGGAGGTTGGGGGTAGAGGGATTGAGCAGAAAGGAAAAAGGACTCATGAACAACAGTTCGGTGATTGCTGGGGGAGAGGGAGGTATAAAGGGACTAAATGGTAATAGAAAAAAAATACAAAGATAAAATAATAAAAAAGAAACAAGTTAAAGTATCTTTTACATCTACCACTACAAACAGGTATAACCCTTGGCAGGCCTCTGGATTTTGGAAGCAATATATAGTATATTGGAATACAACATTCTGACCTATTTTGTGAGTAACCCACACAGTTGCCAATTTTGAGCAGAATCACAGAGGAAGAAAAGATTGTGCAGCATGTCTCGGCTGCAGCATAAACTGTTCTTTTTCACGTGGGCCTTATGATGCACCAGATCCAAAGTGCCTAAGGAAAAGAGGAATGTTGTGTGAGAGCCAGAACCCCTCACATATGAGTGAGGGTTCTGGCCAGCCTCCCCCAGAGAATGCCAGCATGCTCCCTGGGAGAAAGCCATACCCTCTCCTGCACATAAATGTTGTATTTATGAGAAAAAGCTCATGACTTGCTACTAAGCCTGTTGACAACTGAATGCCAAATAATGGGACATCAAATAACCATGTGACCTGAGCTGACCATCATGAACTGGGACTTATTTGACCCATCAAGCCATATGTTTGGCAGGCATAACTGTAATCAATTGTCAAGAAAAAGCAGGTCTATAAATTACAAGTAATTTGCATAGAGGGGTGACCCAGGGCTCTTATCTAAACACACATTTGCAGGTGGTTCTGTGTAACATACTAACACCTATTTGCAGTGCACTGAGCTTTAAAGTCTCAAAAAAAAAATGGTATCAGAGAAAAATGGTGGTGAAGGAAAATTCTAAAAGCAATCATTGAGAAGTTTATTTCGCTGTTCACTTAGCTTGACTGAAAAAATGGACAAAAGTATAGCCATACACTAATTTATGCACAGTGGCTCATGGTTTGCCTGGATAATTAGAGATTGAAAGAACTGGAATGGAAGATTAGTAACAAGTTCCAGGGCAAGCGTATATGGATAGACCTCTTAGAATAGGCATTTAATTTGAAACATTTTCTATATCCTGTTTGAAAGAAGTCCTAGTAATTCAGTAAATAGGGTGGTGGTGCACTGATCATATTGGACTTTTTCTTAGAAGGCAGAAAAGGATTTTTTCCTCACTGGAATACACATGTATCTGGATTTATCTTTCCTTTCTACAGTGCTTCTTCCAGACCCGTTATCCTTGTACTTATAGAATGCCTTAATCATTATTATGGAATGCTACAAATTTTGGAACAAAGAATTTCTTTTATAGCAAAAAAATGTGGCAATGGTTGAGGAACCAATTGTCCTGGTTTGCCTGAGACTGAGTGGTCTATTGCGAGCATACTGGTGTTGAAACCAGGACTGGCCTGAGCAAGTTGGAATACTTGGGTATTCTAGATACATATAAACCAATGAAATGAAAGAGGCCTATTTCTGTCCCAGGGCCCAGAAGTGAAAAGACATCAAATGTCCTGAGGAAACAGCCAAATGTCTAATTGAAGATTCCTTTGGGTGCCAATTGGATGACATCACCCAGAAATATTGGGGTTCTGTATTAGTGGAAGCAGTATATGCAGTGAATCACCGAATGCCACCGGACAGCCTCTCACAAACCCAGAATACCTGGGTCCTGAAATCAAGGTGTTTTAGTGGAAGTTGCTCCTTTTCATTGTTAACTGTTTGCCAGATTTTTACTACTCCATCCCTGTAACTTGGGGCTGTGTGAGTTTGAAGTTCTCGAGGAGAATATTTTTAATGAAAGACACAATAATGATTCCATTCAGTAAGAAATTGAGATCACACATGGCCACTTTGGTCCTCTTTTTCCAAAGATCTAGCAGGCAAAGAAGGGTGCTAGGCTGCTGACTGGGGTGACTGAGCCTCATCATTAAGGAAAATCATATTGCTGCCATAGATGGGGGGCAGGTAGCACTGTTTGGGATTCTGAGGGCTCTATGTGTGCTGCATAGTGCTTTGTGTTCAACAGTAAACTTGAATGGACCAATAAACTCCCAAAACTAAATAAAAAAAGCAGGTCCAGTTAGTATTGTTACCCTTCAGGACCAAAGGTTTTAATCATCTTATTAGCTAGATTCCCGTAACCAGCTGAACATAAGGACAGAGAAAAATGTAATGGGTATCATTGCTCAACTCTGTGATTCACAAAGATGGTTATGGTGACAGTTGGGGCTCTATAGCTCCATTTAGTTATTTATTCATCTTTTTAGTTATTTATTATTTATATCAGTTAAGTATTTCTCTTTTAAATCTCTGCACTATGTATGGAGTGTCTATATTACATAGAAGCTCATAGGAAAGTCTGGGTGTGGGGGGCATTCCCAAACTTCCATTATGTCTCCTCTTATTGGGAAGAGAATGAGAGTGTCTTTATTTGTTGTTCTTATGTAGAAATTCACGTGTATGTATCAGGGTGCATGCGGATGTTAAGAAGTCAAAAGTATGGGCTCGCGTGGCTAGTAAATATCTCTCAGACCCAAATATGGATCCCCTCTCAGATCCCTTCTATGTAGTGGTGGACTTTACCATGTAAATTATATCATATGTATATTTAGTTCTAGCTGGCTTTTAGATGCATTGTGCCAGTAAAGGATACTGGGGTAAGATTGGAAGGCAGGGGAAAGACAGAATGCTTTCTTCTCTTTGCTGGTACTTTCCCTCAGGGTTGCCCAGCAAAAACACTTCACACAGGCAGCAATTGGTCTAGGTCTAGTGGGGATTTGAAAGCCCCGCAGAGACCTTAGCTTTTGTCATCAATAAGCTGGAGAGCCATTAGGGCATTATGTCATTTGCATAGCCTCTAAAAATTAAAATGTAGCCTCTAAAAATTAAAATGTAGCCTCTAAATACTAAAATTAAAAATAAAAGCCATCCTTACAAGTTTTTTTTTAAAATCATTCCTTGATTGTCTCTGCTTATTCAAAGTCTTTTCTTTCTAACTTAAAACTTTCCCCTCTTGTCTCCAACCTTCCCCCAATTGAAAGGCATAATTAAAGTAAGCTTTTGTTTTGTTATGTATAGATACAGCTACAATCTGTAACTTAGGGCTGCTTTGTGTTCTCAGCAGGATCTAAAGGAATTTCTGAGTATACTACAAACCCTATGAGTTGAGGAATTTTTGTTCTGAAGAGAGCCTTGCTGAGTGACAGCTAAAAGAAACTGCTTTAAGATTCTGAATGCTATTGCTAAGGTTTTGAGAGTAATATTTTATTACAAGCTTGATGTAAATAGACTAATTTTAGAAAATTTACCAAAAATTAAGAATTGTTTTGGTTTAGTGATCAGATAAGATCATATGAAATTCTCTGATTGTCTAAGACTTTAATTAAATCTAAAAAAATGAAACAAACCCAGCCACCAAACAGACAAAGCAGGCAGTGACCACTATTATTCTGTATCAGCCTTTTTTCCTAACAGCCAATGTTTTGAAGGAATCTTGAAAATGAATGAGTCTGAACTTCCTCTCCTGAAGACAGGATGTGGTCTTGAGTTTGACAGTGGGTTCCAACCTGTCAGAGCTCCTTTATGTCTTTCAGCTCAGTCTAGAAAATGCATTGTGTCAAGTTTAATAATTAGTTCAAAAAAATTTTATTGAAATTATTTTTATAAATGTTTTCTTTACAAATTCCATAAAATTTTTCCAAATAATGGAAAGTGGCAAAGAAAAGCAGTCATCCAAGATCTCACTGATTTAATATGTGCTATGTTTCCTTCCAGAACATGTTTAAAAATATGCTCCATTTTTAATTATGTATTCTGTATTTTTAAAAAAAGCGTTAAGCATGATATCCCTAACTAAAGTACTTTTTTAAATGAAGTGGAGTAAAAGTGATACAAAAATATATTAGCAATTGTTCATATTTTAGTGGTTAAATAATATGCCTTGATTTATTAACAATTCTCTCACTGTTTAAAATTTAAATTATTTCAATTCTTATTAATATACATAATGGTGTGACTAACAACTTAATGCATATGCTTTTGTTGAAGTTTAAGGTAGATTCCAATGAATTGAATCACTGGGGCAAAAAAAATATGAGAAAGTTAATAGCATATGATATACTTTGTCAGATTTCTTTCTCACAGGCCAATTAACACTGACATCAGCAACATGAGAGTACCCATTTAACTGTTTCCCTGACAGTGTTGGAAATCATCTTTATAAGAGCAAGATTTGTTTGTGCTGATTTGTTAGGTAAAAAGTACTTCATTATTTTAATTTGAATTTATTTGTTTAATGGTGAGGCTGAACATTTGCTATGATTATTACTAGAGTCATATAGTTTGTGAATAATTTATTTTTCTTTAGATTTGGTAGCTCTTAAAAAGATCAAAACTAGAAAGATAGACCGTAGCTGTGTGGTTTCAACTATATGATTTTTTTAAAAGATTTTATTTTTTACTTTCAGAGAGGGGGAGGGAGGAAGAAAGAAAGGGAGAGAAACATCATTGTGTGGTTGCCTCTCACACCCCCCCAACTGGGGACCTGGCTGGCAACCCAGGAATATGCCCTGAAACTGGTGACCCTTTGGTCCATAGGCTGGTGCTCAGTCCACTGAGCCACACCAGCTAGGGCTCAACTATATGACATTTTGCAGACTAATTTAGATGGGAGAGTCTCATGGATTACTACAAATTGTTTCTTAAAACAGCAGAGTGGCCAGGTTTTTCTTGGAGAACATAGGGAATGTGGATCAAAAGTCATAAATTTCAGTGATACAGAATGGCATCTGAGAGATAGAGCTTTACTATTAAAAAAGATACATATTCTTTCCGATTTAAATACTTTTAACCTCATTTTATACATGTTTTGTAATTTTCCGTAGTTGGTCAAGCTTCTAATCTGTATGCCAGTGGTATTTCTTTGTCCTTTGATAGAATCACTTATAGTTGTTTATGGGAAGTTTCTCTCTCTTGGAGAATGATTTCACCAAATGAATGTTGACAGAGATGCTAAAAAAATCATCTTTAATGAAGACAACCTGACATATGATCACTGCTTGAAATTTCAGTTAAGGTCACAGAAATAGGGGCTATAACAGATGAAATAGGAAGCTTCTGCAACAAATAAGAGGCATTTTGCAACAGCCTATGTTTTTTCTTTCTTCATCACATCTCAATCTCCTAGAACAGTACTTGGCATCTAATAGACTCTCAATAAATATGTATTGAGTGACTCCAAATAAGCTTCCATTATCCTTTCCCCTTGATGTCAAGAACTTCCTTATTCTTTGCTTCATTACTCTACTTTGATCGTGCGCTGTCAGGATGTAACATTCTGATACAATCATCACCTTCATCCTTACGCTCATCATCATCAAAGTTCCACAGTATGCCAGACAATTTTCTAAGGCTATTTCATGCATTTGGTAATTTAGTCCTCAGAATAACCTTATGATGTAGGTACAGTTATTATCCCTACAAATATCTAAGCCTTATTAGGGTAAGCATTTGATCTGGCTGCATCTATATGCTTAGCAAATTGCATGACACATAGTACAGTGCAATAAATATTTGTGGAATAAATCTTTTTTTCACTGACGAAGAAACTGATGATTATGAATCATCATCCAAAGCCATATACCTTTGAGGAAGAACTAAAGATCTTTAAACATTTGTCAAGAATCTCTAAGCCTAGCCCTAAACTTTTTATAACTTATCCTAAACTTTGTGTACATTTTAATCTAATCTTTATCATAAACTAGGGATATAAGATACAGGGAATAAGAAGCATAAATGGTAGATACAAAATAGACAGGGGTGGTTAAGAATAGTATAGGAAATGGAGAAACAAAAGAAATTAAATGTATGACCCATGGACATAAACTAAGGGGGTGGATGCTGGTGGGAGGGGGTGGAGGGGAATAAATGGGAGAGAAAATGGGACAACTGTAATAGTATAATCAATAAAATATGCTTAAAAAAAGAGAACAACCAATTATAGTCAACTATGTTTTCCCAAATTAGGTTACCTCTTGAGCTATAGCTAATGAAATAAATCCCTTGCTTTGTTTCCATGTCTTCCCTATAAAAACCTCTCTCCTAGCTCCTGTTGAGAACCTTGCTTGAAAGGTATCCTGGTTACTAGCAAGTGTCTTCAGCTTATTCCTCTTGGCCCTATGTCCTTACCCTGCTTCCTGCCTTAAATGTGATTGAAATGCCTATAGGTGTGGCTACCACCTTGCAATATGAAGAGGAAAGCCATCCAATAAGTATGAGGGAGCAGGAAAGTTGAAAGACTTGGGGTTTTTGGTAATCCTTGACTGCTCACTAGTCCTGAACTTCATCACCTCCAGATTTGATGTTCCATGTGGAAAATAAATTCTATCTTATTTAAAGCCATTCGTGGTTGAATTGTCTGTTTCTTAGCTTTAAATACATTCCAAATGGTACCTTGAGTAATAAAGAATGATGGCTCAAAATGAAGGAGCAATTAGGTGAATAGGGAGGACACAGAAAAATAATTTAAATCAAGAGTCATTTCTAAATAGCATTCAAAGTGATTGATTTCAGAGTGAAATGGATCTGAGTGATAGTGTGCTGGACTGGGGAGGTGGGGTGGGGGGCCATTCACCCAACAGGACAGACAGCAGATTGCTCCCACATGATACCATATGACATTAACCAAGTCCATTCTACTTCTCCGGCTTTTCAAATGGTTGCTTGTCCTGGCATTTGGCCAGATCCAGAGCTTTCTTGAAAAAAAGTCTGACCCTGTTCACAGGTACTTTTATGGTTCAAAAACAATGGCTTTTTTTCTGGAAGAAAAATTTATGTTAGGCTACTTATTTTCCATGAAAAGAATATGAAACTTGCCATTTCACTCTTTGATATCTAAAGGGAATGGATTTTTCTGTTATCAATAATACATAATACTGACACTTTGGGCATGTACCAGGGAGCTGAAACTGAACTGATCATTATTCAGTATCTGCCAGAAATGTGGTTCAGGCTACAGGTGTTTAAGGGAAGGCTAACACATTAACCTTCAATTCTTCAAGAGACTCCGAAAGTTCTCTCCTGATGTCAAGTTACACAGAAAAAAGTGTGCTAGGAATACATAAGCTTAGGTCCTATTAGCTTTTTCCTATTAGCTTTTATGAAGAATTGATAAGAATCAACAAAAACAATAATCCCATGATTTATTGAGCCCTGTGCTAAGTATTTAACATAACTATTTTACGTAACAATATCTTAGGTTCCATATTATAATTTCTTATCACTAGATGAGAAAACAGAGGTTCATGATGTTAATTAATTTCCCTAGGCCAGGTAGCTAGTAATTATGGGAGGCAGTACTCAAACCCAAATCTAGGATTTGAGGTCCTCTATTATTTGAAAAATTATACCATACTCTGGTCATGAGAATAATGGCTGCTCAAATATGTCCACATTCTCATCCCCGGCAATTGTGAATATGTTAGTTTACATGATTAAATGAAAGACGTTGAGAAGCAGAGATTATCCTGGTTTATCTGGTGGGCCCAATCTAATCCCGTAGGACTTTGAGAGAGAACAAATCTTCCTCTGCTGTGGGGAGAGGGAAATGTGACTGTAGGAATGGCCAAGGAGAGACAGCTTTGTCGGCTCTGAAGTTGGGGGAAGACATAAGGAGTCAAAGAATGTCTGCAGCCTCTAGAAGTTGTCAAGGAATGGAAATGGACTCCTTTAGAGTGTCCCAAAGGCTCAGATCCCTCCTGACACCTCGTCAGCCCAGTGAGAGCCATGTGGACTTCTAGCCTATGGAACTGAGAGGTAATACACTGGTGTTCTTTTAAGCCTCTAAGTCTAGGGTGATTTGTTAGGGCAGCAGTAGAAAACTAAGGCAAATGCTGATTTCAGTGTATTTGTTAAATTTCTCCTTAGTTTCAATTCTGGGAAAAGTCTATATTCACTCATATTGGCATGAGATTTATTCAAGGCATAATGATATTTTCTTTTTGCTTTGGTTGACCAGAAAAGGCCAGAACCAATTTTAGAGTATAATTATAATTATGGTATAGATGAAAATAATTTTCCTGTTTTTTACATGGTTTCCGATCTCCTCTTAAATCTTTATTTTTCATTTTCCTGTGTATATTCAAACATATTTTTATATGAATATGTTACAGAGAGAGAGAGACAGATGCAAGGAAAGTATGAATGAAAATAAGACAGGTAGACCAGGGGTGGGGGAGAGAGAGAGGAAACCTACTCAAGTTGTTTATGTAAGTGGAGAACTGATTTTATTCTGGGGTATCTCAGGGCCTCTAAGGGATGTT
Source organism: Tonatia bakeri (assembly GCA_004024845.1). Taxonomy (NCBI): domain Eukaryota; kingdom Metazoa; phylum Chordata; class Mammalia; order Chiroptera; family Phyllostomidae; genus Tonatia; species Tonatia bakeri. The sequence continues at coordinate 15,395 of PVIA01000581.1, read as the reverse complement.
TTGAGTGGTTGCTTTTAAAACTAGAAAAAATCATTCTAAAGTTTTGTCCACCTTTATAAATGATCTGTTATTGCTTATTCTGAAAAGAGGTATTACGTTGTCATTGCTATTTATTGCTCATACGTACCTATCACACCTGCTTATTTCTAGCCAAATGCAAGTTTTTTTTTTTCAGAAGTGTAGCCCCCCTCTTTCTGAAGGGGTTTCCATACAATTAAACCTTGAACTGTGGTGTTTTGACAATGATTCTGCTTTCAGCTGAATCCATTTAAGACAAAGATTTCTAACACAAATGCGATTTGGTTTGCATCTTGCTGGTGTACAAAAGATAGGCTGACCACATTGTCAGAAAGGAGCTACAGCATTAATAAGAACTCCATTCTTGCAGAACTGAGAGTAAACTCGGGAGTCATGATTTTGGGAAAAGAAAAATAGCCTTCTGCCACCTCCATTGCAATATTTGTGTTACTAAGCAACAGAATTCTCCTATTTAGCAAAGCCCTAATGATGCCGGCAGTTCAGTCTTGAAATAATGCTTAATACAACTTCATTATCCCCTCCACGATAGCTGTATTGCATACGCATTGACTGACTAGGGATAACAAGAATTAGAGTGAGTGCTGTTCAGTGCACATGCGTTTAAAACACCAAATAAAGTATTGACTTGGATAAATCTAATGATGGTCATTTAGTGTGTTGATCCAGTCACAGCATTCATTTGAGCTAAGAATGAAGCACAACTCTAGAACTGTAAAGCCTTCACGATTCTGTCCTGCCAGGTCAAACACACACAAGTATTGTGACATTGGATGTCAGCAGCTCCACTGACGCCTGGTTATGATGTGTCTCCAGGGAAGAATTTGAGGAAAACTGAAGAATTGAAATCATCCAATGGCTTTCAAAATGCCTTTTGAAACTTGAAAAACCTCTATTCAAGGTTTCTGTTCCTTGTATAGAAAATTTCATTTTAATACTTGAGAAAGTTTGTTACTTCCTTTCTGGTTTCCATGGTGAGAAGTTGCTTCAAAGGATGCTAATACCTTTGAAGATATTCTCTTCCTCTTTTATTCCCCCCACCCTTTAACCTTGCCCTTTCTTCCAAGTGTGTGGTTTCCAAAGGTTATCATTGTGGAGCAGATGTTAAAGAAACGTGCTGAAAATAAAATTCTTGTCCATCTTGGGTCAAAATCCTTTCAAATGTTAAATAGAGTAAAAAGTGACATTTATGCCATAACATTTTACATTCACAAAGCAATTTAGAGGTGTCCTTCCATTTTCAAACTCTCTTAGTACCCTTTTTATTCACCTGTTACCAGACACATTTTTCATAGTGCCTGAGCATAGAGTCATAAAGAAGGAGAAATATTTAATACGCACTCCTGCCATTTCTCCGGTGAAATGCAACATGGCACTAGATAATTCTAACTGGTACTCGTGTGGCATCTTTGTTCATTTTCTCCAACCTTTTAGTAGTACTCATGTTGACCAATACATGCAGTATTGCATACGATGGCTTTAGCACACTGACCACATCAAGTTCATTCTCTAGCATATGGCCTTTGGTTCAATTTAATGAGAATAAAATTTGAGTCAGGTGTAGGTAGAGCTTTTCTCTTGGTGCCATGATTAACTAGAATACGTAAGTGGCTGGCTCTTTCTAGCACAGTCTTTTTATTGGTATAAATCTGATGGCTAGTCTTATCGGACTATTTCAGAAGATGGTTTAAGATTATAAAGTGTTCTTGATAAGGCTTTATTTTGGCTATGGAAAATTAAATGACATTGAATTTCTTGTAGCTTAGTGATATATATATTTTCTCACGATGTCATTAATGTTTAATGCTGGTAGGATATTTGTGCTGAGACTGAGGGATTTAATTATTAAAAATATTAAAATATAGAGGCTTCCACAAAATTTTGTAATTAGTGTTTACATAAAACCATGATTTTGTAGTCAGTTATATCAGCAGTTATTTATCAGGTACCTTTTAATATATGAAAATTCATCGCATATAAAAATTTAGATAAACTCAAAGCATTAATCCTATTCAAGGTATGTATAAAATAATTGTGGAACACTTAAAAGACAATAAAATAAATTTTCTTAAATTTCCTTTTCCATAGTAAAACTGACTAAAATGTATGCATGTGCAGAATGCAAAAAACATGGCAAACATTTACAAAATTGTACAAATCAAAATTATTTGAACGAGAAGTAGCTAGGGCAAAACGTAACTTCTGATTTGGTAACCCTAAGATGGGTCCAAGACTTACTGTGGTTATCACTTTGACATATAAATGTCTCATACTTATGTTAAACACTTACAACTAATATAAATTACTATATCATCCATAATTGAAAAAAAACAAATTAAAAAATAAAGTAAAATTTAAAAATCCCTCTTTTTATAAGGAAATTAATTATGTGCTGAATTGTTAGAAAAACATGTTTGACCAGTTGGTTTCTGAATATAAAGCACACATTTGCTTTTTTCTGGTTATTTATAAATAATATCAGTAACAACTGACAAAACAGTACTACCTCCTTACATTTGGAAAGTATGTTGTACTTCTCAAAATGCTTTCACAGAACTCGTTCCCTGAAAAGGAGACAGCACCTCTGTCTGCTGTCTGCAGAACCTTCACTCTCTGTGCTGGCCTCGCTCATTCTAATAGGAACAGAGAGATAGAAATCCCAGAAACACAGTAACATCGGCTCTTCTGCACACACGAGTACACAATGTGGTTTTCTCACTACCCTCCTGAAGACCAGTGTCTGTACAAGGTTTTCTGAATTCTGCCTAATAAAGGAGCCAGTCTAAGCCATAGCAGAGCTTAAAAAATGAAACTAAATATAATAAAGTCTGGCTTCATAAAGTGATGCCAAAAATCTTTTTTGACTGTAATAATTAAATAGTCTGGATAAGTCTGACACTAGAAGGTATTAATGGATTTTACTGACCTGTTATATAGGATTTTGTTAATTTTCTCCCTTTGCTGGAACAAATGTCAGACTTGGGGTTGTCAGATTTAGCAGCGGTGAAAAAAGGAATGTTGTTGGGAATGAGAGATATCAATAGCACCCCTCAACATTCAGGCCCTTCAGATGCACGAAATTTTATATTTGAATCATAGGTTTTTTTTTACATGAAAATGCATGATGTGGAAACTTTATGGTAATGTGTTTTAAGATAGCATGGCCCTTACACTCACTCATGGCTATCAACAGCCCCTCCCACCCTTTCTCCCCATCTGTTTTGCTTCTTTCCCGATATTGAATTTCAAACCAGTAATTAAAAAAGGCCTCTGTATTGATTGAAGGGTCCTGTCTATGAACCACTGAACTGTAACCAAATTAATTGAATCTTCATGGTTCCATTGGCCAGGCAGTTTTCAACAAAGTTGATTTTGTCCTGATTGGAGTTTCCCAGTCCTGTGTCCTCTCTACTTCATTTTGCATGCCCTGTTTTCCATTTGAACACATTTTCTTTTATTCCTTCTTTAGTAAATTAAAAGTTATGTATTGGATTAGAAACAATGGTAGAAAAGAAATTCAGAAAATAGCAATGCAAAAGATCCAGAAAAATCAAGGATTAAAATATTTCAGGTGTTTTATACTTTATGGAGCTGCATACTACTTGGCTGTTGTCAGGTCATCTCTAATCCAGTGGAGTCTGAATTTGTTCCAGAACCTTCCCACTGCCAGCTGGCAGGGAGAAGACCGTTTCCTGGAAGGTGCATTAGGCACCATAATTGTGATACCCACCCCGAACTGCAATTTGTGGGGATTCCTTATGGCTGCCCGAGTTACCCCCCTGAGAAGCAGAAAGGGGACAATATCTCCCATGAGCTCTGGAGGGGCTGCAGACTCAGAAAAGAGATATAGCAAATGAGGTATGTAGCCACACACCCATGGAAACACACTCCTCATTTCCAGCCTTCCTCTGCCCTATGTCTGTTTACAAACAGATGCCAGTGCAGTGGAGTGGAACGTGACAGAGAACCATACTGGTGTTCAGTAGGCTGGTGCTCAGCTGCCTGGGTAATTAACTCTCTGGCTTTTCTTTAATGAGTATATTTTAACAACCCATGTGAAAAATTCCAGGCATTTTTAGAAAGATTATTATAAAATTCATTTTGTTTTTAAAAAGCAGTTTTGGACTTCAAAGTTCCCATTTTTCATATGTTGACTAAAACTTTACGTGTAACCTATATTATCATTTATATCCAAGTGATACCATTTGTTGAAGGAAAGAGGGAAGAAACTTATTTGGGGACTACGATGAACAAGGCATGGCCAAATGCATTACATGGGTTATTCTGACAGCGGCAGCAGATCACGGGGGCAGGCAGAGTTCCCATTGCCAACCATCCACGTGAATGGCTCCCTCTGAGGTTATACAGTACTCAGCCTGCATGGCCAAATGCAACTGCCTAGATTAAGACCTTCCTTCTCTACCCTGTCAGGTAGGTATTAAAACCATTATGATTCTTGTTTTGTTGATGCAGCTAAGGTCAGTGAAGTGACTTTCCCAAGAGCTAATATTTAAGTAATAGAACATAATTAGCAAATAGGTGTGTAATGTGCATGTGTATATGTGTGCCTGTCATCAAAGTCCCTGGTTTATCTCCTGTCACTTTGTCTCCTTTTATTCTCTCAATTAGACAAAAGCATCTCTTACATGCCTGACCCTGAGCCAAGTGCTGAGGGGAAATATGTTTGCACTGGATGTAAGGAAACTCAGCATTGTAGCAAAGAGATCAAATTTACACAGAGGCTCGTAATGTGACAAAAGACAGCTTTTTATTTTTAACCAGTTGGCCTCACATGTGGCCCTAAGGTAAAAGGGTCTCTTATTATTTAGAAATACTGTGCCATGTGTGTAGAGCTGGAAGAGAAAGCCAAGCAGAGCCTTTTTTCTTGTGGAGCTGAGGGAAGATGCACTTGAAGCATGCATGCTGGATCTAAATGGAAGAACTGAGACGGAGGCAGGAAGATGGCAGGAGGAGATAAGAAGAGATGGGAGCAGGGGAAGGGTGATTCTAACAGAACGTGGTTGCAGTCCCTCAGCGTGTATCTGGAACAGCTTTCTCTACTTGGACTTGAGTTTAGCTGCAAAGACATCTGCGGTTTAAAAAGCCGACACTGAGGCATTAGTAAAGGTGAGGGATGATGACAGGTTTAACCAAGACAATGGGATTGAGGTTGGAGGTTGGATTTGAGATCCATTTAGGAGCACCAGGACAAGCCTTGGTGGCTGACTAGAGATCATTGGTTTAGGCAGAATCCCTGGCTAATTTTATGGTCTAGTGAGCATATTTCCATATTCCTTTTCTAAAAAAAGAAATATGATGGTTAATTTTATGTGTCACTTTGGTTGAGTTACAGTACCCACATATGTGGTTAAACATTATTCTTGATATTTTTGTGAGGGTGTCTTTTAGATGAGAGTAACATTTAAATTGGTGGACTTTGAGTAAAGCAGATTGCTCTCCATAATGCAGGTGGGCCTCATCCAATCAGTTGAAGGCGTGGATAGAATAATAGACTAATCTCCTTCAACAAGAAGGAATTCTGCCAACAGACGGCCTTCAGTCTTGACCTGCAACATGAACTCTTCCCTAGGTCTCCAGCCAGCCAAACCTCCCTGCAGATTTTGGACTTCCCAAACTTGCACTATTTGTTTGCACTACAATAAATCTCTATAAACACACACACATTCCATTACTTCTGTTTTTCTGGAGGATCCTGACAAATGCAAGCAATAACAATATTAAATTTCCTATAATGTTATCTAAGGGGAAAAAAAGGCTACACCTGAAACACACAATTAGAAAGTTTTCAGATACAAAGTCTTATAAATAAAGACAAAGACACTGTACACCCCCCAGGACACAGGTCTACTGCATACTCTGTGTATTCCAACACACCAGTCAAGTGTCAGAACTGAGATACACACTCAGGTATGTTTAGCTTTAAAATCTATGTTTCGTTTTTATTTTACCTCAGTAGCTTCTCTTTCAAAGTTTTGTTGTATAAAACTTTTTAATAAAAATGTTGGTGACATTTATGCAATGTTTACAGGGTTTTAGGCACTGTTTAAAACACGTGTGTGTATATATATGTGTGTGTGTATGTGTATATATACATACATATATAAATATTAATTAATTTAATCCCCACAATCCTATTTTACAGATGAAACAGACACAGTGAGAAACATCTTACTGTTAACTTGTCCTAATATTTACTTCTAAATGGGGCTATTTTATGAAGGGAGGATGGGAAAAAAAAAAGGAATCCATTTCTTCAGAAATCCACTAGAAGCTTCCATCTTTCAACTATACTTTTCTAAAATTTAATATGAAAAGTGGCATTCAAGCTGTATAGTTGGAAAGAATGAAAAATCCATATTTGGCATTAATTATCAAATCTACTTAGGTTTTAAAAATTTTAACACAATGTTTTGAAACTTGTAACACATTATGTTTATAAATTATTTTATTATAGTTTTCCTCAAGACGTGTTTTGCTTACACAACAGGTAATACACATCCAATCACTGTTAAGACTGTGCTCTATACACTTCTAATCTCACACCCACCCAAACAGCCACACACCCTCCACTGCGTATCTACACTGACATCTTCATGGAGGGGTAAACCCAACGATCGCTCTCAGTCCTCGTCCTGATTGACAGAGTCCATTTCTTTCTTCTCTTGAGATGCTGCTCTTGTGCATTCCAGAACCTCACACGCTCTGGCGTTTGGTCTGCTTTCCTCAGTGCTCCTGCTCTTGCTGCACGCTTCCTCCTCATCAATATGACCTCTAAACATAGGACTGCCCCAGGTCTTAGCCGTGGACTCCCATCTTCTGCACTCAGTCTTCAATGAGTTCATCTGGCCAATGGCCTCAAATGCCATTTACACATTGATATTGCATAAATCTCCAGCTCAGACCTTGCCCTTGAAATACAACCTAACACTTGTATATTCGACTGCCTGCTCAACATACCCACTCAGAAATCTAATAATGCCAAAATTTGGACCTTGACATGTTTGGAATAAAGTCCCTCACAAACCTATCCTCCTCGGGGAGTAGCAGCTCTACTGCTCCTGTAGTCTAGACCCTTGGAATCATGCTTGGACCCTCGCCTTTTCATCTAGCATACATCCATGTTTGCCCCCCTTCATTCTGTATTCAACCCAGAAGCCAGAGCAGTTTCTTGCAAATGCAAGGCCACTGAGTTAACATCATTATGTCAAGCTCTCCACCTCATCCACAGTGAAAGGAAAATTCCTTTTGAAGGGCTCCAGGGCTCTAAAGATCTGCATATCCTCCTCTTCCCTCATCCACTCAGCTCTGGCCACAGTGCCCTCCAGGCTGTGTCTGGAATCCATCAGAAAGCTCTCACCTAAGGCATTCGTTGCATCTGCCTGGAATGCTGCCTTTGACCACAGGGTGCGTCCTCTCACAACTGGTCAACCAAGGCGTCTTTGACCAAATGGAATGTACACATTTTCTGATCACCCATTTTAAAACGCAGCCACATTCTGCTCCCTACCCCACTTACCCTATTTCTCCCCCCGGCTTATTTTTCCCCATAGTACGTACCAAAATTTGACATACTCTTATTTTACACATTTGTTCATTAATAAGACTTTCTCTTTAGATTGCAAGCTAAATGCAATGTACGTATTTCAATCTGATTCCCCCTGCCATGTGCCTATAAGAGTGCTTGGCTTATGACTGGGGCTTAGTGTTTGTTGAATGCTCAATGATTGCTGAATAAATATTTAACCTAATTGGGATTATAGCATATATACAGATTTTTATCTTGCTTTTCTTGTAGTATTGGTATGAAGAAATTAAATATTTCCTCATATCAATAAAGAAATTTTGGAAAATAATTTTATTTTATAAAAATGTCAATTTAATACATTTTATCAAACAGTATATATCAAGTGGGTCAGATACTAATCCCATGTTTCAAGTTGAAAACATTCTTTTCCTGTACATAAACTACAAAAAATAAATACACTATTCCATCCCAAAGTTGAATCAGACTTTAAAAATTTAGAATCAAGGTAGAAGGAAATAGTTGGCTAATTTTAATTTATCAAGGTAAAATAGCTTGAAGCTTCCATATCCACTTTAGATGTATTTTATTTTATTTTGAGTGTCAAAATACCATTTCACTGTTGACACTGAAGGAGAAACATGATTTATAATATGGCGTCTCATTAAATATAAGACATAATGTGTTTTAATTTTCTTTTTCTTAAACATTTAGTGGTTTGCCAACTTCTTACTATTACAAATAAAATTCTGATAAGAATCCTTGTGCTTATTTTTAAACACATCTCTGATTTCCTTATGATAAATGAGTAGCTGCAAATCAAAACATAAGATTATTTTTCAGACAGTTGCTACATTTTGCCAAGTTGCTTTCCAAAAACTTTGTTTTTCACTTCCTGATGGAGAATTAGAGTCCTCATTTCCCTCACACCCTGCCAACATCAGGAATTATCTTAGAAAAGCAATCATCACCAAACGTATGGGTCGTAATGTCTCTATTTAAACACTAATTATTATTAAAGTTTAATACTTTTTCATTAGTCTATTAGTCGTTTAAATTTTTCTTTTATTCAGAGAACATGTGTGGAGGACACATGGACAGAGCCCAAGGGGGTGGGTTTGAGGGTAGATGGTGGGGGTGAGTGGGGCAGGGGGGGTGTGGTGGCGTGAAAATGGAGACAAATGTACTTGAAAAACAGTAAAAGAAATTTAAAAAAATTCTCTTGTGAAATGCTTTACTTCTTAGTGATTGTTCTTTTTATCAGATATGAAAATGCCTTTAATCGCAAGTATATTAGTGCTTTGTCCATTTTATGTGGTGGAACCATTTCTTTTCTGGTCAATATAATTTATATTTTTGTCCCCTTCACTAGTATATATTAGCTATTAATATGATTCTTTATTATTTCTTGGTTGACTTTCTCAGTTTTTTTCTCCAACGGCCTCATTCCATTTTTACTATTTAACTCCATAACTTGTCTTGATTTTGTTTCATCACTGTATCCTGGCACTGCATAAATACATCACTGCGTTTCTGAGTCATCTTAATAACCCATTTTGGGAGTCTACTGCAGGAAGGAGAGCCTTTCCTGAGGCTCAGGTTGGGGCAACTGGGAGAGGGGAGAGGAAGAGAGGGGAAGGAAAAAGAAGGGGGGGGGGGTGCTATTGCTAACAGCACAAGCTCTTCAGAGAATTAACACATCAATAACAAAACTTGCCTGCCTGGAGTCTTGAACAGTTTGTTTTATTCCCACTCTGAGTGTAGCCTGGCTGTTTCTCCTGCATGCCCCTGTACTGTGCCTTTACTAAAGGAAGATCGTGGAAAATCAGGCTGGTGAAAACGAAGACCTGCCACAGAAAGCAGCTTCCTGACCTAGATGGTGGGCAATGGATTGTTTTGACTGGCTGAAAGGGACTGTGTTCTGTGACTTCTTTTGGACTCACTGCTATTACTCTCTGTCACCTTTCCCTTTTCAGCATTGGTCGAATCCCTGACTAAGCCCTGAGTCCCTTCTTGCTTGAGCAAGGCAGTGAGGGAATCATTGAGACCCGGCAAACCTGGGAGTCTCCCTGCAACTAGGTCCACTGGACATCCTGAGAGTAAGCAATCAACTCACAACAGAGAAAACAACAACTTTATACCCTGAAGGGTTATAGATGTTGAAATGTTTAGGTAATGGATGCTAAGTAGTACAGTATTAAGTGCATAAAGAAATAAATAATATAATTTAAAAGACAAGAAAAAACTTTCAGGAATAAAAAGACTTTTTTAAGTAGAATATTAAGAACTGAGAAGAACAGTTGCTGACAGCAAAAATGTAACACAGGTGAATTGGCATGATGGACACTGTAGAAAGGGAATTAGTAAACAGGAAGAAATACCTAAATAACTTATCTACATTGTTGTAAATGAGACAGGACAGTAAGAGGCAAGTGAAATGAGACAAACAGAGACGAGACAATGAAACAGGCCAGACAATTAACAGCTTGTTAACACTGCCAGATCTTGCCTTCCCTAAGTTTCCCTAAGTAGCGGATGGTTTATACCTCTCCTCACCAATCAGAGAGTGAGGAGCTTGAGTCATCCAAGTCAGGGGAATAAATTACCAACATCCAATTAGAGCCAGAAACCCAGATGAGAGTAAAGCAGTGAAGCCGATCCCAAACACAGCATATTAAAGAATGCACCTCAAAAGTTATTGGATATTCTGTTATGACCCTCTCCTGAGACCTCCCTTCTAAAACTCCCCCTTTTAGAAAACAGATATTAACCCTTGAGACAAAGGACCCTGTCTGTGCTCTTCTTGGAGCATACCCACACCTTCCTTTTCTCGGGTGTGTATTTTTGCTCTTTCTTCTAAGCTCCAAGGGTCCCCACAAGACTTGCAACCAGGCAAGTAGTGGGTGGTGGCAGCTCCCCCCGGATAATCCCTGAACCTGTCTGCAAGGACTCTCCTTTTGCTCCTGTAACTTCTTTTCCTGAGTCTAGACAGCCCAGTCCAGTTTCACTTCTGTCACTGCGATCTCGCCTCTTCTCCCTTAAGCCTCTCCTTTGTTTCACTGTCCCCCCAGCTTCAATAAATGTACTCTCAGCCTGGACTCACGTCCTGAAATCTTTCCTGCACAATGTCAAGAAACCACACATTCCAGACTGTGAAGGGGCAGACCCGCCCCGCCAAGTACACATCTGGTGACATAATGAGAGACAAGAAGATGAAAATCATCCAAGAAAGATTAAAAGAAGAGGAGGATAGAATGAGAAAAGAAAACTTAAACCTAATTTGAGGCCCAAAGGAAAATGACTGATAAAAAAACGAGGAGGCATATTTTAAAAGGTAACAGCTGTGATATTTAAAAAAAAATAACGTACCCTCAGATCTGAGGAGCATGATGTATTTGAGAGGGAACAAATAAAAAGAAATCCATGCCTAGACACACAGCAGTAAAACTGCAGAATGCCAAAGCCAAAAAGATTTCAAAATAGAAAGAACAAGTCACAAGCAAAAACAAAAACAAAAGACAATAGAATGAAAGGATCCTCACAGCAGCAAGTTTAGAAGCCAGAAGATGGTAGAATAATATCTTTAAAATACTGATTGAAAATCCATGTCACACTAGAATCTATATCTGCAAAACAACCTTTCAAGGATGAGGACTACGAAATTTAATAGAGAAAAAGAAGCCCTGGCTGGTGTGGCTCAGTGGATTAAGCGCCAGCCTGCGAACCAAGGAGTCACTGGTTTGATTCCCAGTTGGGCCACAAGCCTTGGTTGCAGGCCAGGTCCTCACTTGGGGGTGAGCGAGATGAGGCTGATCCATGTATCTCTCACTCATTGATGTTTTTCTCCTTCCTTTCCCCTTTCTCTGAAATTAAATAAATAAAATCTTTTTAAAAAACTTTCTTTATTAAAAAAAAAAGAAAATTCTTAATGAAACATATCAGCTTGAGACCTGCTCTAAAGAAAACTTTTAAAAAGTAGAAAAATGATCCCCACAACATGATTTCTTCTGCAAGGAGAAATGGTAAATAAATAACACAATATGGCAAATATAAACTGGAAAGTCCAACAAAAAGTTCACTTTGAAATAACGAATAGTAGGAATTAAGTAGAGTTAGAACTGAAAAAATTGGACAACGATGGTATGTGACTTGAGGAAGGATTGAAGCTAAAGTTGTCTTAACATTTTGTTTTCCTTAAGATAGAGGTCAAAATTGTTTAATTTAGACTTTTTTAAACTTAAATATAATGTGGAGATTTCATGGATAACCACTAAAGGAACAAAATGCATAAATTCAAAACAATAGGGAGAAAGGTAAAAAAAGCATACAAATAACTTTGAAAAGTTTCAAAAAGAGAAAATAAAAAATATAGACAAAGTAAGAGAAAAGGAACAAAAATGAGATGAAAGGAAGAAGTGTAAATGTATCGATAATCATAATAAGCATAAATAGACTAAACTTGCCACTTAGAGTACAAAAATTGTCAGATTAGATCTAAAAATTGGCCAGATGCTGCCTCTAGGAGACATACTTAAAGCATAAGCACAGGGAAATTGAAACAGATAGGATGGAAAAAGCTCTGTCAGTCAAACACACCCACACCCACCCACCAAAAGGTGCTGATATCTTTAAATTACTATTAGTCAAAGCTAGGGATAAAGAAAGCTGTTCTACTTTTGGGATGTGGGCAAATTCTTAGAAAAAAATGGCTTTTCTTAACTCCTCAAGAAGAAATATAGTCCTAATAGTCCTTTAGCTATTTAAAAATATCTCTTACAAATAAAATGTTTGTCCTAGGTGGTTTTATGTATGAGATCTACCACATTTTCAGAGACCAAGTCATTCCAATCATATAATTCACTATTCTAAAGAGATAAGGTAAAAAAATTAAAATCTATTTTAATCATTAAAATAGAGGCAAATTTCTTATACAAAATATTTACCGTCCAAATCTGAAAGTGTATAAAAGATAATACATTATAATCAAATTGAGTTTGTCCCAAGAATATAAGAAGATCAATTTTGTAAATTTTATCATTTTTTAAGAACCATATTGATTAAAACCCTGAAACTGTATGGTCATCTCAATAGAAAAGGCATTGAATGAAATTCAAAACTTGTTAATAATAAAAACGATAAACTTGTAATATGAACCAACTTTCTTAACCTAGCAGTTTTTCCAAGCATTATTCTAAATCTGTGATTGCCAACTGGTGTGCCACAGCACACTGGTGCACTGCAAGAATTTTTCAAACATGCAAACCCTGACTATTTAGTCAGGAGCACTGACCTCTCTTCCTTTAAATTGTCAAGTTAAAAAATGACAACAGCCAACACAATAGGCATCTGATGTGAATGAATCAAAAGTATAGCTGCTTTTTGTCAGATTAGCAAAAAATGTAAATTTTTGGTGTGTTGCAGAATTTTAGTGATTAGGTTACATGTGTCATAAGATGGAAAAGGTTAAAAATTGCTGTTCTAAATGGAAAATTGTAAGCATTTTTTCTAAAATTCAGGACAAGGCAAAAATACCTACTTTCACTGATTTATTGCTTTTTACATTGTCTTACATTGTAGTCAGCGTAATATTCTAGTCATTGTAATAAAAATAAATTAAAGTGTAAGATTTTAAGACAGGAAATAAAACTGTCATTCTTTGAAAATGATTTGGTTGCATGCATAAAACATCCAGGACTGCCTGGATAGTGTGGCTTAGTGGATTGAGCACCAGCTTTCAAACCCAGGGGTCACTGGTTTGATGCCCAGTCAGGGCACATGCCTGGGTTGCTGGCCAGGTCCCCAGTGGGGGGCGCATGAGGGGCAACCACACAGTGATGTTTCTCTCCCTCTCTTTCTCTCTCCCTTCCCCTCTCTCTAAAAACAAATAAATAAAATCTTAAAAAAAAAAATCCAGGACTATACAGACAAATAACTAGGAATGAAAGAATTTCACAAGATAGTTAACCATATGAAATGCATGTCTGCACAAGTAGCAAACAAAAAAAAAAAAGAAAAAAACACTTTATAAATAGCAACGCAAACTATAAACTGCCTTAGGAATAATTCTTAACAAATATTTTGCAGGGAACTCTATACAGAAAAGTATATACATTACAAAAGCATGTTAAAAAAGGAGGGGGAGGGCAAATAGGATGAAATAGAATGAAAGATGGATTGTTCACGAGTAAGAAATTAAGTAATTACATATATGTTGAGACTTCTGAAAATGATCTATAGATTCAGTACAAGTACAATAAAAGTGCCAATAGGTTGTGTGTTTGTGCATGCACACATGTGTGACAGAGAAAGACAGGGGGATTTTAAAAAGCCAATTCTAATATTGATATGAAAGAACTGAAAACCTGCAATAGCTAAGACAAACTTGTAATTTATGATTTAAGAAAGCAGTAAAGGGAGATAAGAATTAGAATTTTCTGACTGCTTGATCCCCTCAATATTTGTTATACTGTTATCCAGACACAAGAGTTAATAAATTGTCCTATTCAAAATTTACCTGCTTAGTTTGGGTTTTTCCGTCTGATATTCAGGATAAACTTTACATTTTGTATATTTCATTTATTTATTTTTGTACTTCATGTTTATAGTGTATTAATCATAACTGTTAATTCATAACTGTTATCATTGCTTTATGCAGAGCTTCCTTTATCTATTTATTTTTTCCTTATTTACATATACCATGAAAAGTGAACACGAGTGAAACCGTCACCCGGTAGAAGAACTAGAATCTTATTAACATATAGTATTCAAAGTATAAATGCAGTGAACCCAGTTTAAAGCATACTTTTTGTAGTAGGTATGTGTTATCATTTCTTGCTTTATGTTTTTTGTTCTTTCTTTTGGGAAAGAGGACTGGCAATACTTTTCCTTTGTAGACCCTCCATTCTTCATGGCCCTGATCAGCTGTGGATAGTCAGCAGCCCCTACTGTTGGTGAAGTTTAAGCAATTAGATATTCTTTCCCAGGAACTGGAACTTGGGAAGAGTCATCTAAGGACGGAAGGCTATCCTGATGACAAGGACTCCAAAGACACTGCCCACTATTTCCTGTTAATGAGGGTCCCAGATGTGACTTGGCTCCAGCCTTCTGAAGGCCTGGATGCTTTATTCTTCCTTGGGTTCAGTGAGACACTCAACATCCTTTTAAGAAATCAGGTTCTTTCCCTTCAGTTACCTTGAATCAATTTCAGGTGTTTGCGCGCTACCAAGAATTGTAGCAACTACTCTCTATATTGAATTTAAGTGTCTATATGACTAGTGACTCCTCTTCATTAGACGTGTGAATATCTGAAATCTAAATTTGGGCTCATCAAGCTTAGCTACTCTTCTATGACATAATATCCCACCAAGGAAATCTCTCCGCTATTGAAAAGTCAATTTATTCAACCTGAATCAATGAACACATTTTTAATCTTTTTTGAAAAGTTATCAATAAATATGATGAGAGATGTGAGAAAAAGACACCCATGGTGTCTCTAAAAGAAAATAAAATCTACTTACATAAGCCATATTGCTGAATTTCTATTTCCTAGCAAAGGGTTTTGAGACATGTTCCATGAGGCCTCGGGCTTTTTGAGTCCTATATGTAACAATTTTTTCCTTCTTATGGGAAACAGATGGGATTAACAGACTGTTATGTTGTCTGATAAAATGAAGCATGGTCCCATCATTTCCATAGATAGAGTACATGGCTGCAGCAAGGGAGAAGATCATATCATATCTCAAACTTATGTTTTAAAAAATGTTCTTTGTTTAGAAATCACTTACTTGTTTTATATGCATTTGTAAATCGATAGGGA